>SSNR01000008.1:4573733-4680063 GCA_006937965.1 Callopanchax toddi | reverse complement strand
CCCCCCCCCCCCCCCCCAAAAAAAAAAAAAACCCACTCCATCTCTCCTTCACACCAACAGAGTGGCTGCTGCTTTGTCTTCCTACACAAACATTCCCACAGAAAAGGGACAGAAAACTATTTACCCCCTTTTACTCGCTAACCTCTTTCCCCCTCCTCTTTGCTCTCTCAGATGTTGGGGTAGAAAAAGAGTATCCTGCCTCATTTCCCCCTCCCTCTTTTTCCTTCCCCCAGCTTCACACAATCAAACACACACCCACACACACACACACACACACACACCCACGCTGAACCCACTTGGTCTACAGCTGTACACGAGGTGACAAATTGGGATCTTTGTCTGGTTAAAGGGAGGTGGAGGAACCCCTACTTTGCGCACACACCAACGCACACACACAGAGCCATCCACTTCTATTGTAGGCAAGTTCCATTGCGCACCAGACAATGGGCATTGCTCCCGATGTTTAAGAGGAGAAATATGGTGCTGCCTTTGTGGGAGGTAGAGAACTTCAGTTCATTGAGGGGCTGATATAGAGACAGGCAGATTGACCGGGAGAAAGACAGAGAGTGCATATGATGGAGAAACAGGAAAAAAAGAGGATAACAGAAGGACAACAGATCAACCACTTATGTGGACTGGCTGGAAATTAAAGTTTGAAAATCAAAGCATAAAAGCTGGCTGTGGTTGTATGATGAAAGCATTAGCTTAAAATACAACCTTGTGATAATTACCGTTAATTAAACATTTTTAAACGCACTCTTAGCATGCTAAACCGCTGCCATCAGGGCCTTAAATAGGCAAATTACGTAAATGTGAGGAAAGGGTGATGTAGGCAGGAATTTAACGTTTTTTTTCTCCGTTACTGTGGCAGATTTGGTTACAAACGAGTCTCGACAAACATCATAAAGATGCCCAGAATAGACACAGTGTCTCACCACACTGATTATTACACTGCTAGCTTCTCAGAAAAACATGCAGCACACATGCTCACCAGAGTACCAGCACTACTAATAACACAGTTCATCTTATTAGAACTTCCACAACTTCTGAAACATTTTGGCTGAACATGTGATTTGAGTCGATTTTCCTTTTCAGTTAAAGATTTCGGAAAATCAACCTACAGTGATTTAATCAAACTCTTTAAATCTCAAAAGTCCCATGGTGATTTCAGAGTCATCAACAGTGATAAACAGACTCATTTGTGTCATGAACCGTGGAAGGAGTGGACCCGATAACGCAGAGAAGCAGGAGGCAGGAGACGGAGGTATAAATCCAAATGGTGTTTATTGTATAATTAAAGCTATGACTAGACTGAAAAAAACAAAAAGACTAGGAACAGGACTAAGACTAAGACGGTGGCAAGACTTGACAGAACAGAACAGAACAGATGAACCCAGAACGAGACAAGAAACAGAAGGGCTTAAATACTGTGGATGAAATCAACGGAACAAGAAACACCTGGAGATACTTGACACGTGAGGGAGGGGCGAGAGCAGGAGCCAGGAACAACAGGGGAAACAGACAAGACTAACCAGACCAGACAAGAACTAAACAGACCAGACAGGGGATCATGACACATTTGGATTGGAATTTTTTTTTATTAAGAAAAATGATTCCAAGGCACTCTCTTTTAAAATATTTTAAAACGTCTTTATTTTAATGGCATAGTCGAGACTGAACAAAAAGGGCTTTAAAGTTAATATTATTTGAGATCATCCAAAGAGCACCTCATCTAGACTCAATAAAGTTCACTGACAAAAAAAATCCAAGAAGTTCTCCCATATAAACTATAGCTTCTAATATTTTTTAAATCAGAAGTTCAGATAAGTCCATTAAACCTATCAAAATGTACCAGGAGAGTTTAGAATAGAAGGACAGTTAAACAGGATTTAACCCTTTACAGGACACTCACTAAAACACTAAAAAAATTCTACATTTCAACCCTAAACTGTTACTAGGCAGTATAATGAGACTTTTTTGTTTCCTTTCATAATTTTTTTGGTCTAAGTTTGTTTGGATGCTTTTGAAGTTACCAAATATGATCACTTACCCAGTAAAGGGTTAATTGGATATGAAAGTGGAGTTGGTTGGATTGCAGATCCAGAGTTTTACTAAGGCATTGATGATACCCAGGTATTGTAAACAGTTTGGTCTTCACATCATGTCCCTATACCCCCTATAGAATCTAAAGGCTTAGAAACAAACAGCCAGATGTTTTCTAAACAGATCAGAGAGGTTGAAACCAGGCTGTTTGGAGAGAAACATGTTGTGAGGACAATGGTGAAGTGAAAAGAGCAATAGCTTCACCTTGTGTGATTTATTCCCAGTTTAGCTGGAGATATCAATTTTGGTAAGATTTTCCTACATTCAGAGACACATTCAGTAATGCAGCTACAGTAAGTAAACCTAAAGACCAGGGTTGAGGACTTGTAGGCCAGCAGAGCAACACAAATCACATGCAGGCTCATAAATAAATAAACAAACTAATATATAAGTAATTTTTACATCCTTGACAAAATGCACATTTAAACATTGTTCATATTCTTTCTCTTGAAATATTGCTGTAGCTTGGCCAGCCGGTGATGATTTCTCTCACCTGACATTCTCCTTGATTTTGCATAGTTTTAGTCAGTTTCAACAGTACATTACATCTTGACATTATCATTTCTTGCATTTAAAAAGAAAAATTTCAGCAGGCGAGCTTCCAAAGCTGCCAACGTGACCAATATCAGGTATGGAAATGTCATGTAAAAAGCACACATTTGCTTCCCTGAGAAGAATTCTGAGCTTCAAACCTCTTTCTCAGTTTATTTACGGTATGTTTGCTGGTTATCATGTATTTTCTCACCGCCTTAATAGAGATGAAAGAGATGAGATTATGATGCCTTTGTGAGTAGCACATTGAGAGGCTGAAACAGAGTTTGTGATTTTCTCTAGAACCCCTGCAACTCAACACACACACACTTTCTCACGCACACACCCACACACACACCCACATCCAGAGCCCATCCATAGCCAGCAGAGGTGGGCTGACCCTCAGGGTGAAAGAGCTAAGCGTTTGACAGACTCCACCTCTTAACTTGTTAACTTGCTAATTAGACCCCACAGTCACTTCATGGGCCTGGACAATAGATTGCTGGCTGAGCGATGATCAGGCCATGGTGCATGCACGCACGCACGCACACACACACATTCTAACCCTAAAAGCTAACAACCCCCAATACACGCTCAACTGATGCGACCACCTGCCCCCTCTTGCACTCCAAAGGACAGTGTGTGTGTGTGTGTGTGTGTTTGACTTTGTTCGAGTGTGTCTTTGCATGTGTGTGTATGTGGTCGTGGGAGTCCTGATGATTTGAGGCTTGTGTGTGGGGTCTTGTTGCCACGGGAACAGGGAGAAAGAGGCAGGTCTGATATATAGGGTGAAGGATGTTGTCCCCCTTCTCTTTACTCCTATATGTCTATTGCTCTGTGTCCCCTTTATACACACAAAAAACCCCAGAATAGAAGTAGGGGCAAATATAATGGATGTGTGTGTGTGTGTGTGTGTGTGTGTGTGTGTGTGTGTGTGTGTGTGTGTGTGTGTGTGTGTGTGTGTGTGTGTGTGTGTGTGTGTGTGTGTGTGTGTGTGTGTGTGCTTGTGTGGTATTTGCCCAGTGGTCTCCAGATCGGGGCTAAATGGGGTTAAACATCTATCCATGTTAGAGCCCCGTTCTCTGAGTTCTGTCATTAGCCTGCAGCTTAGAGAGCTATTACTGACACAGCTGCTGCTGCTCGCTGGGTAAACACACACTCACACACACGCATACACAAAACACTCTGTGGTATAGCAAAGCTGTCCACAGGGGATTGTGTACACTGTCTGTTTGTGGAACAAGGTTGCCAAATATCACAAGGCTAAAACGATGAACGTCCAACTGGCATCCAGTTGTCATTTTTGTTCACCGCTCAGTATGGGTATGTACAAAAGTGTGTGTGAGTGTGTGAATCAGTGGCGGCTGGTGAAAATTTTTTTGGGTGGGGCGCATTTTTGCTAGTCAGTTTTCAGATGCGCAAAAAAAAATCACATATCACCACTAGGGCAGGGAATGATAATATTTTCATCTGACTGAATATTTTTCTGGTAAAAATCCCTAGTACCACCAGTTCTCTAGAAATGTGGAGCTGTTAGGTCTAATTCTACACATCAAACAGTAAAGAAATCATAAAGTCTTCATGAGGAGACCTTAGAATAATATCAATATAATCAGATACAAATAAAAAACAACCAAAATGTGGTCACAACAGAAGTTGTAAAAGTTTCAAGGAAAAAACAACCTGGCAAAGTCAAAAACATTACTTAATATTCACAATTATCTTTCTACTGACACCACAAACAAATAAATCCATCTCTAACTAATACAGTCAGATAATTAATGTTACAATTCAGACAACAACCACTAACCAAGCAAGTCATGACAATCAGCTCAACTAATGAAGTGAATTAACAACAAAATAAAGTCAAATCCACTGATAAGTCCCATCAAACCCAGTCAGACCAAACTTCCTTAAAACGCCATAATAATTTAATGAAAAGTAGAGAAAACGCATGAAAAACGGGCTAAACTACATAAACCAACGTATTCAATCAGCAGTATCTGTATTTCTCTAACATTCGGCAGACACCTCAACAAACACGTGTCGCTATTTAAGGTATAAATTCACTCATCAGGACTTAGCACTGCTAGCCGCGGCTAGCTCCGCCTATGGGGTTTTTGAATGGGAAAATCCGTGACAGACACATAGTTATTAAGAAAAAGAAACAAACAAACAAAGTCACTCACCATTGAGTTGATGAAATCAGGACAAATGGAATCATTCGGCTTGTTTTCACAAGCAGGAAAGAAGGATTCTTTGAATAAATATCCATTTTCTACCCTCCATTAAAAAGAGAGCAAGAACTTCCGGTTTCGGTCTGAGCAACACTCCAGACTCCTGCTGTTGTGCGCATGTCACACAGGGACACTGAAGACCTGCGTCCCGAGCGATCTCCTATTTTTTGCACTCAGTGCGCATGCGTCAGGGGCAAAAAACAATGCGCTATGTTGGGACGGCGTCCCGTCCAGACATGCGCAGTAGAACCCAAAGAAACACGACCTATCGGTCCAGTAAAAAATAGTAAGAAAACCTTTCTAAACTACGCCTAAATGCAGATTATACACAGCACTTACTGTATATTTAATGGATGGCTCGTTAAGTTTTATTTTTATGTTAGTTTTTTATATTTTGTGATCCCTAATTCTCTTCTTCTTCCTCTTGGGACTGGTGGGGCGGCGCCCGAGCGCCCCCTATGGACGGGCCGCCACTGGTGTGAATGAGTGCGTGGGCAGATAAGTACGACTTTAATCAGCCAAGCCACTGCGAGTTTTGTATCGGCTTTATTGTAGAGGAAAAGTTTAACCAGTTGGCTGGAGTACTGAAACTTATTAAACATATTTGTCATTTTGGAGGGTTTCCTGCACATCGACTGGTTAGACGAAGATGAAAATATTCAACTGGCTAAAATAGAAAAAATACAAAAGATTGTTAGTTGCAGTTGTATGTTGCAACAATGTAAGACCATCAGCAGACTGTATGTCCTGTTACATTAAAATATTTGGCTTTCATTTGGCTCAGATACCATATGGTTCGAAATGAAAGTAACTGTACTTCAGTTGCGCCAAGTGCCTGGTTTATCTAGCTAGAATCTTGGTAAATGTATGCTATTTTCCTACATTTAGCACTTTTCTAAGTCGTGGATAAGTTAATCTAATCATAGCAGTGAACTCGAAATTTAAAATAATTAATTTTGACAGCTGAGCGCGTCAATCAACCCGTGCACTCATGCATCTGCAAATGGATAAACCTACAAACATTTACTATAAAGAAATGGCTAAAAGCAAGAAGCCCAGTGGAGTCGTCCTCTCATGAGGTGTTTGTAGCTCCCTTTAGCCTCGTGGCATCTGGAGGCACCATGGGGAGTCTGTGTGTTAAATAAATGACTGGGGAGTTTAGCCCATGTGCTAGCCATGTTAGAATAACATGAGCAGTATGGACCCTGCCGGGCTGCGCTCAAGCCTAACACAGAACTCTTCCTCTGGGTCGCCTCCCCTGGGGGAAGCCCAGGCTCCACCTGGGGCCCTGTATATTTTTCCCTGGCTGCCTCTTTATTTTCCCTCAGCTAAAACCAGTCAGATCAAAGAATGCCTTAACCTTCTGTCCCCTCTGTCCTTCATCCAAACCCAGACTGTCTTCTTTTTATAGAACCACCAAGGAGAGGAATGGATTCCAAGAAAGGTGTGAAACGTTTGGCCATTTGCTTGCAATATCTGGCCCTACATCACCAGACTGGAGTATCAGTTGTTAGATGGTTGTTTGAGTTGCTATAGGGACAAAAACTGAGCATAATGCTTTTGTTGTTATTCTAGAATAGCATCACACAAGGTGGCAGCTTGTTTCAGTAGCTCTGTAATGTTTTGATTTAGGAACTTTTCTTCCTTTTCTCAGAGTGAAGCCATTGCCTTTATCAGTGATTTTGTTGTTCTGGTTTTATTGCTGCTAGGAGGATCTTAACTGCAACTTTTCTACTCTTTGGCCAATTATTACAATGCATTACCATGGCAAAAACAGATTTTGTTTACAAGAAGGAGCAGCTAACTGACATCTCAAAAGCTCAAATAATATCCAAATATGACCTAATATCCCAGACCAGTTAAAGAGGCATGGACGTCGAGCAGTGGTGTTGCTTCCACTGATCATAATAGGAATGTGGGATCTCTCAAGAAGAGGATGGATGAGCTTCAAGTGCTAATGAGGACCCAGCCATAATACCAGGAACGCAGCATCATGTGTTTGGCTAAGACATGGCTGCAGGATCGTAACACGTTTCCCTGCCTGGCTTTGGGACAATATGAGCAGACAGAGGAGAGGAGCAGAATAAGCAAAGGAGGTTGATTGGCAGTGCTTGTCAACGACAGATGCACTGTCATCTTAATTCAACAACAGAGTGTCTTCAGTCACACGCTTCTTCAGATCTGCTGCAGCACAGACGGCTACAGAAGATCCTTCCTGTCCAGTTAGAATTGACTACAATGACTTAATAAAAAACTTTGAGTTTCTTAACATCCAATTTCCCCAGGGTTAATAAGTATTTTGTGATTTGATTTGATATTCATTATGGAATTCTGTAGAATCTTCCTAAAGAACATCACTGCTAAACTGAGATAATTCACCCCCCAAAATGTCCTATTTCTTGACCCACAAGTGATTTGAATATTGAGATGATCAAGATGCCAGGTGTTCTGTTCATGTATGTCCCTGTTTTCCCCCAACTGAGGTGTAGTTTCCTGCATCAAAGCATCAAACCCACCAATGATCTTGTTTGTATTTATTTCAAACCCTCTTTATGTATGTGTGTGTGTGTGCGTGCGTGCATATGAGTGTGTGGCTGCCAAGCTAACGAGGCGCAAGGTATTGTTATCGGGGTTCGCTCCAACCACACTATGAGCAAACCATTACACCAATAAGCCTCCATCCTTTCTAAAGAATCCAATTAAATTTTTGGTCTTACACTCTGCACAGATTCCCTCATTGACAATGTGCAAACACACACATCACACAAATACACAAAATGTTTCAGGCTGGCTGCAGTCATCTTCCCCCTAGTTTCACCTTCATTTAAGGGCATTTGTGTGTGTGTGTTCTGAAAAGAACAGAATGAACGAGCCATCCAGGTGTTCATGTACACAGCATCTCCATACTCACCATGAAAGACCTGCTTAACTGTCTCTAACCTTTTTTAAAGAGGTGGTTATGCGCTTTCTTTCTTCAGAGGAACTAAATATCCTTCTTTTTGTTTTACATTCTTCCTTCTTCCAGCTTCTCTGTGTCTCCCCACTTCTATCCTTTCTCACTTTCCTCTCCACCAATTCTGGTTGGCATCTGTTAAGCCGCTAAAGAGAAGGCGCATGTGCGTGTGTGTGTCTGCAAGTGTGTGTACGTATGTGGTGGTCTTGCTGGGTTGGATTTGAACAAGCCCATGCCTGTTCTGCCCCGGTGGCCTATGAAATGAGAAAGGCAGCCACTGTGCTGCAGACCTCCACTGATAAATCTACCAGGGTTCCCCCTCTATGTGTTCATCTGCTGAGGACGTGTATGTGTGTGTGTGCGTGTCGCGTTCCCGTGTTTGCATACATGTAAGCGTGCATGCATGTAATGTGCGTGTATGTGTGAGTGGCAATCATCTGTGTTTGCATCTTCAGCTCCGTGACGCCAGAATAGAGATTTGGAGAGATTTGATTTCACACACCCCAAAGCCAAATGTGTGTGTGTTTGCATGCATATGCCAGTGGTGTAATCTACAGTCATTGCCCTAAATGCATGACATTAAAACACCACTGAGTCGATTCCTTCTAAGACTTTTTTTTCTTCTTGTCATTTTTCTCCCTCTTTTTTTATCTCTGTGCGCATATTCGTCTCAGGAGAGTTGGAGGTCATGTTACCAATCTATGGAGCACTCAGAGGAGAAGTAAAGAGATGAACACCGAGACAGGGTGAGACGGGGAGGGAGGAGGGGTGTTTTGGGAGCCCTCAAAGCCTGGGGTTACCATGCTTATGACAGCAGGGTCAGATATTGAAGAGATGAAGTCAATACAACACACCATTTAGCAGACATATTCATCTCAGGAAGAGTAAGTGGTGAAGGGAGGAAGGAAAGGAGGAAGGAGGGATGGCTGGAAGAAGTGAAGGATGGGAGGTAGGATGGAAGGAGAGATGGGACGAAGGTGGGAAGGGAGGAAGGAAAGGAGGATGGAAGAAGTGAAGGATGGGAGGTAGGATGGAAGGAGAGATGGGACGAAGGTGGGAAGGGAGGAAGGAAAGGAGGATGGAAGGAGGGAGGGGAAGAAGAAGGAATGGGAAAAAGGGAGAAGGAAAAGAAGTAACTTATGAACAAAAACCAGAGGGGAGACAAAAATGAACTAAAGCAAGGAAGGGAATGAAAGAATAGAGGGAAGGAAAGGGTTGAAGGGAAGAAACGAAGGAGTGGTGGAAGGAAGGAGAGGTAAAAGGGAAGGAAGGAAGGAAGGAAGGAAGGAAGGTAAAGGATACTGCTTCACTGCATATCACATCTTACTGTAAGATGATCACATGTAATGCTACAGATTTTTGCACTAAATGAATAAAATATTGTTTTGTAACAGTATGTGCTGAACACAGGTCTAGTATTTTATTTTTGTTTTTATAAGAGAATAACAGCATGCAGTCATGTAAATAAAGGTTTCTGGGTATTAAAATAACAATTCAATATTTTACCTGAAGTATGTTCACATCCAGACAGTTTTCACAATATTAAATGATATTCCATTTTTTCTTATTGTTCTTTTATTCTATTTGCTCTGATTTTTTACTATTTTAGTTTAGATGAAAAAACAAACAAACATATGTATCATTTTATTAGTTAAAACAAAGGGGGTGAAGATGATTGAGCAGTTCATTCTGTGAAGGATGTTCCCTGCAGGTGTTTCCAGTCTTTTCACACTGCTGTACCTGCTGTTGACATAAAGGACTCTTAAGGTGTGTAACTGTTACGGTGTTTTCACATCACCGGTGCGGCTCTGCTGCTGCATGAGGAATTCTACAACCACCTTGACTTTCACCAAGGGGCTCATTCAACAAAGCAAATATTGTCACACACACATGCACGCACAAAACACACCTACAAAATCACACATCTACACAAACTCATAATTCATGCACAGAGGCATAGAGCCCATCTTTAGTGCATCCAGACACACGCGCGCGCGCACACACACACACACACACACACACACACACACACACACACACACACACACACACAAAAGTCCAATGATGGGAGTCGTTGAGGTGTTTTATACGAGCAAAGGCCTGTTTCTTGTCTGCCGTATTTTACCTTTTCAGTGTGTGTGTGTGTGTGTGTGTGTGTGTGTGTGTGTGTGTGTGTATGAATGTTAAAAAAAATAACAGCCTGAGACATTATCTTCCAGCCATGACAGCTGTAATTGTGGAGCACATTAAAATGGGTGCAGGGTGACACCTTTAACCACCTTCTATTAAGGAACACACACACACACACACACACACACACACACACACACACACACACACACACACACACACTGAGCACACTAACCCTCCCCTTCTGATCTTTCTCTCTAAAACACACAAACACACACAGAAAGGTGGTTTCATTGTGGTCAACCAAGAAAATGAGCATCTCCAAGCCCGTCAAAGCTGAGTGCTTTGAGGAGGGCCGGTAAGGCTAATGTGTACATGTTGATGTCTTGATTATACGTGTCAGATGTGTCCACGGTGGACAGGTCTGTCTCCAATAAAGAGAAAAATCTTTTGAGTGGATCGCAAAAGGAAAAAGGAAGAATTATCAGCAATCTTTGTGCTGGTGTCTCACTTTTTTCAATGCTAAATTCCCAAAAATAGATAAATAGAAATCATTAATGTTTTGATTCCGAAGCACAGTTTTTTTTTCTCTCTAGTTTTTCCAATTTCTCTAAACTCACAGCCCCTATCAGCACACTGAGACACACAGCGGGGCCATCAATACAACGCCAATCTGTGCAGCCGATAAGCCAAACTCATGGCTTTGATCGTGAACAAAGGCGAGGGCAAGTATGTTTTTTATAGATCCTCCCTCTTCTCTGTTCTCACTAAATCTCTTTACCTTGTAGGGTCTCTCTATCCCACACACACACACACACATGCAGCAAAACCTCCACACTGCAGGAATGCATGCACACAACCATGCATAGGAAGATTTAACATGGACAAGTGGGCACTCTGTAGGAGAATTCAATTGGTCTCCCCCCCAACGCTCTGGGCCTTACAGCCTCTTAGAGTGTCACAGGACATGCCAAACCTTAATGCCTTCCAATCTTCTCCCCAACACACACTGCCGCCTCTCATTTAAAGACCTGCCGACAGTGATGTCCAACATCACCTCTCCCACTCGTTCGGCTCTTCTTCCTCCTTTAACCCTTTCTGTCTGCCATTCCTACGCAGGTTATCTCTCTTTCCATCTGTTACTTAAACCATCTGCCTGTCTCCAACAATCACTCAAATTATGTCCCTGGCTGTGCTGGCTCCTTGTATTGGCTGTTGCTCACTATCTTTCATTAGTGCTTGACTTTCTTGAGCATATCTCTCCACCTAAAGATTTTCTTTTCACCTCATTTTCAGCAACCTTCCCCTTTTCTCTCTCTCTGCAATATCTCTTTTCTGCATCTCGCTGTTGCTGAACCCAGATCTAATGCTCCCAGTTGAACCATCCTCCCTCCCCTCCTTTCTAACAGCCTTCTATCTATTTGTCTCAGTGTCTGTGCTCAGCACCTCGCGCCGCTGCTTTAGCTCCACTCCTCGTTGTGCTTTATCTGCCTGCCACGTCGAGTTTTCAATTGGCTGACAAGAGTAAACACCGGCTGCTGAGCATCAATCACATCACACACACCGACAGAGAGCGAGTGTGAGTCTCCAATTTGGCTGTTCTTTCTTTACCAATTTTAGAACATGCTCAGAGCAATCTATGGTAAGACAAGTGACCAGTTCTTAAATAATCTCTGTGTATGTCTCTGAAGTAGAACATTATTATTTTTGTAAATATGATTTCTGTTTTTAATGCAAAATAAAGATAATTAGAAGAGAATGTAATGCCCTCATTGACAATCTAAGGATCTTTACATTACCTAAGTTAAACATGACAGCAATTTTTCTGGTTGCATGCAGTTTGGTCACAAAATATCTTTAAACCTGACCCCTCTTAAAGTTATCTCACATTTTTTGCACTTTCAGAATCACAGAAATTAAATCGAGAAAGGTTTGAGAAACAGGTTCCTGATACCAAGGGTGACTGCAGCTATTTCAAGAGAGCATTTATCAGAGCATTTCTTTTAAGTGTTAAAAGTTTCAGCAACACAATAGCAAGAAAGACTTGTGAACATTTTGGAAATGACTCTCTGAATGTGGTTTGCAAATAATTGTCTTTGTGTTTTTAAGTCTCTTATTAGATGGCACCTCACTTTCTTACAGAATACAGCTGCTGGAAGTCCCCACGACCAGGCTGAAGACCAGAGGCCACCAAGCTTTGAGGGCAGCTGCCCCCTGGCTCTGGAACAGCCTGGCAGGTCATGTTAGACTTGCTCAGATGCTGAGCATTTCCTGGACTCCTGAATTGCTACTTTTATTGTCTTTTTTTTCCTTAGACAATTTCTAATCATGGATGTATATTTACTTTTATCTGTTCAGCACTTTTGCTGTTTTAAATGTGCTATACAAATTGGTTGTGTTGTGTTGTGTTGTGTTGAGTGAGATTCTGGCTTTGGAAATCAAAACAGGAGCAAAGCTTTGTGGAACAGAAGTTTGATGTTCCTTTAGTGATAATTTAAGGGTGAAAGCACGTAGCCTCACTTACTGCATTTGCAGAAGCTTTAGTTTTGTTCATACGGACAAACGCTGGACCGGAGTGCAGCATGTTAAAGCGCCTAACTGAGCAGAATAAGGTTATTAGATGTTGTTGAGTTTCTCTTATCTACTCTTCCTCTCACTCACAAATACACAAAAACACAGAAACTCTCTGGTTATACTACAACAAAAAATATTCCTTTATTATTTTTGCCCCCTCAGTCCATTCTCTCTAATCTCACAGAATTAGATTCTTCAGATCCATATACACATCAGTGTGTATTTGTAGGTGTGTACGGCGCCTTTGTGGTTTGTACGAGCGTCCTCTCCCCTGAGCGGTAAATCAGTGCTGTGTTAATTGGTAGGAACAACAGCAACACTTTGGCAGTATATAATGTTTTATGTTTGTTTCTTTATTACCGTCTTCAGTGTTCATCGCCGCATATGTTTGCAAGTTTATGTGCGTGTTCTGGCGTGTGTGTGTGTGTGTATATGTACTGCATTATGATCGTAATGAGATGCTGTAGAGGAGAGGGGACTGGAAAAGCACAGAGGAACAAGAGCATGATAAGCTTCTTAACGATGATCACTCAGTGTGCGAGAGTGTGTACGCATGTGAGATGCAGTTGTGTGTGTGTGTGTGTGTGTACGTATCTCTCTTGAGCATCTCCACTCACAGGCAGAACACAATCAACGCACCTCTCATTTGCAATCAGTAATTAGAATGCTAATTAGCCCCTGGGAGCTAATGGGAACTAGTGTATTACAAGGGCTTGATTAGAACTTCTCTACTCCTAAGGGAGGGATTTACACCTACACGCTATTGGCTCAAACACCTGTCAGTCATGACCTCTTATCCAACTGGGTGTGATCACAAATGAATTATGATTCTCTAAACACCAGAATGCGGTTTCTTGAAAAATCGCTGAAATTTGATGTGCTAAACATGCATATAGACTAAAAATGAACTCTACTCCAAAGTTCGTCCATCTATCCGTTTCCTCTTATTCAAGGTCAGATCATGCAGGTAGCATGTAGGAAGGAAGCCCACACATTCGTCTCCTCCAGCGACACGTTTCTAGTCCTCTTGGGAGATTCCAAGGCATTCCCAGATCAAAAAAGATATGTAATCCATCCAGTGAGTTCCAGGTTTGCCCTGGGATCTCATCTCAGCAGGCATGGACTGGCCATCTGGGTTGCCGGTGATTTTGGGTTGGTCCGGACTGTAACGGGCCGTCCGCATGCAGCCTGTGATCTGAGCAGCTCGTTTCAGATTGCAGCGCCCGCTGCAGAGCGTCTGTACAGACTGCGGCTGCGAATGCCCGGTGACACGCACTTGACAACTACTACTAAATCTACTCCCTGACATACCCAAACTATGACCCAAAATCCCAGACAAATTAAAGAGGAGGAGACATGGATGTAAAGCAAGAGCAAAGCAGAGAGAGACAGGAAGAAAGTGTTTAAGCCATCACTTCCATCAATCATGGGGAATGTGAGATCCCTTGCAAACAAGATGGAAGAGCTTGAAATGCTGAAGACCCAACATCTATCTGCTCGGCTTTTGGATGATATGAGAAGGCACAGATTTGAATAGGAGGAGAAAAACCCACAATAACCAAATTTAGCGTTTTCTCCAAATCATCATGAACATTATGTTTTTGAACAAAATTTTGTACTGTCTAACTTTTAAGTTTCAAAATGATTATTGTTTACAAAACGTGTTGGAAAATAAGAAATTTGTTCTTTTGATGGCAAATAAAACAAACAAACAAAAAACACCTAAGAAACACGAGGTGGACTACTGAAAACACAAATATCAGCAAACAACAAAACTCACCACTTCTCACTATCTCAAGTGTTTTCTTCCATCAGTGTTTTTATTCTGCTTCTTATCAAATTTCATTGATATTTGGCTCTCTTTGTGTACTTTGGGCTCCAGTGACCGTCATCACACTCTCACACACACACACTAACACACACAGGCCGTGTGAAGCGTGACTATCATATTGGGACTAATTTTCTCCTCCATTCAGCCAGCAACCTTAGACACTGTTAGAATACACACACACACACACACACACACACACACACACACACAGCATACATCGTCACCTTTGTACACATGCTTTGCCTACATGCATGAAGACTCTCGCACACACACACATATGCATACACACACACACACCAAAGAGGTGTTCTCTTGCTGTTGGTGGGGTGAGTTGATGAAGGGTGGTGTTACAACCCTATGTGCAAGTGTGTGTGTGTGTGTGTGTGTTTGCTTCTTTGTACCTCCAGGCTGCAGCCACCATACATTACAAGCTGCTGATAACACACACACACACTCAGAGTGCACCTGCACTCCTGCTCAACACACACTCATCCAGATACATTGCCAGCCTATTCATTATTTGCATCAGGACTCTTCAATATTTCAGCAGACCCTTCTAATCCCATTACAGTGACTCTCAAAAGTCTGTGTGCTTGTGTGTGTGTGTGTGTGTGTGCGTGCGTGCGTGCGTGCGTGCGTGCGTGCGTGCGTGTGTGTGGGTGGGTGGGTGCATATTAGTAAGCCATACTGACTGACTATATTGGAGAGGTTTGCTTGAAATAGTGAAAAAGGAAATCAATCTTGGCAGAGCTAAAGAGAAAATGAGAGGATAAAGACAGAGGTGATAAAAGGCCGCGGGCAGGGAATGAAGAAATGAGAGTGAGAAGAAAGAGAGGAGAAAAGGAGGAAAAAACAAAGAGATAGATTGGGGTCATTACGATGGGCATCTTTAGAAGATGACAGAGGGTGGGAATGCCTATTGAGTGGTACAAACTGTGGCCACAGCTGGGGAATAGCTGCAGAGTCATCCTAGCAACCAAACAACAGGCCGCTTGGTTGATATAAAGTCACTAATGGATGTTTTTATTCCAGCTGCATGTTTCTAATTTACAGGATCAGAAAATAATATAGAAAATGATGCTGAAACAGTGTCAGATTGATCTTTTCTGTGTGTATATGTGTGTGTGTAAGTTTGTGAGTGTGTGTGAGAAAGGTTTATGATGAAAGTACTAATCCTGATACACCTGATTCCTTTAAGGCCAGAAGGGATTTGAGGCATTTAGGGAACAAAACTCTACAGAAGAGGTTAAAACTTTTTCAACAAATTTCTGTCTGCTCTTACAAAACACTGAAGGAAGGAAAGAAAAGATAAAGAAGGATAAAAAGAGCAGCTCTAAATGACTCAACCCTGAGTGTGTGTGTGTGTGTGTGTGTGTGTGTGTGTGTGTGTGTGTGTGTGTGTGTGTATGCACGGTAAGCCCACCCTTTCCAGCCTGCTGTTACATATTTAATATGCTGCCAACCCTGCATATAGACCCCTCATTATCCAAAGAGGACACACACATGCACACACACACATAGACATGTACTGTGTTTCAGTTTAAGGTCGTAAGAGGAAATGTCACCTTGGTCCCACCAGACGACAAGCGATCAGTAAAAAACCTCTGACATGACTGCTGCTGCCCCGAGGAATTACAGCCTCCATGTGTAACTCTGTGTGTGTGTGTGTGTGTGTGTGTGTGTGTGTGTGTGTGTGTGTGTGTGTGTGTGTGTGTGTGTGTGTGTGTGTGTGTGTGTGTGTGTGTGTGTGTGTGTGTGTGTGTGTGTGTGTGTGCATGTGCGTGTGTAAGGGAAAATTTCTAAAAGATAAAACAGGCAGAAATTTGAAGAAAGGAGAAGCGTGTGAAGGAATAAGTAAGGACATTAGATTGTCAGGATGTGTTAGAGCTTCCTGTCTATCTGACTTGCCATTCAACAGCAGCTGACTGAAACAGTTTTCCTGCTCTGCTGAATGGCCTGGGACTGTTTTAACAGCCACACAAGTTGGGGCCATTTCTCACAGTGACTTCATAAAAGTCAGAACCCCTTTAACCCCCCCTTTAACCCCCCATTTCACCCTGAAACAACCCTCTATTCCTCCCCAGTGTCCAACTCCAGCAGCCCCGTCCTTCCCTTCACTTGTCTGCCACCATGAGTTGACCATCAGATGTTTTCAAACTGTGCTTGAATGCATGTGAGTATGTATGTGTGGAAAAAAGAGAAATTAAACTCACCTGAGAGGTGGAAAGATGAAAGGAGGCGGGGCCATGGAGCACATGTAACCACAGAAAATTGAACAAAAAAAGCAAAACATTAGAGTCACACCAAGTGAGATGTAGGTCATAAAAACAAATAATATAACATGCCCTTCACCCATTAAAGGGACATTTTGAAGTGGCGTGTTTTCAATGATTTCTTTACAGTTTGGCTCATACCTACTAGTGACATCACTCAAAAGTGAGCCTCTAGAAACAGAAAGTAATTTTATGACCAGAGCAACAGCTAGATCAGGGAAGACTCTGCTGCTGAAGTGTGAGAATCTAGCAACTAATTTTCAGGTAAAAACTCTGACTTAAAAAAGTCATTCTTATGCATTAGAACACATCGCCACAACAGGAAGTGCAAATTAAAATGAGCCAGTCAGGTCACTGGCTGTGCGTTTGATACCGTGACCAGCCCAGAGCGGCCTAAAATTACCATCAGCCCACCGGGAAAACGCCTGGTATGCCTGATGGCCAGTCCAGTGATGACATCATCCCAACCTAATTAGATAGCTGTTAGACCTGAACGTAATCTTCAGGAAGGAGACATTTAGTCCTACTGAAATTCTCTTTTTTTTAGCAAGATTTCAGTAATTGTGTTTTCTTTTGTTTGAAATTCTCCTCATCTTATTGTTTAATTTCTTTAGCAGACGCTTTTATCCAAAGCGACTTGCACACTATATGTACAACTTTCAACCATGCTGTGGTTTGTAGGAGGAAACTGGAGTAGGTAACTCATGTAAGCATGGGGAGAACAAGCAACTCCATGCAGAAGGCTGCAGCCTTTTTTTGAACCTGCAACCTTCTTGCTAGTAGACAGCAGTCCTACAACTGTGCCATGATGCAACCAATACCGGTAGATTTTTAAAAATAATTAGCCACTAAAGCAGACACCTTTTATTTGGCTAAATCTAAATCATCATTTTAAAACATGGCCATAATTCTAAACCTTTCTAGACACGTTTTTTATAAATGAAACCAGGAAGTTTTTAATGTCATGCAGGATTCCCATAATGCAACACTATAAATGTGTGTTTTTATTTGACATTATGTGATTCAACCATTGTTTTTTCATTTCTTTCGTTTATTTTTAGTAGAAACCTTTTGATGTCTTATGTTATTCTGTTCATTACTTTTTCAGTAGCAAATTTGTACATTTTAATAGTTTGGGAGAAAAAAATGTAAATGTAAGAACATCTGACAGGTTTAATGTGTTTATTTTTTTTCCTGGCAAATTGATTGTACATTTTGTTGAAGTTAATAAAGTCGCCCAGGACTGAATTCACATGGTGCTTTAAATGAGATTTTAAACGTTTCTAACCTCAGCTTATCCCACATAACCTCTGTTTACTCTGGTTTTAAGCTAGATGGGAAACTAAAGTAGTGTGGTGTATTTGGGACACATTTAGATGTATTTACATCACTGAAACAAGCAAAAGTGCTTCAGTAAATCACTCTTCAAAAACAAGCAGCCACGCTTCTGTTAAGCACAAGAAGAGACACAATACATCAGTGATATACCCACATAGTGGCTGAGCTGACTTATAACAGCAGAGTGTTAAAAAAAACACTACAACACATGTGCCGGTTAAACAGACGAGCCCACCGCTGGCTAACAGCTCCTTGTAGACCAATAAAAAACAAATGCTAGATGGAGCTATATAAAATAAAGAATAGGAGGAAAGAAAACAACCAGCAACTCTTCATGTGAGGGCGTGAGGCAGAACGGAGGCGGTAGGAAAGCAGTGAAGCTCATTAGAAGATAATGGGAGAGTGTGTGTGTGCTATCAGGTGTAATGTGTGGTGATGGAAATAGCCCAGTATGCCCACTAAGCTGTCTCTTTTCCATGTGGAGGGTGAAGCCTTGTTGTGGTTTGAGCAGCGCAGGCCACCTCCAGCTAACAGCTCCTGGTAGACCTATAAATTTACCTTCATAAACAGGAGAGACTGGAAGAGATGGATAGAGGAAGGAGGAAGAGTAGAGCTGGAGGAAGGAGACGTGGAGGGAGGGGTGAGGACAGGGTGAGGGACAAGGAGGAAAAATGAGAGGAATTTGGGATAATTGGCACTGGGAGCAATGAAGAAATGATTCAATGAGGGAAATATTTTCTCTTCCACCTGGTCATTTCTTTTATTTTATTTCAGTTTTTTCATTTTCACATCACATATCCTTTCAGTTTTCATCTCTTGCTTTCTCCTATTATTTCTTTTTCTGTCCTTATTTCTTCCCCTACTTTTGCACTTTTTTTTCCATTCTTGCATCTTCTTCTTTTTCCACCTTTTGCTCCCTGGCGTCCTTACCGCTTTCATATTGCACTGATTTAACTGTTACTGACTGATCGAAGCATTTTAAACGTTTAAACTGAAAATTTCTGTGACTCGGCTGGTTTGATCATCAGCAGAGGTTCTACGACTCATTGGAGTGACAAGCCTCGGAGGGGTAACCCACAGCAACTCTCCTCAAACTCTCTCAAGAGGCTTTTTCGTTTCAGCCAATCACTTCCCCAGATGGCGCAGGGTCATCCAGGAAGTAGGAAGTAAAGGTGGACCAATGAAAAACCAGGCTTGGCCTCTCCCGCTGACCCGTGACACCTTCCTCCCACAAAAAGCAGACTCAACCTGTTTGTGTGTGTGTGTGTATGTGTGCGTGTGTGCGTGCGTGCGTGTGTGTGTGTGTGTGTGGAGGAAGGAGCGACAACAGACGGGTGCCCAGCCGCCCATCCCCAGCCAGACAAAGACAAACCTTCACCATCATTGTTTAGTGCATGGACACACACACACACACACACACACACACACACACACACACACACACACACACACACACACACACACACACACACACACACACACACACACACACACACACACACACACACACACACACACACACACACACACACACACACACACACACACACACACACACACACACACACACACACACACACACACACCAAAGGACTGTCTGCATGTTTTAGTGGCCAAATGTGCATTTAACTTCCACAGCGTCAACTTTACAGCCAAGACAAGCAACACGGAGACAGATAAACAGATGTGAGTGACACAGTATATGATGCTGAGAGTCTTTTCAAAATAAATTGCGAGTAAAGAAAGTAAATGAAACAAAATGAGAGGAAACTGAGCCACTTGCCAAACAGCTTCAAACTGAGGCATAAATTTCTCCTCATCGTTTCCTTTGGTGTCCTGTCGCTCTCTCTCAACCAATCAAACCACCAGAGATCTATGAAAGTAAAGATGAATTTCAAGAAAACCAAAAAGATTTTCAGAAAGCTGTAATAAAAAATCATTTATCTTAGTAATGAGTGAGTTTGAATGTAGACTCTAAGAAAACAGCTGGAAACTTTACAGAACGGAGAGCTTTCAACTACAGCAGCTATTAGTTTTACTGTTAAGGCCATCAGATTCTTCTTCTTTTCCCCTACACACACTCCCACACATGCATGCACACACACAGTGGGATGACTGTATCCTTTGAATGTGAAGCCTTGAATTGCCAAAGTAGGTCTCGTACAATGTCAAGAACAACATCCTGTCCTCTAATCACTGAGTCTGGGTGGCATCCTTTCTAACTCTGTACTGTTTGCATCCAAGTAAAAATATCTGGATTCATTTCAAATTTTCCAAATATTTTAGATCTAAGCTGGCTGGTCTAAAGAGAATAACCTGTGTTAATAGTGTATAATTCTGCATCTAAAAGTTTCTTTCTTTGTTTTTAGGATAACTTATTTGACCAATGTCATTTTAGGTTAATGACACCAGGAATTTAGCCAAGAATCTGGTTATGTGCAATTTGAGATCTAACATCCTCTTAAACTGACCAAAACAGGCTTTTGAACCCACATATCCATCTGTGCTCGGAATGATTCTTCAGCCCTTTGGGAATCTTTACAAGATTTATCCTCTTCTATCCTTGGATTTTTTCCCCCCTTCTTTGCATCATCGCTTCAGCCTTTCTTTCTTCCTCATCTTTTAGTCTGGACCCAGAATGCTTTGAGTCTCTTCCCTGCTGTCTTTGAACTGAGATCAGAGGAAGAGTTCTGGCTCGGGAACACCGTGCTGCTGCTCGTTCAGGTGCAACAGATCGTCTGCTGTTTTGATTCTGAGTGTCTCTGTGTTTCTACGTCTGTATTAAAGTATAGAGAATCACCAACTGCATCGAGATTTAAACTAAGATCACCTTATATTGAGAAATGTTGAATTTGTATCTTTGGTCAAATCTTGAAAATAATGCTGTGTGCGATCTTACCCAGTAGGGGTGTGCAAAGCAGCCAGTATTTGTATCTATATTGTATTTGTTGAGGGGAAAGTATTTTTATTTGTATTTGAGTAAAATTCAAAATAGGCTTAAAAACCCAGTATTTTTGCATTACACTTCTTAATTTACATTATATAGTGCAAGTATTCTTTAATTATCCATTATAATGATCATAGCTAATGTAATATTTATTTTACAGTCTCTATTCTTATTTTCTGTTTTTATATATTTTATCTTTGTGTGAATCTGTTTGTTCTTGGCTTGCTGTCTCTTTGCTGCTGGTGCACCTGAATTTCCCCGCTGAGGGACTGTTACGCTCCTCTGCAGTTTTCCCAGGCCAGTTGTGATGGTGCATCAATTGTCATAGCCCTGATTGCAAATTGGGCTGCACCTGGGAGAGCAGGCATAAAGCCTGCTGGGAGAGGCCTGAGGAAGAGCACCACTGGAGCTACCACCAGCCTGGTAGAGGCTGGAGGTTTGGGTTTGGGTTTGGGTTTGGGTTTGGGTTTGGGTTTGGGTTTGGGTTTGGGTTTGGGTTTGGGTTTGGGTTTGGGTTTGGGTTTGGGTTTGGGTTTGGGTTTGGGATTGGGATTGGGAGAATGGCTCCTTAAAAAGGACCCAAATGAAGACAATAAACAATAAAGGGTTTTTCAGAATATTATGGCGACTTTTAAAAAGTGAAAGGAGATGCATGTTTCTGACTCTCGAGCCAGAACTGCACACCTTGCCCTGCCTCTCCTATACACTGGTCATCATTACAGGCTGAGGAGCTGCTGTAGCTGCTAGCTGCTGTACCTGTTTCATTACTGAACTTGCAGTGTTTGTCCCACAGCGCAGCAGGCTGGTCCAGGAGGTGTACACAGATTATAGTCGACGGGAGGGGTGAGAGCTCTGGAACTGTGTTTTTGTAAAACGGCTAGCGATACCTAGCTTGTTTGCAAATTACCTTTTGCACCTTTAATAAGAAGAATTGCCTGATGAAATTAACAAGTCTGATGCAATGGCGTAGATTTGCTCTTGACATTGATGGGGACCAGGACGGACCCGGTCCATAGACCGGCCCAAAGTTACCATTACTGAGAAAATACCCGCTAGTCCTCATCCACCTCACCCAGAGCAAGTGCCATTGGCGTAATTAAGCGGCTCAGCGCAGGTCGCGAGGGGCTCCTGCAAGTCGATCCAGACACGTATGGATCGACTTGCAGGAGCCCCTCGCGACCTGCAAGTCGATCCAGACACGTATGCCTCCTCTGGACACAGGTCCGTCTGCGGACTCCACGCACAGCAGCACAGATGGATCCTGACTCCTGACCGTTACTCACTCACTCCTCTGGGCATGATGCACTGCTGCCTCATGAGGAAACGCAGCTGTTTGTTATAAAGTTTTTCTTGCTCCCAAATACAAATATTTTTTAAATTATTTGTTTGAAACAAGTATTCAACCCCCCACCCCCGTTATTTGTGCCTTTCCCAAAACCGGATTCGGATTCGGCTCCATCCCTATTACCCAGTATTGCAAGATGTGTTATTTGTAAGCATTCGGGGTCAGTGATGGGGATGACTCTCAATTACATGACACCAAGTTGCAGCTCAATATCTGTACAACTGGATGAGTTAATACCACTTGTGTGTTTTCTAAAGTTGATCACTGTGGTGGCCATCTTCACTCAGGTTGACTTCAAAAGTTAATACATTTTAGATGTAAATCCACTGGTTACTTTCTGAGTGCCATTAAAATCCATCCAATCATGAATCATGAGTTATATTCCTAAGTGACAGACAGCACTGATTCCAAAATTTATTGCCACATTTGCAAAAATCTTGTGCAAGTGTAGCTCTTAAGAGTATGTTTTGGAGATAAAACTTGGCAAGTAACTCATCCAATCTTACGAGCTCAATACCTAAAAAACTGAGTTGGGTTAAAGCCATTTTATAGTTTGTTAAAGGCGGCCATCTTTATTCAGGTTAAATCCAAAAGGGAGTCAGTTGTAGATGTTTGTGTAATAATTAATTAAAGTTTGTCCAATTGTTCATCAGGAGGTTGTGGGAGAGTTTGACTGCCCTAATCTTTTTAGTAGCTACCTAGAAGTCTCCCATGGCAAAAAGGTTGAAAGGGGTGAGACAAAGAGAAGTTCAGAAGATGAAAAACAAACTAAAGTAGCAGGGTACCCAGCCAGCCCCAGCGCCAGATGAATTTAGCTGGGGGGGCATTGGCTTATTTGGGGGGGCACAGTAAAAAAAATTTTTGGTTCCTATAAATATATAAATAAACATTTAAGTAACCTTTCCAATTGAATAATCGTGTTTTTACTACAGAATAAACAATAAGCACTAAACAGTAGGGGTGAAACGATACCTTAAACTCACTACTTTACAATGTAGATCCCCTGAAGGTACCCCAAATCTTGCCCAAATATTGTATCTGGTACCCCCAAATCTCTGTTTGGTTTGTTTTTTATTTTCAATGTATCTCATCATTTACAATGTACGTAGATCCCCTGAAGGTACCACAAATCTTGCCCAAATATTGTATCTGGTACCCCCAAATCTCTGTTTTGTTTTTTATTTTCAATGTTTTCTCTGTTTTGTTTTTTTTTACTTATATTGTCAAGCGCTTTGTGATGTATATCTGTGAAAGGCGCTATATAAATAAACTTTACTTACTTACTTACTTACGAGACGAGATATTGAGTTCATGAGAAACGATATTACAATATTGAGTTCACAAGAACGAGACAAGATTTTAATCAAATTTACAAAAATCAAACTATTGTTGCAAATTTTTCTTCTCTCTCTCTCTCCTCTCCTGTCTCACCAAGAATTAAATTTTGATTTTAAAGGTGAAGAGGAGGAGCTTGAACTGCTTAAACTGGGCCATGATATTATTAAACCTACAGCCAGTATCCATCTAATATAGTGGAACATTGTTTTTAGACAGTAAAAATGGTTAAAAACTGCTTTTGAAAAAGTGCAGAGGACATGTCCCCCATTATGTCCATGTGTCTCTTTCAGCCCTTTACTTCTCAGCTCTCCAATGTTATTCTGTCTCTGTCTGTTTTCTCACTGTTTTTGTGTGGAATCAGTTCAGTTAAACTTCACTGACACCTGAAAGTATTTGATCACTATTAGAAAATAAATGCAAAGTTAGAGAAAAACTTTACTTCTATAATAAAACTGTGTTTAATACTGATAATACAGCGTTTCATATACAGTAGAGTGTTTGCAGGTGGACACACCTGTCTGTCTTTCTGGTTTTTGGCTCCATTTCTCCTCTCCTGTCTCCTCCTCTCCTCTTCGTGACTGTCTTTGGATCTTTTACTGCAGCCAGGGGGTTTAACAGGGTGTCCCCTTGTCTCACACTTTGCGCCCCCAGCTGTATTTACGCGTTTCCGAGGCAGTAAGGTGCTTCTCTACCGACTCCACTCCGAGGCAGCTGCGTTACAGGAGCAGCGCAGACGGAGGGTTTCAGGTTTCACTTTACCAGCGTGGGCACGGTGATGCGTTTAAAGGTGGAAACAAGTTAAGGAAATCACAGCTTTTACCGAAAATAGACCCGTCTTCGGTCATTTCAATGCATGGTTGTAAGTCACAACTCTGACAGCCAATGGGGGGGCAAGGAGGTACGTTTGGGGGGCAATGGGGTCTTGTTCTGGAGTCAGGCTTGTGGTTGGGGCCTGTGTATGTGCATCTGGTAGCTAAGCTTTCACCCTTGGGTCCCAAATGGGCCCAACATGAACCGGTTACTTTGGGTTGTCCACCTGTGGACCCACCTCCTGCAAGAGGAGCATGAAGATGTGGCAGTCACTTCAAAAGTTGTAGATGCCATCTGAAAGAAGACTTTACTAAAGTTTGAATCAAGCCTATCCAGTGGTCTAGGACACAGTTTGCTAACACTACAAACAAACACGCAGACAAAAGTAGGCAACATATAAAAACCACGACTGATTTTATTACAAATACAAGACTATGAAATTGTCACATGTGTGTTTTGTTGATTTAGTGCCTGAATTGACAGAGCATTTTTTAAAATTGTATTTCTTGCACTTAATAGCTTATTTTCTGTTCTCACAAGGTCATCACAACCGGACTACATTTGGATGTCTTAAAGTGAAAAATTCACCAGACAGATCAGCAGCTGAAGGTTTAATTTGCAATTTGAACAAGTCTCAATAAAAAAGCAACACCGTGTCATTGTTACATGTGTGTGCTCTGTGGTTTAGGCAGCATTAAAAAGACCAAATAACAGAACAGGAGGGAGGGGAACAAGCTTAACTGCTACCTTTTACACCTGTCAGGAGTCAAGTCAACTGTGTTTATACAATATTTATATCTGATACACACAACTTCACACACACACACACACATACGCACAAAGAAAAAGAGAAAAACAGGCAATGCTTGCAAACAAGCGGTTCAACAACCTAACTGCAATTTTGTGTAAATTTCTCCTCAAAGAAAGAAACACACACACACACACACACACACACACAGGCTGGTGTGTGTATATTGTGAAACTATCATATAGTTGCTGTCAAAGCCAGCGCCAATTATGGCCATTAGGAGTCCCATCATGTCACTAGCTGTCCGTGCACTACCACCCCCTGCATCTCCCTCCACCTCTCAGTCAGACACCAGACCCTATAATCTAACGTCACTTTGCTGCCATCACACACACACACGCACACACACACACACACATGTATATATACAGGCAGATTGTTCCACTTTTTTTCTTTCTTCCCAATGAAGAAAGAAGCAAATGGATCTCTGAGGTACAGAAACTGAGACGGAAATGTTTCCCCTGCACAAATAAAGAGACAGCAACAGTAAGACAGAGAATCCTAAAAGCACTTATTTCTGTTTCTTTGTCAAGTTTTACCAACAGGAGGAAAAATGAGAAAAGTTGACTGATGCAAAAGGGAGTTCCTCCTAATACTGTGTATGTCACAGTTAGACTCAAATACCAGTTTCCTGCAAATTTAGGCAGTAATCAGACTGTCTTGTTTTTTCTTTCTTTGTGCTAAAACATTAAATTGTACACCAACACAGAGAGAGCAAAAAGAGTGATGTGTTTTGCATGCTTGGGAAAAAGTTACGGACCTGTTATTGAGGGAGATATTTCATTAAGGGAGATATTTACATCTCCTGTCTGTCAGAGCATGTGCTTACACAAGAGCAGGCCAATTTTCATGTGCAAGTGTGTGAGTGTGTGTGCTTGTGGAGAAAACCATTTGCCCAGTAGCCAGGAGCAAGACAGAAGTTCAGCCACCTGTTCCAGTTAACAGGTACCTCTTAGTTTATGAGTCTAAACAGTCTGTTTCCTATGGAGAGAGACAGTGTGTGTCAGGAACTCCAGTTCTAAAGACTTCCTTTACTGGTATATAAATGTGTGTGTGTGTGTGTGTGTGTGTGTGTGTGTGTGTGTGTGTGTGTGTGTGTGTGTGTGTGTGTGTGTGTGTGTGTGTGTGTGTGTGTGTGTGTGTGTGTGTGATTATTGACCTTGTAATAAAAGCAGCTCTGTTAGCATATTTTAAATTAAAGTAATATGTCTGTTAGGAAAGTATCAAAATTAATTCTTAAAAAAGAAGAGAAAAAGCCTTAAGTCAAAGTAGAGTTATAATGTCACTGAGAAACACTATTGACTCTTCAGATCAAAGTCTAAAGGTTGAATCCCAAACTAAGGGACTGTCCCCCTAGTGGCTGGTTCCAGTAAAGGTTTTAGGTCCTGCTCACTCCATGTAAATGACTGGGACTGTGTCTGGATTAAAAACAAAATACAGTTCAGATCCTTTCCAGTTGTGGACACTAGTTTTTTACCTTGGTGCTGTATATTTCTTAGATGTAAATTAACTTATTTTATGTTTAAAAAACACCATGATTGTGTGTGTGTGTGTGTGTGTGGGGGGGGGGGGGGGGGGGGGGGGGGGGGGGGGGGGGGGGGGGGCAGTTTTAGCCTCATGGCTCCAAACCTTCATCATGGCAGCACCTGTTAATGGGAATTCATGGCTTCACTTTTCAACAATGGAAATGGACATGTTATCTATCTTCATATGTCTATGATAACAGGACTTACAAAATATAATACTTGGGGCTTAATGGTCAAAGTCATAAAAAAGAGGAGAGGGTTATAACTTTTTTAAAGACCCCCTTTTTTGGATACAGCAGGTAAATTAAGTATTGCACACACAGCCAGTTTTCTTAATAAATATATTTCCAAAAATGTAATAAACAAAATTCTCACCGGATGTTGATAACAATCCATCCACCACATTCTCAAAAAAATCTAACCATAAATTAATGTAGGGACGTTGATGGTTTGATTTCTTAGAGTGGTTGTTACCAATAACTGGTGAGAATTTTATGTCAATAGCACCTTTGGAAATGTATTTATTTATAGAATTGGTAACATTTTCAATACTTATTTTACCTGCTGTTATATATAGTTTGGATTTGGATTTCAACACTAAATAGAAAAGAGCCAACTTAAAAAAGCAGGAAAGAGAAAAAGTATCATCTTTAGGTGTCACAGTATGTTGTAATAGCTCAAGCACACATTCACACACACACACACATACACACACACACAGGTGCAGCACCCTGTAGTGTCCCAGTGTGTGTCATTAGGGCTATCAGGGCCACTCTAGAAGGATTAGAGGACCGTTAGAAGAACAAGGTTTCACACACACATGGTGACAGCTTACCACTGAGTTGTCTGCACGCTGCTGGACACCAAATCCCCGCTCGTAGATGTGTGTGTGTGTGTGTGTGTGTGTGTGTGTGTGTGTGTGTGTGTGTGTGTGTGTGTGTGCATGCGAAAGGGAGAGGGAGCACGTGCCAGCATCTTGTATATCATGCTGTGAGCACTGAGCAAAGATATCAGTGTACTGCTGAGCCCCTTACAGAGCTAATCCATCACACAAACACACACACGGACACACACACAGACAATGGAAAAAACAGATATAACATCAGATTTAATCAAATCTGCTGATCCAACTGTTTTAAACACAAACTGAAATATTTTAGTACCTCTAAGAGTTTTATTAAAAGACCAGGAGTGGTTCTAGAAGTCCAGAAAAGTGAACTCAGCTGATGACGAGAGCTGATTAGCCTTTCTAGCTGTTTGTCAGAACATTGTGTTAGAAAAAGGATGATAGAAATACACAAATGAAGAATGGAGAGAAAAAGAAAAGGATGTGGGGTGGAGGGATGATGTTGATGGAGCTGGATGTAAATTCAGCAGAGAGTCAATGGTTTGCAGCACACACAAAAGCAGCTGATGTGTGTGTGGCTCTTTGGTGTGGGTAATGTGTGTTATTTGTGTGTGTGCATGGGAGGAACTGCCCCTCTTTCAGGGGTAGTTTGGGGCGGGTGCATTAAGCTCCCTTATAGCAAAGCTGAGTGCAGTCACTGAGCCGAGGGGATGGTCATTTTTTCACTGAGGGGGAGAAAAAGGGAGGAGGTCTCTCCACTGGTGACAATTTCCACCTCTTTTTTTCAGACCATTCTTCTGCTTCTCTGCAGCTTTTCTTTGGGGTTAATACAGCCTGCAGCTGAGGGTGGGATGGGGCTTTTAGGCCACGCTAAAGTCCTGCAACCCCGAAGGATTTTATTACAACCAAAAACTGCTGGAGCACTTCACTTCTGACTGAGACAGAAGGTCCAGGAAGAACTCGATAAATACCTAATTATTTTCCTTTTTGTTTGTGATTTTTGACCTGAGGATGCGATACATTGCACCTGCAAAGTAAAGCAAATTTAACCAGTCACAAAAACTTGCATGAAAACAAATGCAAAGCTGAAAAACTTCCCAGCTAATGTTACAGGAGAGGAGAATAAGGAGAGAAAAATGGACACAGCCTCGATGAGAGAAGGAGAGAGGAGAGGATGAAAGCTGTCTCCACTTTAAAGTGGATTAGGGGCACACAGCGCTGAAACAATGGGAGGTGAAAAATCAAATTAGGCCTCCCGAAACATCAAACGAGGGAGGCCAGGAATAGCTAAGCTTCCTCCGCCGTTAATCTGTTGACTCGATGTGAACGATACACGCCGCCATTCAGCGGTGAAGACAAGCTGTTCTGCTTCTCTTATCCTCTGTGTGCTGTGTTTGACTTCTTCTCTCATCTGCTCAGCTCGTTTTTCTGTTTTCTTTTCTTTTCCCCCCTCTCTCTGCCGCATCCTGTCCTGCTTTTGACTCCTTGGCTTCAAAGGCCTCACTGTTCAGGTGAATTCAGGCTACAGACTGCTGAAAATGATGTCATGTGGTCACAGTAAAGGAAAACACCCTCATTGAACTGTCCAGTGTGATCTGTAGTTTTTTCCAATTTGTCCCCCAGGCCTTGGTTTTGTTCTCTGATTCCCTGCTGTCACTTGTGCCTTTCAGCTGAGCTCATTGCCCATATTTCATGTTTATATCCTTCTCCCTGTCTTCTTGTCTCCTACTGTCGCTTGTGCTTTCTCTAAACCACTAATGTGACTTTATGAAGCTTTCATATATTCTGCACACAAATCAAAGTTTTGTGTTTATCCAACATAAAACCAATCGTAGGGGATTGATTTTTAACTCATTAGCCTACAGCCTCTCAGTGGACTCTCACAGCCCACGCCTGGATGTCTACAGCCCAGGACTTTCCTTACAAAATGACTTTCTCTCCCCCATCCACCCCTCCCACAGTTCCCAGTAAAGAAGAAGAATGCCCCAGCAGCGATGCATGTTCCATTGTTCACGCTCTGCCTCCAATTTGCTCTCCACATTCTGCGGCCTCGGCCGAGACGTTACGCCGGCTTAAGGGACAAATCGCACACACAAGAAGAGAAAGAGAGAGAGACAGAGATGGGGGTGGCGAGAAAAAGACAGGAGGAGAGGAGAAGGGACAGGGGAGGGAGGAAAGGGCTAACCCTCTTCACAGCAATGCAATTATAGTCTGCATTTGAAACCGGTGGGGTTTTGTGGAGGCCGCGCTCGCTCTTTCTCTCTCCATCACCCTCTGTACTTTAGCGTTGAGACTAATAGCCATGGCCGCTGCAATTTCTACGGTACATGACATTAACATGGTAGCGTGTCGCCGACAAAGGGAGGCATTCAAAGGGACTTAGAAAAGAGCAGCGGTTTCGCCTGGTTAAGTAGGTTCAACCTGCCAAAACCGCAAGACAGACAGACAACTAGTGTGTTTATTACCCGAGCCACCTAGGGAGAGAGGGAAAAGATGGACAGAAGCAATGTTTCGTTTTCATGTTTCTCTCTCTTAATCTCTGCTGCACGGCCACTTTAAATATGCAGGGATGAATAAAGGAGTCAGATGAGTGAATGAAACCTTACCTCCCGTGTCTACGAGGAATGTAGACGCGTAAATGATGCCATAAAACAACACGACACGGAGAATAACGCGCCAAATAGGGTTGGGTTTCATTTTACATACAAGTAAAATTCATCTCATAACTGGGACCACCAACCAGGACAGCTGGCCGCTCTGGTAGCGTTTGTTCATACAATATGTGTTGCAGGAGTGTCTGATAATCTGTGTGCACGAGAAACAGGTGGCTGGTTTTTATCATTTCCCACACGGTAGCGATGAGTTTTCTATTTCTTCGTCTGTATCTTGAGTTTTGGATTAGATTTTCTTTGCGTTTGGTTTCAGTTTCCTGTCACTGATTTGTTTTCACTCAGCTCTCTTTCCAACCTTTACTCACCTGTGATCCATTTGTATCACCCTGCTAACACAATAACCCCTCATTTATCAACTACAATTTCTTCTTGATTCACACGTTTGTAGGGTAAATAGGAAAAAGTTGCTGAAGAGGGCTGCACTGCAGGAGCTGTCATAAATACTTCTCTCGCACTCATCATCACATTTGGTGAAAACAATAAACTTACGGGATGCTACGGTAGTGGTAACATGAACTTTGTGGATCATTTGTTCAAAGATATAATTACTTATGCTCGTATAAATGAGAGTGATGCTTTTCTCCTCTGAAACACACACTCTTAGGGGAGGATGTGTGAGGTGAAAACGGGGGCAAAGGAGCAGAAGGCAAAGTTAGTCAGCGGCTGTGGATTCGACACAAAAGACTTTTCTCCCAAAAAAAGAGACTGCGGAGGCACAAAGACAGAAAGAAACGAAGGAGCAAAACTGCTGCCTGGACACAGAGGAAGAGGAGGAGAAAGAGAGGGGGGTAGCAGACTAAAGGCGAGGGTAAACTCCCACATTCACACACACACAAAACAGGGGAACCCCTGCCCCATTGAAAAGACCATCTGTGGCTTGAAATGGATGAGTGTAGTGAGTGTGTTCAAAAACATTTCTGTGTTAATTCTTGTGGCTCCAGAATGGGCGGGGCAAAGAGGGGGAGGGAGGTGAGGCGCATGGAGGCGGGTGTGAAAGGTCCTGCTTCTGCGTCCTATCAGTTTCTTTAAAAAAAAAAAAAGGGATGACCGTAAACAAATAAATGAGAGATGCGTGAGGACTCTATATATGTGTGTGTGTGTGTGTGAGGGACATAGAGCAAGCTACACAAACCAAATTACACGGGGTGAGCTGGACAGACACAGTGATTTTGGAGACAAAACCACTCTGAAATCTGGCATTAGGAACACACAGAGGGGCGAACAAGGACAGGCGTTTAATGCCAGCTTATCGGAGATCCACCATGTCCCACTTGGTAGCAAAATACATGATGAAAACATGAATGTCTTTAGCGTTTCTTGGTGTTTATTAACTTCATAAAAGTGCATTTCATGAAGTTCTTCCTTCAGCATTCTAGATAATTCATAAGGCAACAAAAACCCAAAACACACTTCCATTGTGTGTGTTATTGTTTTTGTCTCTTGCTAAATCTCTGCCCATCCTCCCCTCTTTCTGTTTTTGTCTCCCTCTCTCCAGATTGAGTGCCTCTGATTCATTCGCGCCCCCCCCTCCATGTCAATTAATTAAGTGTGCGCTTTTCTTTGGCCGTGCACGGCAATTAGCATGAGATAAATATGCATCGGTGGAATTATCTCGTCTTGTCGTCTACTCCCCCTACCCCCTTGTCCCCCTGTTCTGACGGTAACGCTAATTTGCATCATGAGTATTTCTAAATGCGTGTTAATTAGACTCCGGTATCGGGATTTACCTTGATACGGGACCTCGAGAACGTGTTCGAGTGTTGTTGCGACCAATGGGAACCTGACATTCTTTAATTAAAGGGCATAAAAGACTCAGATGGAGAGGGCGTTTGCTTGAGTGTGTAGTCATTGTGAGGAGTTGATTTTCTTAGGGAGAACAAGAAAAACACAGAACAGAAGAAGAAAAAGATCAACTTTTTGAGAGGTTCTTGTGACGCAGGAATCCTGTGGCACTACTGGCCTACTTTTACAGCAAAAAAGTGATCCTTCTCATAACATGATGCCAACGGCCTTCTCCAAACTTCCTGCAAGATAATCAAATAATGGGCCGAGATGTCGATTTTCTCTAATAGGCGTAGGGGCAATTCAAACGATAGACTTCATGGCATTACATCACTCACGGAGCACTCTGACAAGCCATTAACTGACAATGAATTACCTCACCACCCATAAAAACTAAACTAATGTGAAATATCACATATTTTAATCAACTTGGAGGGGGAGGAAAAGTATTGCTCTTCTCAAATGTTTGGATGAAGGCTGAACCATTTTTTGGAGGAAAGCCTTAATTAAATTAACATGGGACGACATTTGATTTGTGCCCATTAAAAAAACTCCAGGTTTCACGGTGTTGGTCCTGAAAAGCATCACGAGGGGTTAACGACTTGTAGAAAAGGACGGAGCGGATTCTTTAATTACATCTGGACAGTGTTTTATTGTCCAAAACTAAATTCAGGACGGCGATTCCTCAAACGGCTCTTAGCGGGAGCCGAGCCCTAAATTAAAAGAGGGGATTCAGCTAAAGGACGCAGTGATTCATTTACTGTTTCTGTAAAGCAAAGTGAGGACAGGAGGAGGATAGATTGGGTATCTCCACTTAATGCGTTCTTACTCACACATAAACTCGGGCTACAGAGTCCTTCCAGCAGGAACTTACTCTTAAAGGGATCAATTATCTCAAGGAGAAGCTGATATGATTTTGGAAAAATGAACAACTGCAACAAAATAAGTTATCACACATGGAAGATCCTGAATACACTGGAGCTGTCTGCACTTGATCAATTCAAGTATTTAAAACTACACTTTATAAAATGTGTCAAATTAGAGCTAAATTCACCATAAAAACCTGAAAGTTAAAATTCCACTATGACTTTTTGCATGTGTTTGATCACATTTCTAATTTTCCAATTAAAATCTGGAATGTTCATACGCTTATTAAGGAATTACCACGTTATAATCTAAAAGTGTAGAGATTTTGGTTTTTCGTTTCCCTCCTTTGAGATGTAAAGGCTAAAGCTGTTTGCTACAAAAATCATCACAAATGTATCATTCTGAAATGTGCCTTTATTTAATCCAGTTAATGGAAACACATTTTTCAGCAAAATAAAAAAAAAAGATGTATATGAATTTCTTGAACATTGTTTTAAGTTGTGGATGAATGCAGCTGTGAGAATACGATACATTTCATATTAATTCTATTTTTAACCAAATCACTTTTAATGGAAAAACACCGAAACAACTGCAAAAGTTGAAGATGTTTTTTTAAATAAGAAAAATTTGAAAATATTAAAAATCAAATTTTATTGATTGATTTAAAAAATATATTCATACAATAACATTGGCATTTGTTTGTTTGTTTAAAAGTGCCACTTAGTGACATTTTGTTCTTATGTTTTATGATTCCACTGAAACACTCGCTCATCTAACAGGATCTCCTGTTAGATGAGCTGCTATTTTTGTCTCCATTTATCATTTGCCCACATTATATCATCTACTTCTAACTTTTTGACTATATTTTTAAACATAAAAGGATTTTTTTGTGTGCAGTAAATTGTTGTTTTTCTCTTTGTGTCTGCAGAACGAAACATTTAGTAAAGTAAGTAAGTAAGTAAAGTTTATTTATATAGTACCTTTCACAGAAAGGGTTAGGGTTTACATTTTGTAAACTGATTGTAAACTGAAACGATGAAACTGGTGTCTCATCAGTTGTTTTTTTTCCCTTTCAAAAGTCATTTTCAAAATAAGAGTTTTACTCCTTTGTGACGTTTAAAATCTGTCTATAATGTAGAATTTTCTGATTGGATTGAAGGAAAATTAGACAGTGAAAGGAAAGTGAGTGCATGGAGCAAACGGGATGGGTCATTCTGTGTCTGTGTGTGTGGGGGGGGGATGTTAAAGGCTGAAGAGGGGCGCCTGATGGAGGCTGAATGCCACCACCCAGTAGGCCGTGAAATCAGAAACCTTTGCCAACAAGACAGCCACCCGCACACCAGCCGTTGTTTAGGAAAGCAGTGCATGTGTGTGTGTGTGTGTGTGTGTGTGTGTGTGTGTGTGTGTGTGTGTGTGTGTGTGTGTGTGTGTGGTGTATGTGTGTGCGTGCGTCAAAGCTCCTCCAGGGAGCACGCAGTCATGCAAGGTATCACCCAGCTCCTCCTCCTGTTATCTCCTGTCACTCCCCATCCTCCTTTCTCCTCCTCCTCTTCCTCCCTTACTTCATCTCACATGTTCTCTGTTATTTCCTAAACTTCTGCACATTGTGATTTCACACACTCACTCACACTTGAGTAGATTTTTTACCAGAAGAGAGGTATTTTTCTGCAGCAGATCAGGGGAAGAGCCACAGGATTTAATACTGTTTTGTGACTTATGATTGGGTGAAACAGAAGATGCTTTCAAGGTGAAGCTAAATGTTCTGAATCCTCTCAAACATGATCTAAACTTTCACTTTAGACTTCTTCAGGGCTGCAACAATTTTTTTGGTGGTGTTTGTAGGAGGAAAAATGAACCTCTGTCACATGAAACAGTTAACTAAAATAGAAGTGCTATGGGAAATGGTGTGTTATAACTAATACAACAAAGAAAAACACAGATGACTAAAGTATTATTGTCTAAAACACCTCTTTTCACATCCAATGAAGACTTTTTGTCCTTTTTGTTGAATAAAAATCACATTTTGTATTAAAGCAAAGGAATTTTCTTCTTCATGTCTTTTTATATGAAATGTTCAGAAAACAAATCTCCCCCCTCTCCTCCTCCTGTCTTTTCCTCGTTAACAAACTCTCCTCTTGTTTTTGTGTCTCAGCTAAGGGCCTGATTACCATGCTGAGGGTGACTTTTCCCCCTCTTGTCTCACTCTCACTCTTTCTAAAGGGTACTTAATAAAATTCTCAGTCTGGTTTCTGTGTATATATATATGTGTGTGTGTGCGTGCATGTGTGTGTGTGTTTGCCTGAAAGAGTGAGTAAGGTAATCACAGAAAGACTTTCCCTCTGGTTTTCACTCTTCTTTTCTTCTAAATGAGAGAAAAAAACAGTAGCACTTCATAAAATCTGCAAGACTTTATCACAAAAGTATGCGGGGCTGGTAAATTCCATGAAAGAAACAGTGTTTTTTAAATCCTATCAGCTAAAGAACATTCTTTCACCTAAGCAAAGTGATTTATGTTAGCATGTTTTAAGAATTACTAAGAACAGTTAAATGGTTGCAATGAAAAAAGTCAGTACTTTTAAACCATTGGCAGATTAAACTATGGGAGCAATATTGTCCCTACTGGTTTTTTTTTTTAATGTGAGATGAAGATTGAGGTTAGACATTCATTCTTGTTCCACTAGGATTAAGACTCTTTATTTAAACCACCTATTTTGCCAAGCCAAAATTCTCACCAAGTTCTCACTTGTCAACATTACTCTTTCAGATGTTTAAAATTTGTGTCATGGTCAGGATATAAGCCTGAGTTCATGCAGTGTTTGTTAAAAACTAGTTTGCAGCATCTTATTAAATTTTCTGGAGCATATATCACATAAAAACCAAGCAGAGAAACACATCCTTTATGCATCTTTCAGCATCTTGTCTGATCAAAAATCATTTGCAAACAAGAAATTTGTCGACACTTAGATATTCTTAAACATGTCTTCCATAGAGAGAAATTAAAAAAAGAAAAGTGTTTATTCTGTACCACTTAATCATTTCACAGGTTAGAAAATTCATCTGACATAACCAAATATGGGCTTCCTGCCTGTATAGGAAGACTAATGGCTTTAGTATTAATGAAACTCTTTCTTTCCCAGGATGAGAAATTAATCAAAGATAAAGTAGGAGAAGGGAGATATTAAAAGTTTAAGTGGGTCTTAGCGATTAATTATCCTCTCGGAAAGCATTCGACAAGATAAACTCTTTAAAATTTGGATTTGTTTCAACTTATATACTGTCATGATGAGTACGTCAGAACAGAAAGGATATGAGGAGGAAAATGTGACGAGAATTATCAAAAAGATGATGATTTAAAGGTAAAAGAGAAATGGGAATAAATTAGGGGAAAAAAGGAAAACATGAGAAAAGGGATGTTTTCTTTTTTTATTTAGTGAATAAAATATCACATTGAGGGAAACAGACAAGTTAAAATTATATCAAGCTGTTCCAAAAGTAGGGGAAAGAAAAAAAACAGGAGGAAAGAAAAAGACAAACGTTGGAAGAAAAGTCTGGGCATCCACCATCTCCTGACTCCTCTGCCTCCTTACTCTCCCCTCGCTGCTAAATTATTCAGGACCACTTCTGCAGCACGCTTGATTAAGTTTTCATTTCTGCAAATTACCATTCGGAAGCGCGCCACGCTACTGAATCACCTAACCACTACAAGCTGCGGGGCTGTTTACCTGCTGTCATACGAGCAGAAAACGAGGAGCGCAAAGAGAAACAAAGGCAGCATAAATGATTACATTACACCTTAATCATTTCTTTGTTTTGTTGTGATCATTACTTGTCAACATTGGTAATTTTTCAGCAGTTATGTCGTTTGAAGTTAAAATGCAAATTAGCAACTTAAAAAAGGAAAAACAGACAAAATATGGATGTGAAAAAGAAGAGGTAAAGTCTTTAATCTACTGTATAGTGACGGACTGTTAGTGCACAAACAGTCAATAGGTCCCATTTGGAAGAACAATGAGAGGATGACCAAACATTATGCACCCAGTTAAGCCCCTGTTAGTGTAAATGTACTCAGATTACTGTGATTGGTTGAAGTTTTGACCATGAGAAACTGATACTGCAACAAGGAAGGTTTCTGTCTGCATAAATGTGACAGAAAGAGGTGGAATGAGTTCCACCTCAGAGTTCAAGTATCTCGGTGCCTTGTTCTCAAAACGATGGTAGAAAGGAGCGGGACATAGACAGTAACAAGGGTGCTGCTCTGGTCTGTTGTAGTGGAGCTGAGTCGAAAGGAAAAGCTCTCAATTTACTGGTCCGTCTACATTCCAACCCTCACCTGTGAGTTGTGGATCATGACCAAAAGAACATGATCCAATAAGCCTCCTTTTTAGGGTGGACAGGCTAAACCTTAGGGATAATTTGAGGAGTTCCATCATCCAAAGGGAGCTTAGTAGACTGCTGCTCCTCCTCATCAGAAGGATTCAGCTGAGGTAGTTTGGGCATCTGGTTAGGATGCCTCCTGTTTGTCTCCTTCTGGAGGTTTTCCAGGCACATCGATCCTGTTGGGAGGAGACCCCTAGATTTGCTGGAGGGTTTCTTATCCTCTTTGGCTTGAAAATACCTTAGGTTCTCCCAAAAGAAGCAGTGGAGTGTCACTGGGGAGAGGGATGTCTGGGATTCCCTCCTGGACCTGCTACCTTCATGACCTGACCTTGGATTAGTGGAAAAAAATAGATGCATGGATAAATGAGATGCTCAAACCCCTCAAACCTTTCATGTTCTTCTAAACAGTATAAAAATAGTTTATTGTTTAACTTTGAACAGGATTCCTGCAAAATCCCTGCTGCCTGCATTATTTCCATGTTATTGGAGAGCATATGTCTGATGCTGGGGTCTGAGAGATTGCCACTTTGGACCAGCACCCCATGGAGCATCCTGCATGCATCCTATCATGACTATGATCAGCATGTAGAAGGGTTCCTCATGGGGCGACGCAAGCAGCAGTTAGGGAAATGATGGTGGTTAAAGTGAAGAACGTGCATGTTTAGACCTTGGAGAGCCAGCGGGGGGGGGGCAGGCGGGATTTGTGTGTTTGTGTGTGCAGATCTGCTGGACAGTGGGAACCCGTCACACCTTGTTGTTTCTGGGAGCGTGGTGTGATTATGGAAGGGCAAGGTCCTTGCAGGGGTGAGGAATACGGCTGTGCATAATGCGTGTGTGGCCTGCAGTGTGTGTGTGAGTGTAATGTAGTCGTCTCTGAGGCCCACTAAGACAGCGGGCGTGCAGCTCTTATGAATCAGACTAACAAATTCCAGAGAAAACCTGAACTGGACCCCTGTGGAAATGACAATGCAATTATTAACATACACACACACACACACACACACACACACACACACACACACACACACACACTTCCTTTGTCTTATGCCTCATTAGGGCTAATATTGGTTCTGGGTAGAGATTGGGTGGATTTATGGTTGGTTGTGTGTACAGACAGCTAATCAGCAACAGACCACAAAAGATCCCTCTGTGGCTACAAGATAAAGATAACCATCAGATCACACACACACACATACACACACACACACACACCTGTAGCTCACAGATAAGCGCTGGCCTTTCATGACAGAAACAACAAGTTCTGATTTACTACTTGGGCTAACTGCAGCAAAATGCCTGCTGATTATGCTTCCGTCACGGTTTGTGAATGTCTGTGTGTCTCTGGGTGTGCGTGAGAAGTGTGTGTGTGAGAGAGAGATGGGCAGGTGGCTGATTTGTGTAGCCTCTCTGATGAAAGCAATTCGTCAGCGAGTGGCTACTTGTGTCAGCCGGTATCGTGTACCAAGTAAGGGTGCATCTGTATCGTATTGTGAGTGTGCTGTCTAGGGGTTGTGTGGTGGATTTATGGACGTCTCCCTGGGTGGAACATCCACTGTGGTCCTTTTCTGCAGCAACTGACAATGGATGGAGGATTAACCGTCCACCTTCAGCCTCCATCCTGGCTTTCTCTCTCTCTCTCTCTCTCTCTCTCTCTCCTTCTCTCTCTCTCTCTCCTTCTCTCTCTCTCTCTCTCTCTCTCTCTCTCTCTCTCTCTCTCTCTCTCTCTCTCTCTCTCTCTCTCTCTCTCTCTCTCTCTCTCTCTCTCTCTCTCTCTCTCTCTCTTGTTCCCACTGTCTCATCGTTTCACTCGTCTTGTAAAACTCGGGCTCCTAATTAGTGCCTGTCGAGTAGGGTCATATACACCATCTTTCTTGCACAAGCCGAAGAAAAGGAGGCATTTATTGTCTTTTCTTGACCGTGTCAAATGGACAGTGTCAGGTTTCTTATCTGCTCCGCTCATTCTCTCCCTGTCTTTTATGTTTTTCTTTTAGGACAACTGTTCTTTTTCATTCTGCTCGTCTGCTGCCATGTTAGATTAGCTGGTGTTTAGACCAACAGAAGCACAGAGTCACAAAAACCCACACTCCTTGGTCATGCAAATGTGTCTAATTGAAAAGTGCAGCAAGGACATGATCTGAGATGCCACATCCAATAAAATAGGGACATGTTTTTTTTTCAGATAAAAGCAAAAACAGCCTACTGCATTTAAATTTTTGAAACACAAATTATTGCAACGAGTCATTCAATTCAACTTTATAACATCTAAACAAGTGGTGCTAAAATTTTCAGCCTTCAAATTCCTGCTTGACCTAGACATGTGGCTCGAATGATCAATCTAAATGAATCTAATTTGTATTATCAGGACAGTCCAATGCTGGATCAACTTTGGAGTCAACCCTGTTTATTTAACCAGTAAAGTACTGGTTTGAACCAACATGGTGGGTAAAGACTTCTACCCTAAAACTGGCTCAAATTGACCAACATTTAAGTTAATGGGCTATTTTGGTCATTTGAAGGAGTTCTTCATCTACAGTAAGGACCACACCAACTGGTGACATCATTTAAAGTGAGCAGAGTCTGTAGAAAAAGGAGGTAGTCCTCTGACTGGAGCAATAGTTAGATCTGGAGAGACACTGCTGCCAAACAGCCACAAACGATCAACTAATGTTGGCGTATTTACAACAACTAGTTGATCTGACCATAGCGCTGGTCAGAGGACTACTTCCTGTTTCTAAAGAGAGTAAAATTAACTCACAAACCATATATAAAATGATAAAAGTTTAAAAAACAAGTTTACAAATCTTTCATTCAGTTTTAGTGCAAACAAAATTTAATGTTAAAATCATTAATTAAATATTCAAAAGATTTGACTTCATATTTAGTCAAAATGACCCAACAGAGTATTATATTTACACAACAGCCAACTAAACAAAAACTAACTCTTATTTCATTATATTGACTTATTACTACTGTTCTAATCTGTAGTGAAAATTTGCCAAAATTGATTATGTTGCAGGATTTTGTACGTTTTTGTTTACCGTAGGGAATCATGTAAAGACCTCCAGCTTAGTGTTTCATGACCCACAGTGAAGTCCTGACACCATAACCACTGACTAAACTGCTCTGAGATTACAACCATAGCCTTCATATGGAGATCTTTTAAAAGCCTTGAGTTTTATTGTGTATTTTCAAGGTTATGAAAGTGTTTGAAACTGTAACATACATTTTAGCACAGTTGACTTTATAGGATAAAGTGAAATCATCATTTGAGCCTATACGCTGCTCATGTAGATCATCACTGTCAGGTGCTGGGAAATCTTAAAAACTAATTTTTCAACATTGAAAAGTGATCGATTTTAATTTTCTTCTTGAAGTGTAAGACTCTCGGTATAAGAAGGACCATGACCATATTGTTCTATTCTCAAAGCTTCTCATTTCTGTTAGATTATTTATACTATCAACTTTCTTCAACTTTTGTTTTAATCAGGCAGCAAAATTATTAAATAAAAGGTTATTTAAAAAACGTTATTGGGCAAGTGACCATATTTGGTGACTTCCTGACATCCAAACTGACTTCACTGCAGCACTTTTTCTATAATTTGTCTAAAAATATACTTTTTAATATGCATTTTTCATGCATATTCATATAACACTCTCTGTGGATTTATTTTAACAACAGATAGTAAAGAAACCAAATATGGCTGTTTTATTAACCCTGAATTATGAAGTAATAATCATTTAAACATTTAAAACCTAGCAATTAGCTAATTTTATTATTATAACAAACTTAAAGTAGTCAGTTTTGACAGGTATGAGAGTTTTATTGATGAAAGTACTAATCCTAATACTCCATATGACTCTTTTAGGGGTGTCAAACTCAAGTCCTCAAGAGCCGCAATCCAGCATGTTTTAGAATTCTCTCAGCTCCATCACACCAGATTTGAATCAGTGGATGATTACCAAGCTTCAGTAGAGCTTGGGGACTTCCTGAAGATGTCATTTAACAAAAGATTCAGGTGTGTTGAATCAGGGTAAGTACTAAAACCTGTAGGACTCTGGCCCTCGAGGACTGGAGTTTGACACCCAGGCCTGACTAGGTTTCATGACAACAGCCTACAAAGTTGTTCAGTTTGATTTACCTGAAAATTCCAATCGAAAAATGAAAGATGTTACAAAAGGGAAATAAAAAAATTATATCCTTTTATGTCACTCTATGGTAGAAATGTTGAATGTATTTCTGTGAGTTCCCTGTAAAGAGTTAATGGTATTAGCTGATGATTTTTTATCCTACAAGTGTCACATGTTATAAAACTGATGCACTTTATTGAATTGATTTGTTACAAATCTGCTTAAATCTTTGCTTTTTATCCTCCCTCTGATCTTTTTCCTCTCTCTTTCCCTCCTTCTGCCTCTCTCGTAGCTCGGAGGCCATAGATCTCTCTAACTGGCACTATCTACAGCCCTAAGCCCTAATGAGGCATCATAAGGCGAACAGTTTGCAGCAGCACCGTGCTCCTCTTTTATTTGCCAAACCATATCTCTTCCTCTCTCCCCCTCCTCCTCCCTGCTGCCCTCTCCTCGTCTCTCAATTGCTCTATCAGTCTGCCCTGCTCACCATATCTCTCCCTCTCTGTCTCTTCCCTCCGCTTGTTCTCTCCGTCTCCTCCTTGGCTCTCGCCCTCTCTCTCTCTTTCCCCGTTATTGTGTTTTATCTCTCTTCTCATTCACCCGTTGAGCTCCCCTCTCCCTGTCATGGTGGTTTGAATCATATCTGGCCGTCTACATATGCTAAAGCCTGTGTAATTACAGCAGCTCTTAAATAAAGACACGCTCCTAAAGCTGTCGGCTGGAATCACAGCCAAACAAGACAGGAGGGGCCTCCCAGCAGCAACAAAGCTGTCATAGATCGCTATGGATTTATCACCAGCAAGGATAACGGGAGAGAGAGGGAGGGGAGACATATTTTTCACATATTGTGTCAGACATGGTGAAGGGTAAGATTTAAATTTCTATAATCTTTCATAAGGGGTGAGGAAAAAAGTAGATGGCTAGGCGAGAGGGAGGAAAAAACAAATAAAAGGTGGAAGATTTATGATTTTATTTCTAGATAAAGTTGTCTTTTAAATAACGAAAAAAAGGGTAGAGAAGCGTGAGCCACAATAAGGGCCAAAGTTTTATTTGAATAATCACAACTTCAAATAATATAGTTTTATTATCTAAAATGATTTTCCCACTTTAAAAATGTAAATCATGGCCTGCATCCTCATCTTCAACCTATTTGACATCTTTTTAAAACAACATCACATTAACAGAAATAAGATATGCAAGAAGGAATATTATCCTGCCAAACAAAGACATCTATTTAGGAGGTCTAACGTTTCTCTGTGGCCAAAAAGTGCTCTCTTCTGCCAGAGCCTATCATGAATTTTGAGTCCCTGGCTTTCTGTACATCATTTGTTTGACCTGAGCTGAATTTGACTAAATGAAAGATGAGAGTTAGCTCTAAATCTTGAGCTGGTCTGATGGTTTTTTCCTCATTTCCATCAAACTCATCCAGCAAATGTCATTTCTTTTCTTCCTCTGTTTCCTTTTCTTCAGATCTATCACCCAACCTGTCTGGTCGACTTTAAGTCTTTGTTTCCTCTCTTCATCCTCTCCAACTTCCTCCTCCTCTCTCTCTTCTTCCATTTCTCCTTCTTGCTGTCTATCCTGACTTCTGTAATTCGTCAGTGCAGTGGCAGCACGGATTGATCAGCCTCTAAAGGCAGGTGTGTGTGCTGCTGATGTTGCAGTAACCCTCGTTGAATAGTGAGCAGCGTGTGTGTGTGTGTGTGTGTGTGTGTGAGAGAGTGAGTGGGAGAAAGGTGTGTGTGACCGGCACAGGGGAAAAGTGGAGGGGACATTTTAAAATATGTATTAATCGTCGTGGTAACGGCGGATGAGAGTGGCTGCGACAGGCCCATCTTTTGAGAGAGAAACACCATACGTGACACATACCCAAACATGTCCACACACACACACACACACACACACACACACACACACACACACACACACACACGCACCTGCATCCTAATATCCCGAGGGTTCAGCCCAAGTGCTTTACACCGCTGTATCCGCCAAAAGACACACACATAAACAAACACACACACACACAGACAAACACACAACACCTATGGGGAAATACAAGACAATTTATCACTAATCACGAGATCCCCAAACTTTGTGTTCATCTGGATTTCCGATGATTAATAGCTTTCTGCAGTAAACTTTATCTCTCAGAGAAGCACATTAAAATGTGTGTATAAGTCTACAGCAGACTCAAAGCAGTAATTTGAGGACAGAACTCAGGATGAGTTGCAGGATGGATCTTTTTTATTGCATCTTTTCCTCTTTTCACATCTTTTTCACCTCTTTCTTTTTTCCTTTTTAGGGATCTTTGCACTCTATCTGGAAGCAGATGAGGAGAGGTAAAAAAGGAAGAAGAAAAAAAGAGATATTTGACAAATCTGGTGGTTGTCAGTCAGAAGTCATTTTATTTACCTGTTTTACTAAATTCTCAGAAATTGATTATGATTGTAAGTCATGGAATGTTTTTTTAAAAGTGCGAACATATCTCGACTCATATCCAGTGTGTTTTTTTAATAGATTTATAATCTAGTTTTGAAATAATGTTTATGAGCTGACTACTTTTAGTGTTGGTGCTTGATTGTGTGTGGTCAAGCTTTATGCAAGGCTGGAGAGGAGGAGGGGGGAGGTGAAGGGAAGGGAAGAGGAGATGAGATGAGAGCAAAGCAGGAGGAGGAGGAGGAGGAGGAGGAAGGGATGAAGGCAACAGAGGAGAGGAAGCTGAGAAACTGGCGAGTGGAGGAGAGGTGACAAGGCTTTGGGGACAGACAGAGGCATGAATAATTTATCAACACTTCTGATGGACAGATTAAGGGGGAAAATGAAGAGAGAAGGAGCGAAAGAGAGTTAAAGAGGGGTACCGAGAAAGGGAGGAAGAGAAATTGAAAGAAGAGGAAGGGGAGGAATAAAATGACAAACAGAAAAAAGAAAGAGAAGAAGAAAGCAAGTGAAGGGTGGAGGGGCCACACACTGGAGCTCTTTGATCCCAACAAACCCCTCTCACCCTGACACCACCATGCCATCTGTGGCCCGCCCTGTGTGTGTGTGTGTGTGTGTGTGTGTGTGTGTGTGTGTGTGTGTGTGTGTGTGTGTGTGTGTGTGTGTGTGTGTGTGTGTGTGTGTGTGTGTGCGTGTGTGTGTGTGTGTGTGTGTTAGACTAAAACATAGACAAAGTGACAAAGAAACAGGAACAGATTCACCATGTTTATCAAAATTAGGGAATACTAACAGATGCTCTGTCTGTTGAAAAAAAGCTGAATTCCTGAACGTTTTCCTGGGATTATCATAGACAGAGTCACCTGTTCATGTTTGATTTAGCATTTGGCTTTTTACAAAAACAACTAATTTCTCAGTGTGGTGCAAAAATAATTGCTAAAGTCAATTTGAAACAAACAAGTTTAAAGTAGAGGAGGAAGTGACAGAAAGAGGATCAGATTTAGATGATCTGAGCTAATCAGAACAAAGAAGAGCAAAATCAGATGTTCAGCTTCATAAGAAATATGAAGGTTTCTGGATGTTTCTAAAAGGAAACTGGCTCACTTCCTGCTTGGTTCTGAGCTCAGTCTGATGTGTGTTTTGTTACACACCTGATATAAACCATGTGATGTGTGTTTTTGTCAAATTATGAATTTAGAGCCAGATCTGAGATGTAGCCAGATTAATACTCTTATTAACTGGACTAAAATATATATATATATATATATATATATATATATATATATATATATATATATATATATGCATTTTTATTTGGAATCAAACAAAAAAGGTACTTTACGATAGATTTGCAGAAGTCAACGTTTAATGTTATTTAATGGTAATGCAAATGTCCTGCAAATGATTCATTTTATAAGTGATTTGTGTTGCTCTCAGAATGACAAATTCTTCATTTTTATCATCAACAGACTGACCAATCACAAGTTTCTCACATTCCTCAAACTTTCTGACTCATGTGAATAACCTAAGGAGAGTTTGAGTCCGCTTCCTGATATTTTAGACTATTTTAAGAGAACATTTGATGTTCAAAAATTCCCGTAACCCAACAATAAAGTCCCAGATAAGTGTCATCAGCTGCTGAAAACAACACATACAATCACCCACATTCACAAATCCTCTTCTGTTACCCGTTTTCTGAATTATTTTGCTGCTAACACCTGCCTCACACACATTTTTAACAGGATCATGTACAAATCCATCACTCTCCTCCACCTGCTTTGACTTTCACATGCTCTTTTTTGTCCTCCCTCATTTTCTCTTCCTCATCCCTGGCTGTAGCGTCTCAGTGCACCTGCCTTTCATTACCGCAGCCAGCACTTTTCAGCTTATACCACTGACCGTGCATATCTGTGCATTTGTGTGTGTGTGTGTGTGTGCAGCAGCAGGGTCAGCATGTGGCCTGTCGACATTATACCACGTCCCTTGCAAGCCGCAGACAGCAACCTCACCATGTTGAGGTCTTTACCTCCCACAACACACTCCCCTCTGACACACACATGTACACACAAACTGCTGCGACCGGTTGCCCTCAGCGACAAGCCATTACCAGAGACTTTGCACTGCGCTGCCGTGCCGGGTCGCAAGACACGTGACCCGATGGTGAGCAGAAACACACACATGCTGTATGCTGAACAGTCCGTTCTGACTTTGATGTGACGTTGTGTTGTTCTACATTACTTTTAGGCTTCTTATTGTTCAAAATCCAAAGGATGGAGTTTATTTTTGGTTTTTAAGTCAGGAATGTAACGGTTTGGGGTTTTAATGCTATTTAAAAATGTGAAAACAACAACAAAAACAAAATTGTTCCTATTTTTTTGTCCCTGGTGATGCTTTCCAGTCTTTGGCTCCGTATAACAAGAGGCCATAGACACCACTTCTAGTAGGATTTGAGTGGTTTATTGTAATCTTCCCTCTGGCCTTTAAGTCTTGACCCAATCTGTGCACGACGCTCTCTGAGAAGTACGTGAAAGCACACATCTGGCCCCTAACAGTCTGCAGAACCCCGACGGGTGATATCCCGCAGGCGTCTTGTTGGGAAACAAGGCAGATCTAACAATCTCAAAGTTGAACACGCTGTTAGACCAGAGATAAAAGCAGAACTCGTCTCTGAGGCTCGGCTTTTAATATTTCACCCACTGATGCTTTTATGTTGTTTTTTTTTATCTTAAAGCAAAACATAACAGGAAATAGAGCAAAGCAGATTAAAACCCCAAAGACAAGCAAACTGGGTCAGACGGTGTGTCAAGATATGTGGCTTTAAAAATGATCGCCCACTGTCTGGAGTCACGATAGAAATAATAAAAATCACATTTAATTGATTATTTAACAACAGGCAGAAACAAGGCTCTGCTTATGGATGAAGGAAGGAAGGAAGGAAGGAGGAAAGAGGCTGTGTTAAGCACTTGTGCACACACACACACACACACACACACACACACACACACACACACACACACACACACACACACACACACCTTCCCCTGTTGGGTGTAGAGGAGAATCAATATGTCTTTGAATGAGGGTCAGAAGGGTTGTCTGCCCAGGGAGAGCTGACAGATTTGCTCTCTTTTGCTCTGCTAAGCCCCTGCCTACTTCTAACACCCCCTGACACACACACACACACACACACACACACGCACACACACACACACACATACACACACACATACAGATGAAGGTATACTCAGACGTATAGAAGAAACCCACATAAACACAAAAAAGGAGATGCACACATAGATGTGATGCTTCTCCAAGAGAGCAGAATTCCCAACATTTTTGCCACAGGGATGTGATATTAGACGTTCCACATCGAAATGAACCCTGCTGAGAAACCCACAAAGTAAGACATGGGGGGGGGGGGTTGAGGACTGGGATTTCAGGAGAAAAATCAAATCCGTCTGAAAATGTCCTTCTTTAAGGTTCAAACTGAAAACAACCTCAGAGGACTCTAAACAGTCAAAAAACAGAGGCTCAAAGGCCTGAGTTGTTGGAAAAGGGTAAGTGTCTGAAAGTTCCCAAAACAACAGAGCAGTTGACAAATGTCAAGTCAAAACACAAGAAAAGTTAGGTGTCAAAAAGTCTTCTCGTCATTTTTTGTGTCAGAGAGCAGAAATCAGTTTCAAGTCTTTGTGAGATCTCATGTAGACCAACACACCCTCCAGGCTATCATGTAATATCCTGTCAGTCACTTGTCTTCATTTCCCAAACGTCCCTTTGGACCAAGCCGGTTGACACTCCTTAAATATTAATATCCTTCTCACATTTTATTGCCTAAAATGTCGTTGGGCTCTCCAGCAGGACATTCGTCAACACCTTGTTGGAGGATTCCTTTGATATTTTATACTTTCAAATATTTTATTATTTTCACATTACTTATCTGTTCCCAGACTGTGACACATGTTATGGGTTTTATTGGTCTTATTACAACTAAGGCTTTAAGCAGAGTAGATGATGAGATATTCTAACATTATGTCATCGTTATTGTGAATTTACAAAATTAGAGCTAATTCAATTTATGTACATAACTTATATTCTGAACATATAATCTATTCAAAGAGATATTTTAGGTTTTTTGAAGTAGAACCAATAAATAATTACTACCTTGGCCTCACAGCTAGCTTCCTGAACAGCTTTAATTCAGAGAAATAGAGCTGTTATCCTTCAGAAGTGATGAGCTAATGGTCTGACCATAGCAGTGAGCAAAGTGTATCAGGTTAAATCAACTACAGCCCCCAAACCTTCACAGCTGTTCATGTTTTCATTAACCTTTATGCCACTTTTAATTTTAGCATCACGCTGTTATTTTAGTGCCAATATTAAAAATCGACTGTCAGACTTGACCCTGAAATATACTGGCAGCTGCTGGTGATATTTACACTTGTTAAAAAGAGAAAAGGACCCACAATTTTATGTTAAGAAAAAAAGTGTAATGCAAAATAATTGTGATATATGAAAAATAAAATAAAAAGTCAAAAACAGACTGAATGCAAACAAGATTTTGCTTCTTTAACTCGGAATTGTTTCTCACTTCTAAAGTAACTTTGCTTCCTTGCACAGTTGCTCTGTTTTCCCTCTAAACCATGTTTTGCCTCAGAGTTCTTCACCCTTGCACTCAAACCTCCTGTGTGCACAAGTGAACGGCCTCTTCTTATTTTCTCCTTGCTTGCAGAAGTCAGCAGCTCTTTGTGGTAAGACCCGTCAATGTTCCATCCAATAGGATGACAATGTGTAGCATTTTCACCTTTTGGCTTTTATATATCTCCATATAAAGGGTTATAAATGAACATTGTATGACATTTTGGAGGTTTGAGCTGTTTTAAGACAGTATCAGTCCAGATTGGTCTTGCCTGAACTCACACCAGCTGTTAGCTCATTGCTTCATTAGAACGTAAAAGCTATTTCTCCAAACTGAGTCTGTTCAGGAAGCCATACAGCAGATATATTAATTATACGGTATATCTACAGAAACACAAAGATGATGGTGTCAGCCTTTGTTGACATTGCTTACTGTGTTCCTCAGTCGCTGTTAAATCTGATGTGGATTCAAACTGAGAAACTAATGTGTGTGTGTGTGTGTGTCTTTGATAAATATTGTGTGTGTCTGTGTGTGTGTGTGTGTGTGTGTGTGTGTGTGTGTGTGTGTCTGTCCTGTGTGGTTAACATACTCCAGCAGCAATTAGTAATCACTCATGGAGCTAATGACATCAATCAATGAGCTTTTAAAACCAGCAATCTGATAATTACAACCATCAATGGTCACCCGTGAATTCATTACAGCGCGATCTGCAATACTAAAATCCCTCTCTCTCTTTTTTCCTTCACCATGTCTGCCTCTTAGACTTTACCTTCCTTAGTCATTTATTTTAATAGGTTTTATAAAACGTTCATAATTATTTTTAAAATCTTTTTAGCAAAAGGTCTTTTCAGCATTGATTATAGTCTCTGAGTTGTGTATGAAGAATTTTTGAGGAAAGAGGAAAACAAAAATAAGGAATAAGTATTGAAAGTCGAACAAGAAAACATGGAGTCAGAAAACCGGATTATGAGTCCAACGTAAAGCGTTAGGTGTGTGTCTGAAAACAGGAATTCAGACCTGAAACAGAAGAGATAAAGCTTATTCTTTCTCCCTTGGTTTTACCTACTTCTCATTCTCACTGTTGCATTTTGGATACTATTCTGAACTGATGCAGTCAGACGTCCCTTTGATTCACAGCTGTGGTCGATGACGGAGAGTAAATGATGTCCCATCTATCTTTACTTAAGAAGAAATTAATGTTCTAACACAAGAATTACAATAAAGGGATATTTCTGCAATTTAGAGGTGTTTTTTCTGCATAAAGATTAAATATTTACTTTCTTACGTGATGTAGATTGCTAAGTGGACAGCCTCTGTACAGAGAAGAGAGTTTACATCCTTCAGGACTCATATGCTAGTGTGAGCACAGATAAGACCAACAAGAAGCTCCAATTTTCTAAATTTCACAGAAGTTTTTCATTGAGGGTCAGTGTTGTCAGTATCATAGAATATAGCCTCTCTGGTGCATCCAGGGGTCAAACCTGGAAGTTACCTCTTAATATTTCTGCTAAAATAACTGATGGTGGAGTAAAAGTTCACAAAATAAGTTTTCACGAACTGCTATGAAGTTTAGGAGATTGGCAGCAAGACCTTTTAGTCTTAGACTGTTTAAGCCCATCGATCCTGTGGGATCTCATCTCTGTTTCTCACAACTGAGGCCACTCAGGAAGTAAACTACATCCGGAAACTATTCATAACTTTTCCGTGGAAACACGCCTCAAAATGACTAAAATATCCCGTTAAAAAAACCCTTTCTGAAGCTGTTTCCACGCACAACAGATCATTTTTTTAACCTTGACCCTAAAATTCAGTTTCACTCAGTTCCAATGAGGTGTCCGACGGGCCAGCTGACAGCTCCACGACTGGAATATGAGCTAACCTGCACATCATATAGGTGCATGAATGTTTGCGTGCATGTCTAGTATTGTGTGTGTGTGGGTGTGTGTGTGTGTGTGGCTTTGTGTGTGCATGTGGCGCGGATGCACAATTACCAAGCAGGCGCGAATCAATAGGTGCCTGCTGACAGATGGATTAGCACGGTAAACAGATGATACACACACCGCTAAATTATTCATCTGCTGAGCAGTGGGCTGGGTTTACACACACACTCACACACACACACACAGATGGAGAAAAAAAAAGAGTTTGGGGAGGGTTAAAGGGGGGAGAACGGAGAATAAGAAGGATGAGGAGGAAAGAAGAAGGTCTAAATACAAAACTTGTGTGTGTTTCGATACAACTCTGAAATAATCACAGTCTGTACTCAAACATCGACTATGAGTGTGTGACCTGCAACACCTGGAGGGTGGCGAGTGTGCCTCGGCTCAGGGACTCTCTCTAATGCCTTCTGGATATGCAGAGGCACCACGAGGTCAAACTGAAGTGTCTCACGAGGTGTTTGAGCGACTAAATATGTGTGCAAACATGGACACGCTCCTCCTTGCTGTATTTTTCTCTGAAGTGGACACAAATACGTGACCGTTGACTGTTTATGCTTTTAACAAAGCCTGTCACACAGAGCAGAGCTGTGCATAGAGCCGATCACTGTATTCACCATTATGTCTGGTCCTGAAGTGTTTTTTCTGCACATAAAGAGGACATTTATGTCCTTCAAATGAATTACAAAAAGCTTAGAAATCTGCCAAAAGTACAAACTAAATATATTATGAAAAGTACACACAATGGTGTTAATAAACCATGTTCCAAGTCTCCGTGGAGTTCACTCCCAGTATTGAACAGTATGGAGTGGATGCAAATCATATGAGGATGCACTCAAACACACATCTATGCATATAAAACACCCGGTATTGATTTGTTTCACCTTTGCAAGGAGCTTAGTTTTTTCAGCAGTTCCTAAGCTTTACCCGCCTGAGTGGGCTGCACTTTTTAGTATTAAGACTTAGTGACAATAAGTCATCTAAATGAGAGGCCAGAAAAGAGTTCAAACAGAAACATACAGCAGGAAAATCTGTTCCAAAAAGCTACAAGTAAAATAAAATACAAAATTACGATCCAGTTTTGTGACAGCGTCAGGGAGAGTCAGTGAGCTCAAACCCAACGCACCCTCCTGACGTAAACACACACAAACCATTCGTTCGCATCATGGCTGCCATCAGCAGGATCCAATCAGATTTGATGAATAATTCAATATTAAAGAGGCTGTAACCAAGACAGAAAGGGGGGAGGAGAAAGTGGGCTTTTTGGGAACGGGGCCTGCTGCTGTTTGTGTGTGTGAAAGTGAGAGAAGTGGAAAGGGTGGCTGTCACAGTAGACTGCATCCACAAACTGGCTGCAGATTAGATTACTGAGGAGAGGAAAGGAGCGGCGGGAGGAGGGGTCGGAGAGGAGGGGGGTGTAGAGAGAATGGATGGAGAAGGGAGGGGGGGAGAAAGAAAATAAAAGATAAAAAAGAAGATGGACAGGAAAGAAATCTTTAACACATCTGCTTAGGAGGTGTCTAAATCCCTAGATACACCTTTGAGCATTCTGAGGAGCTTTCACATCAAAACGCTGCAGAAATGTTTCATTTTAAGCTGATTTCTAAATGACTGCTGTGCTTTCCTTTTATTTCACTGAGAAAAATCCACTTGTTTCAGCTCTGACACTGAAATATTTGGCTTTCATAAACTAAATATTCACCAGACTTTGACCTGTTAAAGCGATGTGGCGTCATTTAGAAAAAGTTCAGCCAAGAAACAAAAATATAAAACAGCACACTTTAAGGGTATAAGTCCAGGGCTAAGGAATGCCATGACCTTGTGCGGCTTTTCTCTGTGTCTGTGTGTGTGTGTACACACATATTAAAAGCTAAGTGTGTGTTGTGTTGCCAGGTGTGCTGCAGTTGTATGAGGCTCAGTGGAGTTTTAACACAGAGGGATTTTTATTGGCTGGAGCTGACATCACCGGGGGAACAAAGTGGAATTCCGGAACTGGAGATGTTATGAATCCTTGTGCATGTGTGTGTGTGTGTGTGTATATGGATGTGTGTGTAACAGGAAAAACAAAAGAGCCATCCTGGTCTTTAAGTGATCTGTTTGATTTTTACACGCTTCTTTAAAAAAATCTTCAAATGAATAAAGCAGGATTGGAAACAAGTTGGATATCATGTCACAGGTTTAGCAAGTGAGTCGTCTGAAAGATTAAAGAAATTAAAAGCTGATCATTCTTTGAGGAAATGTGTATCACCAGCTGCTTTCATATTAGAGTTTTAAACTAACACTGTCTTGTGCTGAAAAACGAGTATAACCTTTACGGACAGAATCTCTAGACACAGTCATGGTGTGATGATGTGGTCCTCGTAGCTTCATCAATCTATGACCTTCAGCTCTTGGACGATCACAATGGAGTGTGAAGCAGCTGGGATGAGGATCAGCACCTCCAAATCTGAGACCATGGTTCTTGCCCAAACAAGAGTGGATTGCCAACTCTGGGTTGGGGTAGAGGTTCAGCAAGGCTGAGCTATGTTCCAATCCTCATGGGTAATGACTGTGTGGTTGTTGGAGTTGTGGACATGCATCTAATGATTACTGTCAGAGACATTTAGTATAATTTGTCCAGCAGTTCTAGAGGCTGTCTCATTTTTAGGTAGACTCCAAAGATTTTCCACATGACTTCATACATGAAAAACATGTCAAGTTAACGTGTCAACTTTCATAAGGGTAAACATAGATCAGGACATTTTTAATCAGTTTAACCCCAAAAGTTAATCAGCTGTATCGTCCATCTACTGGTTTCTTTTTGAAAGGTTTTTTAAAATTTGCCCAGTGGTTCGTGCTAAGAAATAGGCACACATTTAGACACCAGTCAGAAATATATATAATTTCGGCAAACATCAAATAACTTGAGTCTGAAGATCCTTCAGCAGGAAGCCTCCTCCCACATATAAAAAACACACAAACACACACTCAAACACACAGTTATCAATGTCCAAATGGTGTGGCTGGGCTAACAAAAGGATCAACAGCAAGCAACTAATCCTTGATCTGGATGGCATCACTGAAGACACACTCACTCACTCACTCACTCACTCACTCACTCACTCACTCACTCACTCACTCACTCACTCACTCACTCACTCACTCACTCACTCACTCACTCACTCACTCACTCACTCACTCACTCACTCACTCACTCACTCACTCACTCACTCACTCACTCACAATTGTTGTTGCTACCCTGAAAAACAGATAGTGGTGATTTACTTCAAAGAAAAGCTGAAAGAAATGTTTAAAACATATTAATGTTAAAGTGTTTTTGACATTTTGGTTCAGTACATCAGAAGTTAACTCAGCCTTGATGTAGCGTTTAGATCAGATCCATGCAGGCTGATACACTCTGAAAGAGTGTACAGGGGAAAACAAAATCACCACAAGCAGGATGGTCTCCAATATGCATGGATGTGTGTGTGTGGGGGGGGGGGTGGCTGTGTGTGTGGCACACTGTGGAGACTGACAGGGAGGCAACATGAGAGGGACAAGCCTTTTAACATCTGGCTAAGCACTGACAGGAAGACACACACACACACTGGGGAGCAGGCAGGCGAGTCCCAGTCCTAATTATTAGAACACTCTTACTTAACTTAACCCTGCCACTAGACCGTGACAGGCAGAGATGGAGGGAGGAGAGAGAAAGGAGGGAGAAGGGGAGGATTTTATTTTTGTGAGGACATGGAGAGGGATGAGCGTTTCTGTCTCCTTGACTGGTTTTTAACTCTGTATGTGCCACAACTTAGAAAACCAGAGGAACTGATTCTGATGTCAAATTGGAACACATAAATAAAAATAAGAAATGAATAGGAACAAAAAGATTTTCCCTTAGAAAGACTTTGACTGACAGGTGGGGTTGTGGGAAAAGTGGAGCAGATATTTTACATTTCTAAAAATGGACACAAAAATAAATGTTTGCTGTACATCAACATCAGCATCATCCATCTTCTTTTTGTGAGAACAAATTCTTCTCCTCGGTTTATTTTTCTTTTTTTTAGCAGATCCAAAATGGTCAGCCGAAAGGAAACAACACACATGACATTTGCTCTGTTCAGGAACAGAAGAAAAGGAGCAGAGGAGGATGAAAAGAAGGCCTCTCGCTGTGTGTTTTCACAGCTGCGTGTGATGCGCTCGGTTAAACCTTCAGACCGTTTCATGTCGACAAGAATGCAAGAAATTGAGCTTCATGTAAAATAGAAGGCGGTGTAATCACATTCTGATATCAGATTAGAATCATGATTAAAAGTTGAATTTATGATCAGTAATTGAGGAAATCATCACCTGTAGAATTCCTCTGCTTTTATTTAAGCAGATGGGATCTGCGTTTTAGCTCAACATCACCATCCTCCTGTTGTCCCTCTTTCTTTTCTTCCCACAACCCATTTATTTCCCCCCTTTCTGCTTTTATCTTTTAACCTTTTCTCTCACGTATGCCTTCCTTCCCTAATCTGAGCTCTGAGAATTTCTGTTTTCTTTCTTTACTTGCCAAAATCTTCTTTATTGTGCATTTGCCCTCCAAGTTACGTTTCTGGCCTCCTCGTCCTGTATTTTACCTTCTTATTTGCAAACCGTGCATATGTAAAAGATGTCAACTGAGGAAAATATTCAAGAAAAATAAGAGACGGTTTGACGTTCGGGGTCATGTTCAGTGTAAATCTCAAAGCCTTGTAAATACGAGGAGCCAAGAGAACGTAAACAAACAGACTACAGCTGTCCCGATCTCATCGGGAGATGCAAAGCAGTTGATGGGGATGAAAGAAGAACAGGAAAAAAGGGAGAGAGGGGGAAAAGTCTGGAGAAAACAAATAAGATTGAACGTGCTGATACTGACAAACACACATCTCACTTTGACACCTCATCCAACGCCATCAAATCCCCTCAACAAACAAACAAGCGCACTGTAAGGGCGGGTTGTACAGGTCGTCAATGCTCCCATTAATTCCAGTCAGGAATCCCATAATTCCTTGCCCTCTTTTACTCACTTTTAATACTCACAAAAACCCTCCACTGCTTTGAATTCCTTCGTTCGTCTGCTTGAACCTTGTGAATACAGTAAACGTTAATACAACGACGTGACATGCACGGCCCTCTTAAGGCATGATGGGGCCTTTATGTACAGGTTTAGCGGCTGACAGGTTAGCGGGTTTAGCTAACAGCCGACGTGCCTGCTGGTGCGGAGGGGGGATTTAGGAAGGCTTAACTCAGAGAAGGCCACAGTTGCCTGAAGTGGCAGCGAGCTACACAGAATTTCATGCAAGAAGGTCGGGATTGTAGGGTTTTGAGTTGATTAATGCTATTTTATATGTGACAGGAAAGTCAAACTCCAGACACCTGTGTGACAAAAAACAGGCATTTGTATTTTTTAGATATTTTTAATTGTGCAAAATATTGACTATTTGACTGGAATGATTCTTATCTCTGTGACATAAAGCTGGTGTTTTCAAACTAAAATTAAAATTTCTTTAAAAAAAAGAGAATATTTATTTCTACTTTTAGGCAAAAAAAGTAATCACTTTGTGTCAGCCATAAGGTCACGTGTAATCGGTTCATAAAGGCAAACAATATCAGTATTATATTGACAACTATAAATTAAATACATGGATTGTAAATAATGTCAGCTCAGATAAGATAAAAAAATTTGCACAAGAACTCAAAGTTCTCTGTTATCTATTCATGTCCCTGCTGCACTTTAATGTCATCGAGCAATAGGTTTAGAAAGTCTTTATCTGATCATAAACCTTTAGTATTTTGAACAATTTGATGTATTTTTTTCAAACTCCTTTAATATATAAGATTGTATTATCTCGAGCATGCTAAAGCTCTTCGGGAGTGAAGGTCTAAATCAGGTTATTGTGTGAAGCTACTTGTTGGCCGTTGTGTGGGAGTAAAGAAGCTATAGAGCACTGTTCTCATGGGATTGCACCAAAGAGCTGTTTGTTTGTTATGGCTCCCCTGGACAGCCAAACCCAGTGAAGGAGAACCCATAATTCTTTGCTGTAAGAAGTTCCTCTGCACATCCAGTGGTGGAGGTGGAGGGCTACTTGTGCCCAGATTGAATGTGATTAGAGACAGACTCAGCTGTTCCAAAGACAGCACAGAAGCATTGATTTGGGTGAGAATTCATTTGTTCTTTTGAGTAGCACCTTATGTGTTACTCAGGAGTGTGTTTCCACTATACGTATGTCAAAACACATAAAAAGAGGATTTTTTAGCTAAATCTAAGCTGACAGCAGAATTGTATTTTCTTCTTTTCTCTTGTTTCTTTTCGTTTTTTACTAAACTCACATTTGTGATCCGGTCCTACACCGGGTGTCATTTTCTCGAATTCCCTCTCCATGTCCCTTTTCTTTCATCCCTCCTTTTTCCCACCCTCTCGGTCTCTCCTGCAGTGGTCTTTTTATCGGATCAGTCTCAGGTCGTCGCCTCTGTCTCTCATGTATTCCATCAAGGATACATCACTCCAACACTCACCCACACGCAAAGGAAGATGGAAAAAGAGGAGAAGATGATTTACAGTATAGACAAAAACACAGAAAATACCAATAAGCAATGCCAGATCAATTAAAATGACAGAAAATGTCCTTAATTAGACACTAAACACACTCTGTCAGCCCATCCTGTCACTGGGATCTGATGGAGCTTGTTGACATGTGTAGGAGATGTCGACGCTCATGCTAAAAAGCTGTTTGTGTCTCTGCTCGAGTGTTTGTGTGTTTGTGCTTGGAGCTTTTACAACTCTGCTCCCACCCTCCTTTCACCACACACACACACACACATGCACACTCACAGACACACACAACTAAACAAGGCCTGCCAAGCTTTTGGGTATGTGGGTAAATCTTTTGGCAACATGGCTGCCAGCGCAGAGCTATGATGAATGCTGATGGCAAAGAGCATGGCCAGTCTCTGAACCCGTCACTCACTCACACACACACGAGCATACACACACACTAATCAGATTCCCAGTGCGTGAGGGCCAAATGGCATCCTTCCACTGGTGAATGCTAATGTGACCAGTGGAGCCTGTGGACTTGTGAAACAAGGATAGCAAGAGCCAGGAGAGATGATGACAAGAGAACATAGACAGGATTGTTCGTGTGTGTGTGTGTGTGTGTGTGTGTGTGTGTGTGTGTGTGCGTGCGTGCGTGCGTGCGCGTGTGTGTGTGTGTGTGTGTGTGATGCTACTTTGTGCATTATTTTCTATTTTTGCAGCAAGTTACACTTTGTCTTTTAAGTTAGAGCCAAAATTTGATTTGGCTTTACACTGCAAAAAGTCTAACATGCAGCTTTTCATTCAATCTAATAACTGCCATTCAGAACAAAATAAAATTATTGATTTGATTGTCAAACTCTTTCTTTTTGCATTTTAAAACATCAATTTTGATTTGTATGGAACTAATTATTCGTTCAATGGACACAACACAAACTTTTTTATTTCTCTCGAAACATATATTTGTTTTCATGTTCAGAAAGTAATATTTTTAATTTGAGTGAAATGCAATTTTCACTTGAAAGCACCCATGAAATGATCTGTTGGCCAGTCTTGTTTTTTAAAGGAAATGCAAATTATTTTTGAACTAAAGTAAAATTAAAAGTAAAAAAATGTTAGTATGATTATATCTAAATGAATTAACTGCTGTCAACTCAATCATTATTTCATGGGTGGCGTATAGCTCAGTTGGTAGAGTGGCCGTTCTGGTAACCACAGGGTTGCTGGTTCAATCCCCAGCTCAGTCTGGGTTACATTGTCATAGTTTACCACCACCAGAGTGTGAATGAGTGCATGAATGAATAATGAAACTTCTGTGAAGAACTTTGGGTGTCCAGAAAGCACTATGTGAATCCAATGCATTATTATTTATATTAATTTTGTTGATACATTAGGTTGATTCAATTTTAAAATATTAGCTTGATTCAGGAACTACAATACAGTTATGTGAAGAAAATTTATTTGGATCAAGGCAAAAAATTAAGGTTCTGTCAAGTGCAGTAATATGGTTAACATCAATATAAAAGAATCAGGTCATATTAAGTGACTCAATTTAGTTTCTGCCAAGTCAAATATATTGGATGTGAAAATTGAACATAAATTTTTTTAGTTTTAGTACAGCTATTCTTTTTACAGTGTAGTAAGTTTCTGTGCTGCAAGTGCTTGTAAAATAATTTTATAAAGCAATAGTTTGTTTTATGAGTTTCACTAAGAAGTCTTTCTACTGTTTGAGGTGTTCAAGTACGGATAGACAGTCTGATTTGTGTACAGCCTTAAAAATTCCCCAAACAACACTAATCTATTGAGTTATGTGCTTGGACAATTTGACATTTTATAGGTTCTAAACATGGTTCATTTGCAAAAATGACAGAAGTGACATAGTGATAAGGGAACTGACAGTTTGCTTTTGGACTACTTAAAAAATCAGAAGTGTTCAGTTAGTTTGATGTGATCCAAAAGCAGAAAAAGTATGATTGCTATACCAACCGAACCACCGAGTTGTGGTTTATATTACTGTTTTTACTTTTTTATTATCAATAAAACCAATTAAAATGAAGTTTTCATTTAGTATGAAGCAAAACATGTATAAATTGGTACTCACAGCGCTCAATGCGGTCCTCTGGGCTGGAGGAAGTCTCCCGGTCGGACAGGAGGCCTGACACGGCGAAGATCTTTTTCCCACTGTCCTCAACTGCTTTCAGTGCACTGCTGGGTGAGCCCCCAGGGGGAATCTGAGCACCTCCAAAGTCGTACTCTTTCCCTTCAGCATCGGAGTACCGCAGGTGGGGTGAGGCCTCTGGATCCAGGCAGCCTTTGAGGCGCTTAGCTGGGGTGAAAGCAGACTGATAACCGCCTGGTGCCCCATCCCGATCTTCTGGAGGTGAAGCGAAAGGCCTGAAGGCGCCGACGCCACTGTGATTCAGCATGCTGATGGGCGAGCAGTCCAGATTAGGTGGGGCAAACTGATGGTGAAGGTGGAGGAGGGACGGAGGAAAGTCCCTGTTGGGAAATCCTGGTGGTACTGCACCTTGACGGTGGTACATTGATGCAAAAGTGTAAGAGCCGTTATTAAATGGCAAATGGACGTCTTTTTCAACAGATACTGGGACCCCAAATGGACGTGGCTGCTGGCAGGGAATGGAAGCATCGCGGGAAGCTTCAGCTGTGGAGGCCAAGACCATGAGGGCTGGAGAGGCAAGAGGATTGGGCAGATAGGAGGAGCTCTCCATCTTGAAGGCTGCCCTGTGGAGGTCCATGTTGGGGAGGTCGAAGGACTTTCGGAGAACTTTTAAGAGGAGGAGGAGATGGATCCTCCTCAGGGAGATTAAAGACAATACCCAAGGCCCTTGGAATGGGTCTGAGGAGGTACAGGAATCTGGGATGGTGATTGGAGGAATTTGGTCTCTGGAGGAATGGGATCAGAAAACACTCCTTTGTAAGAGGAGAGACCAAACCAAATTCACACAAGTGTTATTCAGTTCAGATTGTTCGAGCTTGGTAGATACCAACACGTCTCTTCAGTTCATCAGCACCAAAATCAGGACACAGTTCTTTTGGTCAATAAATATTTAGAATGATCTGGATGGAGTTTGTCTTCTTGGGGAACAGGTGACAGCGAAGCTGAGTGGTCCAGGGAAGGTGGACATCTGTAGGGCATCAAAGCTGGTTCCTCATCTTCAGCTGGTGATCAGTCTGAGGACAAAACAAACATTTGGTTTATATTTTAGGATTTAAATCATTTCAAAATTACATTTTTTGCAATCCGTATTAATCTTTTTTGAGTTACAGTCCTCTAAATACATTTTTAAGATATTTCAAACCAAACCAAAAACTAAAACCTATTTCACACCAAACATTCCTTAATTTTCCTTCTATAAATTATCTCTTTTTCAATTCAAGTATTTAAAGTCCTCTATCTTTCTCAAGATGTCCCCTTGTTGTCCTCCAAAACCCTTATCTGTCCATCTCCTCTCCCTCTTCATTTTCTCTCCATCTTCATCACCTCCTCTCATCTTCCTACCACTATCTATTCTCCCTCATTCCTCCATGTCAGATCTTGGTCTAAGCAGCTTATTCCTACCATCTCCCAGGATATTATTGGACCAGAACCACTTGTCTTATGATAAGGACACACACACACACAAACACACACACACACACACACACACACACACACACACACACACACACACACACACACATCTGATAAGAGCCTGTGTGGCTCAATGTTCAGCTCAACAGCTGACTCAGTGGGGCGAACGCACTCTGCAGGCTAGGCTACCCTATCTCTCCATCTAACTACTTTTAATTCCCTAATTTTCTTACTATCTGTGCCCCCTTTCTTTGTACATCTTTCCTGTCAATCTCCTCTCCTCTCATCCCTACATCTCTCCCCATCGCCTCCACCTCCGCCACCTCTTTCTCCCCTGGGTGGTTCAGATGGGTGATATCATATCGGGACTCTCCATCTGCCATCCACGTGGCAGAGGAAATCTGACTGAGTGAATAAATTAGCCGTACTTGACCTCACGACCCCCTCCCCAGCATCCGAAGCGAGAGACTAGATTTGTTCCCTCGTGGGGATTAGATTGTAACGGGTTACAGTCGGTCACAGGAACGCAGGGAGGCAGCCGATGAAAGTCAAAATAACGTTCCAGAGATTTTTATCCCCAAAGGGCAATTTAAAGGTGGCTGGCTTGTTAAAGGTTCCATAACTTGGAGCAGGTGAAGATGCATTTATCGTGCACTTGTAATATTCAGTCTTAGATGAAAAAGATCAGCTTAATTGCAAACAAAGTGCTGCATGATTTTCAACTATTTGAATATAAGAAACTATGCAAATCATTTATGTGTTCAAACATATGTTAACATTATCAACTTATTGTTTAAGTTCCAAACCAATTAGACATTTTAAAACATGAGTCCATGTGCCTGTAGTAACACACAACACAAACTAACAGTATCGAGTAGCGTCACGGCCTGCTCTGGTTGAGCTTCAAAGCCGCACTGACTACCAACCGACATCAAAAGAGAAACTCCCTGGGAAATGAAAGAAGGAAAAAAAATCTTTCACAGCTATCAGCTGTCCACAACACTCATTCAAATCAATTTCCAAACCTGATCTCAGCTTTGGCATGCTCCGCTATACCTCCCACAGAACCCTACACACACCCAGAGAGAGAGAGAGAGAGAGAGAGAGAGAGAGAGAGAGAGAGAGAGAGAGAGAGAGAGAGAGAGAGAAAACAACAACAGCGCCCAGACAACGGGCTGAGAGAACATGTGAGATGTTTTACATTACCGCAAATGTACAGTGGACCAGTGTGAAGTGGTGAGAGCAGCTTACGATAACACACCTCAGATCTGGACGGATGCCACAGAATCACATTACACATCTCTCTTCCTGCATGTCCACCACACTGTTCCACTTTCTCTTTACTGTATGTGGCTAGCCGTCCTGGAAATTAGCCGTAATTAAACTCCTCTCTGCAAAACATCTTCTCTATCAGCTTCCTCCCTCTCTTTCTCTGTTTCCCACATCACATGTTTGCCTTTTAGCAAAAAAATTTAAAAAGGGTGTGGATCTGAGGTGTTTATAGCCAGGTAATACACTGATAATTACTAGGATATTTCAGTTTTATCATCATTACCCAACATGCTGAGGAGCAGGAAGTGAGGGGCCACCAATGTACAGCAGGCAGTCCAATACGAATGTTTCCTTACAGGCCACAGAGGAAATGAGTGGAAGTAAAATTATATATAAAATAGTAGGAGAGCAGAAGAGATGGAGAGAAAGATGTGAAAGAGACAAGAAGTACAAAACCAAGAGAATAAAAACAATTACAAGAAAGAGAGATAAAGAGGAAATCTGTCCTCCAAGGTGACTGACATGTTTTAATGTCCACAACATGGCAGCCCAGCATTCAGAACGTCTACAATTAATTTTTCAGCTTTAAAGGACAGTTCTGGTGTTTTGAAGTGAGTTTCTGTAGAAGAGGCTATGAACAACCAACTAGATAGCACTCTGAACAGCCTCAGGTTAGCGAAAAAGAGATCAGTTCTGATTGAATTGATAAGCCAACAACTAATCTCAGTGCGGCCAGTTTGAACTCTATAAAGGCAACTTGTTGAATTTAGGAATAAAGTTTTAACCCTTTCCACTTTTTTCATTGTTTTCTATCATTTTTTTCTCCAATTGTTTTGGTCATTTTTAAACTTTTTTGATCAAAACTTATTAAAACTTGGTGAAAAGTGAGTGTCATGTTTAGAATCAAAAGCACAGCTGATCATCTTCGGTCACTTGAACCGTAAAGGATTGAAACAAGTCCAATTTGAAAAAGGCCAAATAACTTCATGCAAATGCTGTTTTACATTACTGATTCTATATTTTAAGTTTATTCCTGCAGAAATTTGTCCAGTCAGAAGAAACATATTAGCTAGCTCTACAGCTAACTTCTTTGCAAATAACCACACATTTCTGTTAATAAGCATGTAAATTGAAATGTATGATGGTGCAAACTAATATTTGTCTGAATTGTTGTTTTGAGACAGCAGCAAAACCTTGTCGCCCGACTCAGACTATCCAATAACTTAATAAATCGCTATCTCTCTAAATTCAGGTTAAGCTATTTACGACAGATAAGATCTGAACTATCCCTTTAAATGCATCCTAATTTAAAGTGCAGTCAGCCACACATGTAATACCTCCCTAACAGAAGTGTCACTATATGCTAATATAGACTGATGTCATTTTTTTACCTTATTCCTAGAACAACAATCATAACTCCAGATGACACACACACGCATGCACGCACGCACACACACACACACACACGCACGCACGCACACACACACACACACACACACACACACACACACACCTATGCATGTCATCAATATCGGAACGCAATTACTTCTTATGCAAACATGCATAATGTCAGCCGGTGCCACTTACAATCCCATTTGCCACGGAGTGATACCACCCACACATTGTCTGACACCGGGCTGTGTGCATTTTATAATAGAAAATGTCACGAGGGAACATTTACCACGCTGTCATTATTTGATTACAGTGTGCAAGAATGATACAGTTGTCAGTGTGATATTAAATACAACAAGCAAGATGAGCTTTTCACATTGAATTTGCACTTTAGGCGACATTGTTGCAGCAGTCGGGGAAATTGTGGTGTCAACAGCAATGTGGTTGAACGTCATTCTAGGGGAGGATTTCCCTACTAGGAGGAGGGCACGAGATCACATGTAAAATAATTGATATCATGGTCATAAATATATGCATTCCTAAAATATATCAGAAAATAATTTGATAAATGAGTCACAAGCAACTTTTTGATGGGGGTTTGGGACAAAAATACCACTTTTAGACCTCTGATGAGAACAAATCAAGTGTTTTAATGAAATGTTTTATCATTTGGATGTTCTGATCAGCAAACAAGAACACAAACATGAGCTGTTTCTGGAGAGTCGGTCCAAACAGCGCTGGTAGCAAAACACATCCTTTTTATTGGAGTCTTTCTTTTTGCTGTTGGAATAAATATTTTTCCAGCGTTGTTGCTTTTAGTCTATAACTGACGCGTTTTGGTGTTCCAACTTGTCACGTTGAGTTTTCCAGTACGTCTGCTGCGTTTTGGAGAGGAACAAAAATGGCATCCAATTTTTGTTATAAAAATGTCTTGTCAACTGTGACTGGTGTGTGTGCGTGTGTGTATGTGTCTCTGTGTGTGTGTGTGTGTGTGTGTGTGTGTGTGTGTGTGTGTGTGTGTGTGTGTGTGTGTGTGTGTGTGTGTGTGTGTGTGTGTGTGTGTGTGTGTGTGTGTGTGTGTGTGTGTGTGTACACGTGCCTGCTGAAACTGTTGGGGAGCAATGCAGCTGCGGTTTTTTGTTTTTTTAATGGAGACAGAGAGAAAAGCAGTCAAAAACTGCAGGCCTGTTTAAATTTGTGTGTGTGTGTGTGCGCGCACGTGCGTGCATGCATGCGTGCATGTGTGTATAGAGGGTGCACTTTTCTGGGTCTGTGGGTAAATTTAGAAAATGTTGACAAGCGTGAAAGTGCCACTCTTACATTTTATTACATGACAGGCCAAGTTGTGTCAGTGCTCTCATCCGCCTGCTCAACACACACACACACACACACACACACACTGTACCAAATCATGTGTATATCTAGAAGGGTTATTATTAAAGACCTGTGTATTTATATACCATATATTTTTGTTTCGTTTTCATGCATATTTTTACTTTGCTTAGAGACATTTTCTGTCAGAAAATAATGTAAATATTCAAAATAATTTAGGCAAAGTTCTTTTCAAATCTAAATTCAGCTTCATGTACCTTTTGAGTTGTTCTTGGCTGATTTTCATATTAATCTGACACATTTTGATAATTAATGATGTCTCATTTTGGGTTGGAGCAACAATGGTCATTTTTAAAACATTTTTGTTGTTAAAATTGTATTTTCCCTCCAGTAAAACAAAGCTATCTATAATATGTCAAAACTGCTAAACTAAACCTGACAATGAAACAGTGTCATAATGTGGAATTAATAAAATACACATTTGACAAAATATTAGGTTGCTTGTTAATGTACTGATAAGTTTCTGACAATGGATTTTTGGGGGGCATTCAATACAATTTTATTTGTCTCAAAAATCACAATTTATGTCTAATTAATGCACATTTTAGGAACAATATAACTTAAAAATGATTGGTGCCAACAGTTTACAAGTCAACCTGTTAAGGCAAAGCCTTTGCTCCAGATTTAGGTGTAAATCTTGTATTTTTAGCCAAAGGAACAAAAACATTATTTAAAACTCTGATGTCAGATCTAAAGTATTTGTCACCATGAAAACAGACAGGAACTCAAAGCAAACTGTCTGAGTACGGTGTGTTTAGGACCAGGAGTGTTAGACGCAGCTCCACTCTGTATTCCAGACAGTCTTCAGTGTTTGTGGCCGTGTGTGTGTGTGTGTGTGTGTGTGTGTGTGTGTGTGTGTGTGTGTGTGTGTGTGTGTGTGTGTGTGTGTGTGTGTGTGTGTGTGTGTGTGTGTGTGTGTGTGTGTGTGTGTGTGTGTGTGTGTGTGTGTGTGTGTGTGTTTGCTGATGTCCAAAGCAACAGTCGATACTATTGAAATCTACTCATTCATGTCTGGCCATGAGGCAAAGCTCAGATGTCCTTGTGAATAAGAATCACTCCCATTTATCTCCCCCTCCCTCCCTCCTTCCCTCCCTCCCTCTCTCCTCCTCTCAGATATTATTTGTCCTTGTCTTTACTTTCAGCTGTTAAAACCCCAATATTGTTTCCGAATGCCTTTCAAGTATCCAATCTCATGTTTCTGTCCTCTATTTTCCCCTTATCTCTCTTCCTCTCTCCGATATGAAATCTGTAACTGAGTTATTCACTGCAGTCAACAGCTGCTGCGTTAAGCAGGAGAAATGCAACAGCAGAGAGAAAAATTACTGTAAGGTTTAATAACACACACACACACACACACACATTACCCTGAGGTGGATAATGACACTGGGTAATATTCAGCACTGAAATCAATATCGATTGCAGAAGCTTGAATACAGCAGTTCACTGAAAACAGATAGATTTTGTCGGAGTTGTTACTTAAGTGATTTAACTGTTTTTATTTGTTTTCAGCAAATCATCGTATTCCACAAATTTTCTGTCCCCCACTTTTTATTAAATGTTTCTGCAACAGATGAAAGGATTTACTTCTTGAATCAGACGATGGAAAATTTGGAGGAAAGCGTCCAGCAGACTAAAAGAAAAAAATCAAAATTAAATTACTTTGGAGAATAGCCCTATAACCTGTGGTGGGGATTTTCTACTCATGGCAATACCAGCGAGGCCCGGCCGAGCGGGGACGGCTAATTCCTGGAACCAGACAGAGCTCAAGCCATAAATTACATTTAAACCCATCAATCCTTATTTTTTTATTTCTCTGAGACAAAAAGCTTTTCTTTCATATTTGTCTGCTGTCAGGTGCAACATGTGAACACTTTTATCTCTAAGGGCATAATTTAAAATCAATGTTTACTGATTTGTACTTAAGAACAGAAATTTACCTGGCAGGTAGAGCACCCAAATAAAAAAATGTCTAAAAAGATGTTTGTTTGATTAAGGAGTTAAACAATATTATCTTACATTAATATTCTGATACATATACATAATCTTATAAACCCCTATTGCCTCAAATTAGTAAGAAATAGAACAAAAGGTAAATTTTCATTACTTTTTTTCATGACGTGGAAGAAAAGGTTCATCTTCATGTTGACTGAGGTGAAATTTAAGGTTTGTTCTATAATTTAAAATTCCAAATGTATAAACACACACTCCTGACAGATTACAGTCATATCTTCTTATAATGGCCAACAGGTGACAGAGACTCCTATCTTCTCTGTAGTAGCGTGACTGAATGTGTGTGTGTGTGTGTGTGTGTGTGTGTGTGTGTGTGTCTGCGTGTGTGTGTGTCTGCGTGTGCGTGTGTGTGTGTGTGTGTGTGTGTGTGTGGCACCGAGCTGCCCTGAGTCTTTATTGCTGTGTGGAGTTGTACAACAGCAGCCACTAATCTAGCAGGCTGGCAGGCGGACAGGCGGCAGGCTGGCCGGTTTGTACTACAGGCTGCGTGTGAGCCAATTAGCTGCAGTTTAACAAGCACAAACTGTTGCCAGGTAAAACTGTTCTCGCTCGCTGATTTTTGCTGTAATAATCCCCCAGCGGCACAGTTCATATTTTAGGGAAAGTTGTCATATGCCTGCATGGATTTGAATCTGTTCTGCTCATATCTGAGGTCAAAGGTCAAAGACAGAAAGCTGGCATAATCGCCGGGCTGGATGGGAGGATATGAGCGTGTAACATGAATATCAACCAGCCTGCGTGCAGATGAGCAGACGGTGATGTTTCCTGCCTGGATGAGTCGCCGGCCACAGAGAGAAAAATTATAACCAGGCTACACAAATAGCGCCTGTCTGCAATCGATGAGCACAAATGCACCAACGGTGTCTTCCAGGGGAGAGGTGCAATAGGATGTATGTGGAGGAGGGGGTGTATTAGCTTTTTCTGATCCTGACAAGAGGGGGGAAACCTGAGAGAGATATGATGTGGGAAAAGACAGAGAGGGGGGTAAAGGTGGTGAAGACGAGGTTAGAGAGAGAGAGAGAGACATGGAGGGTAGAAAGTATCTGACATCCGACACAACTCTCCCCATTAGGCTAATTCTTTGACTTTCTCTTGTTGCCAATAGCGTCTCCAAGTGATATTTCCCCCTGTAATGGCATTACCAGAGGCTGCCTTCTCCAATGCAATCAAACCATTAAACACAGAGCTGCATCCCCTCCATGGACTGATCTCCTTCCAATAGAAAATGACTGGATGTGAGCTACTCCCCTTTCCTGTCATCAATAAAAGGAATAATTGGGTCTGTGTGCATATTTGCAGGAAAGGGATAAACTTCAGATTTAGAAGAACTTGGTTCAGGAAAGACGATCCCATTGGAAACGAGTAATTTTCAACTTTAAAACAATGCATTGCTGCTTAAAAGAATGGACAAATTTCACTGATTTATCAGAGAGGCAAATCAGGATGAAACTAAAATATGCAAAATCAAAAAAACCGTATCATCCGAGTTCAAACACAGAACATCAATCAAATTATCTCCAAAAAGTGAAACAACAAAAACACGGATCTGCGTCGCGGACAGGCTGCAATTTACCGCGTTCTGTGTCTGATGAGAGAGACAGCCCTTCAACATCCACACTTTAAATCACTTCATCCGGCTGCGCGCGCCTAATTATGGTGATCAGACAGAAAAACTAAAAGTTTGGAGAAATGGAGCACGCGCGCGACTCACGCAATTCAATTTAAATTTAAAATTATACACGTATATATTTGCCTGTGCGTGTGCGTGTTTAAAATAATTTCCGTTTCTCTCTGCTAGTCAAATAAACTCTTATTAAAAACACTAAACAAAAACACGCAGGGAGGAGGAGGGAGGAGGGGGTGTGGGGAGGACTAGAGTCGGTTCTGGTTTTAATAAAGAATTAGGATTTAGCACATATTGATAGGACTTAATAGACTCGGGGGGGGGGGGGTTAATTTACTATCAGTGTCATCTTATGGGAAGGAGAAGGGGAGGTTAGGTGTTAATCTGTGCGTCATGACGCATTAATATTCCCAAATGCGAGGATAGAATTAAAAGTATTTTTTTTTTGTATTTAAATACATTTACAGACCGGTGTGACTGACTGGTTAATTCTGGAGGTCGTTTTAATAAAGAGACATAGATAAATGTTAATATAGCAACTTAAAAAATAAAATCAAAAATGAATCAAAAGCAACTCACATTAAAGTCACCTCCTCAACACATAACGCCCCACGTGGCTTTAATGTGATCAGAAGTGGCTCCACTTCATCAATACTTCCGTCGCGATGAAAGAGAAAGTAAACTTGTCCTATTGGCAATTAAACAAGTGGAAGGATATCTTTATGCTTCTCGGAATCCAAATTAAAATAAACGTCTCTCCTTGTGGCCATCGATCCAGGAGGGAGGCGTGAGACGGACATTCATTTTAGTTCACTTCTCACTGCGCAAAGAGGAGAGCAGGACGAGATCAATGGCGAGCAATAACAGCTGACTGCGGAGTGAGTGGGAGAAAACGGGGGGAGATGGGAGAAGGATGGGATCTAAAACGCTGACAAATAAATCATCTTCTGCACTTTCCTCCAGCCTCGACGCGTTTTCACTCCTCTTTTATTCAGCGCCTGCATGCGGATTATTCCTTTGGGGCAGGAGAGAAGTAAAGTTGAGGCCTAAATTATAAAATAAAACAAACATCCTGAGATTTCAAAGAAAAATCTAAAAAAAAAAAAAACCGTTTTAAAATGCACGTTGTAATAATACTTTAAAATACTAAAATGTTAGGGGAAAACACTTGGATTAATTGTTTTAGCTCAGCGCTCTGAGGCCGTTTTTTTAATTAAAAAACGACGAAAAATGTTTTTTTAGGTCAGGACTTAATGATTTGGATTAAACATTTAAAAGAGTCGTTTAAATAAACCGAGTTTATTTTGACTGATATGGATAAAGGGTCAGTAATAAATCAGTCAGGCGTGAAAACCAGATCACAGGTAACAACTTCAATCAGTGTGACTCAGAATTTTATATTTTGTTATAAATATATGAAATTATGCATTTATGTCTTTTTTTAAATCATTATTTTTGGTTAAAAAATCTTCTTAAACTCGTGTCATAATAAATAAAACTATCTAATAAATAAGTAAAAAATTATTGATGCATTTAATAAGCCAAATATTAATTTAATTATTATTAAGAAAATAATAAATATCAATAAATTAACTTGTGATTTAGACGTTTTGGTACAAAACCAAAGTTGATTTTCAATGATCAACTCTAAATTGTTGCTTATTTAATTTATTAATTAGTAAACATTTATTATAATAAAACTGAAACTATATCATTCAAGTCTGAAAATGTTTTCTCAATTTATGTTTTAAAACATTATTTGAAATCTTTTTAATTTTCTAAATGAAAAAAAAAACCTCCAAAATATTCGAAAAGTAACAGTAAAATAAGTTTCTTTTGCCCAGAAATCACAATTTATTCCTGCGACCTTTCCTCCTGTCACCGTTTGAAGATAATTATATGTTTGAAATGTGTTTGAAAATGAAAATCCGTTCGTTAGAAGTCAGAGTTGGTTGATCAGATAATCAATAAAATCTATCAGAGTGGCTCCGGACTTCTCGATCTGGATTATTATTATTATTTTTTTTTTTTGAAGCTATAATTCAATCATCCCCACGCCGTGAGTTCGGTGACCCGCCTGGAGCGCACCTTTGCTCCAGACGCGCCTCTTTACGTGCTGTTTGTTGTTGGCACCGAGAGGACTTTTCAACTTGGAAATTACTGCTAATAAGTCGGCCGAATCCCTCCCCCAACACACACACACGCACACCTAATTTTATTATTCCCTCATCTGAATGTTGTGGCTTTGTGCGCGCGTGTGCGGAAGTTCTCACTTTGGCATCTCGGTTTGGTTTTAAATCTGGAATGGATAAGATGCTCCCGCCTCAGCGGATTTAAAAAAGGAGAAAAAAGTTTGGAAATGTTTCTTTTCAGTTATGAAGCATTAAAGGATGTCCGTTTAGACTGATTTTACTGTAAATGCTGAGACCAAAGCAAGTGGATACAATTAAAAAAATGACAATAAAGAATGATAAAACTCGGCAGGATGCTGAAAATCCGAAGTGATCATCGGATGATTCCGGAGCAGCAGCAGCGGGGCTTCACGTTTGACCCAATCCGGATTTGAGCTCTCTGTCTCGGTCTTGAAGCAGGAGGCCCTCCGGGACCCCCAGCGGCAGCGCGCTGCTCATTTATGGGGAAGATGTAAATTATAGTCGCTCCCAAGTTAACAGGTGTTTCTCAGCTGCCTCGTGTGAGTGTGTGTGCACGTGCACGCGCTTGCTCAATTCAAGCCGTCTGTTTTAGGGGAGATTAATTTTAAAGGGGCTCGCAGTCGGATACGCTCAAAAAGAAACCCACGTTTGTCCGTAAAAATAAATAATTAAATAATCAAATAAACACATAAATAAATCTTCCCGGTTTGTGCTGCTTTGTGTTTCCCATTTGTTGGTTTTATTATCCTTTTAGTCCCTCTAATTGCATGAGATTGAATACGAAAATAGTTCATAAACTCCTATTCTTTTATGAAGACCAGTAACTCGAACCAAACAGAACTCCTTCATAAATTTCTCCGTTATGTGAAGCATTAAAATCCGTCTCATTAGAGTCTTTACTCAACCCCATCTAACGAGGCCAGTATTATGGCTCTTAACGCCACATGCGCTCGTCATTATGAGCGCTTTAATCCTCCGAAGGAACTAAAGGAACTTTCCTCTAAAAAACCGGCGACGGAGACCTTCTGACAGCTGTAAATCACGCTTATCTTCGTGTGAGGAAGTGGAATTTAATTGTTCATTAAACATATTTGCAGCAGGCCATCCATGCGGGATGAAACCGCCTGGAGGAGAATGTTGGATTTCTCTCGCTGAATAAAGTTGAGGATTAAATAAATTATTATTTCCATGAGGAGACAGGTTTTCTTGATTGTAAAAAAAAAAAAAAAAAAAAAAAAAAAAAAAAATCAGCACTTAAAAAAGTTGAACCGGAGTGAGAGACTTGTTTGGTGATGGTGTGCGTAATGGCACCAAACAAGTCAAACGCTATCAAATACCTTGTTTGGAAACCTCACGCGCGCGCATAAGTAAAACACAGATACAAATATAAAGCGCGCACACGTAGAACCAACTGTCCACGACTCCTTTCTGTGACATTTCTCCTTATTTTAATATTTTAAATTATTCCCACGCGTAAAATAAAAAGGAACGCGCCCCGCTACGCAGCGACCGAAGCGCGCGATCCCAGGGAGAAAGTTTAGAAGCGCACGCGACGCAAAAAGGCGTGAAAGCACAAACTGTGTGAGCTTCAAACCCAACAACAACAAACAAGACATAGTTACTCACCTCGCCGTGGAGGATTCCGCGTCTAATGCAGACGGCTGCTCGGTTTCCGGCTTCCTTTTTTTATCCTCACAACAAACCGAAAACTTTTTTTCTTTCTTTCTGCGCAGGAGGAGTATCAGCAGCACCGGCCCGTTCTGGCATAAACGCGCAGCAGCACCGGAGATAACGGGAAACGCCGGAAAGTTGTTAACACCTCCCTGTTAGTTTACCAAAGCGCAACCAGAGGAGGGGAGCGACGAGCACACACGCGCGCACACATAAACACACACACTGAAAGAGTGAGGCTGACTTTCCTCAGACACTCTTTAAAAAAAGAGTGGGTATCGGTGGCACGATCGCTCGCGCAGCCCCTCCGCTGAAACACGGAGAGGGGACAGTTCAGTGAGAGGAAAGGGAGCAGTGAAGCCGGAGAGGAGGGAGCGCAGGATCGCAGAGACGGTGGCAGGCTGTGGTGTGAGGGGAGGGGAGGGGAGGGGGGCTCACAGAGCTCAGAAGCGACGTGTGTGTGTGTGTGTGTGTGTGTGTGTGTGTGTGTGAGGCTGGAGCTGGGCTGCGCGAGTGTGGGGGTGGATGAGGAGGAAGGGGGAGGAGGGTGTCCAGGGTCCAGGGAGGTGCAGTGCTGCCGCGCAGCGCTCAGGTCGCTCGGTGCCTGACAGACAAACAGAGGGGAATAAAACACCGTGGCACTTCTATCCTGATCGAAACACTTTATTTTTTAAATGTATTATTTGATCCTTATTTATCCTTTCTCAAATGTAAAATATTTAGCTTGGACTTAAAATCACACGTTAGAAACTCTCTTATTGTCACATATTTAGCTTTAGGACGACTTTATGAATCTGGTTTCTTCTTTAATCCACAAATCAAAAAGTACAAATAAATCAAATAAAGAATAAACACATTTAAACATTCCAAAGCGTGTTTTCCGTGTCTATGTGTGGACTTTAACAGTTCTCCCTCTCTCTCTCTCTCTGCCTCTCCCCTCTGTCTGGCGTTCTCCGTTCCCCTGGGTGATTTCCACTGCGCTTTGTGCGCAAAGTGAATGAATTATCCTCCCCTCTTCTCTTTCTCTCCCTCTCTCTCCCCCCGTTTTTCTCTTTCACTCACTGGAGAGACTGCTATTTGCCATAAAGCCAATGAAGTCCACCTCTTAACAAAAAGAAGTGGACTACCAGACACTCTTAGAAAGTGCGCACTAGAGACTGAAGTTAGTGAGACAGAGGGAAGTTCACTAAAGCCGTTATTGGGTGGCTCTGTGTGTGTGTGTGTGTGTGTGTGTGTGTGTGTGTGTGTGTGTGTGTGTGTGTGTGTGTGTGTGTGTGTGTGTGTGTGTGTGTGTGTGTGTGGTACGCGAGCTCCACAGCGATAAAATAAACTTATAAGAGTCTGAAGTATTTTTATATTAATAAAGAAAAACACTTTTGACACCAGACACTGAAGTTGTTAAAAAGTGCAAAATCTTAAAACTAAACGCGACTTTTAACATTTAGGTAATTTAAATAAATAAAGTTGCTCCAAACAAACAACAACTCTAATTGTTTGTAACAAAATAAACACATTTATGGCCTTTTTCTATAATCGTCTATAATCTAAAGAAACCCAATGTCCTCTGTCTCCTCTCCGCTACACCCCCCTGCTGGCCACATGCGGAACTGATTATTAGTCCAGATTTGGAGGGACAGTTTTAAATCTTTTAATCTGCTTTTTCAAACAAAAATGTAGTAAATTAAACAAGTTTGAGTTTTTTCTAAACTGAAAGCTGAAAGCTCAAAAATATTTGGGAACAATGAGTCATGGATGACTCATTAACTCAATAAGAAACAACTTTAGATGCTTTTAGACATACTTACATAAAATGACTTTTAATGGACACATAGAGGGAAGAACATTCTTTTTTATATATATATGACCGTTTTTCACAGACAACTTTCATAAAGTTGAATTAAAATAATAAAAAAGGAGCAATCTAATTGAAGTCAAACCCTATTCCTTTCTGGACTTTGTTTATTTTAACTAACGTCTCAAAGTGCATCAAAAATAGACACTAATTTATTATTTTTTACCCAGAATTCCAATCTCATACCACCACTTCATCACACAAAACCACAAGTAGTATTTAATCCCAACAGACTGCCATGTTCTCTAATGAAACAGAGACTTTGATCAGGTTTCACACTATTATATATCACTGTTTAAGGTAACAATAGTGGGAAAAGGGATGTTTTCTCTCTCTCTCTGTGTGTGTGTGTGTGTGTGTGTGTGTGTGTGCACTGGGTGGTCTCCGTGCAGCAGCAGCAGTAGCAGTGCCATTAGTGGTGTGTTGTCTTGCTAATAGGCTCAGTTTGGAGTCAATGAGCTGACTGAGGAAGAGGACCATCCATGTATTAGATCCTTCTCCATTCAAAGTCTAATGCCACTCTGTAGTCCAACCCCCTGATGTTTTTAAATGGTGCCTCTGTGTGTATTGACCAGATAGAAAGCAGCACCTGTTTCATCACTAAGCCTCTGAACTGCTTTTTTTTTCACCAACTTTTAACTTACAGTACATTAATGCTTTTGTGTATTAAGGGAATAAATAGCAAACATGTGACTTCATGTGACATGTGACAGGTGGTTTCGCTGACCTGTACACGATTCCTGTAGTCTTAAAGACTGACCTTCTTTTCTGAGCTGTGCTTTTGTGAGCTGATCTTAAACTGGAGCCTCTTATTACCAGATGACCTGCTCTACTGCCTGATCCACTGCCACCCTACATATGACATAAAACTTGTTGAGTCTAAAATCTGTTTTGAATTGCCTTGAAGCCTCTTCTGATTCACTGAGCTGTTTTGATGCAGTATCTGTACTCCATGCTCCTGTAGTGCTGCACCTTCATGTCAGAGAACAACATCATCTTGTTGTCATCCTTCATTTAGCAGTCTCAGCAGGGAAGTCCAGACTGTCCTCTCCTCAGTCACCTCCACCAGCTCTCCCAGCGGGATCCCAAGGCGTTCCCAGGCCAGCCAAGAGATATAATCCCTCCAGTGGGTCCTGGCTGGCCCTGGGGCCTCCTGCTGGTGGGACATGCCCAAAACAAGAAGGTTGAAGAAGATTTTCCAACAAAATGTCCAATCCAACTCAAATGGTTATCAACATTATGCCTAACATTATGCTTTTACATGCATCTGTCTTTATTACCTGTCTCCATTTATTGTAAAGTTTTTCTCTTTTCTCATATCTAAGAAGTTACAGGTGCAGGGCAGATATTCACATTTTGAAATGGATGTTTAGAAAAAATTTGGTCTGGATTTGTTTGTGCATGCATGATTTAATCTTTTTCCACCTTACAGTATTATTCAATAAGAAATCCACACAAGTCTTATGAGCTCCCTGGTCTGCTTTGGCCTCTCAAACTTTCACTTCCCCCTATGGGTTGCAGTCCATGAAACAGGATTTTTTTAATCTCTCTCCCCATTTTTGCTTTTCTACATCCAAACTGATTGATTTCTGATTGGTTCTTATTGACAAGGATCTTCTCAGGCCACCTGATGTCTGTTGGATGACTGAAGCTTGTTGGTAATGGGGCTGGTAACTCTTTGTGCCTCAGATCCATACAGGAGTACAGCCTTTCTATTGGGACACTTCCTAAGGGTTCTAGATGGGATGTAAAGTGTTAAAAGTAAAGTTTGTTAAATCACAACAAAACAGTATGGTGGGGAAATGGTGTGCTTTAGGATGACAAATCAATCAAGTTTAGAAATTAAAACTGTTAACACATACGTCCATCTTTACGTATTCAAGATGTATGCTGAAAATCAGAGGTAACAGATTCAGGAGGGAGGCCTAGACGTTCCTCTCCTAAGTGACACTCTCCTGCTCCTCCTGGGAGATCCCATGGCATTCCCAGCTCAGAAAGGATATTTAATCCTTCCATCTGGGGTCTTGTTCTTTCAGCCACAATCCAAATCTTGTGATCGTAGGTGAAAGTTGGAATGTAGACACACCAGTAAGTCAAGATCTTTGCCTTTTAGCTCAGCTACGTCTTCACCATGACAGACCAGAGCAACACCCTCGTTACTGAAGCCCCAACCCTTTGGTCCACCTCTCACTCCATCTTAGCATCTCTCCAAACAAGATTTCATCTTTCTTAAGTCAAAAACCACAGGAGCTCAACTCAGTTCTAATAATGAAAACAGCTCTATTCTGATCTCTTCATCTGGAAAACACAGCTGAAAACTAACTGTGTGTCAAGGTGACACAAAAATATGGATGCAGGTCATTTAGGTGTGAAAACAACAGGCGTTTAGTTCATTTTAGTTCATCATCAAAAAGAAGGTTAGACTTTTTAAAAGAACTAAAGAAGGTTTCTTTTGATAATACTGTCATTAAGTTACCTAACTGAAGGACATTTTTTATTTGAATATTTGATTGTTGGTAAAAGGATGGTGTTATCAGCATTACATGAGGTTGTGTTGATGAAGTCATGCTTTGTTGACTCTCCATGCTTTTATCACTTTTTTACATCATTTATCCTCAAATAAGAAGGCCCCACTTCTAACATTTGAGTACTGAGTGAAAACTGTACAGCCAATAAGTATTATTCCAGATTTGCAGAACAGCTGAAGCTAGAAGAAGAGAGTCTGTATCGTTCAATTGTCTAACAAAGCTCTAGACTAAATCAGAAGAACAAAAATCTATTCTTATGAATATTTTCTGTTATAGAAAACGTGTCATCATTGCCAGGACATCAGACATATTTGCTGGAATTCCCATGTTCTGTGACATGATTGCCTGACATTGTGTGTAAACACAGGTTACCAAGAGGTTGTGTTTGTTCTCAAATTTCTCAGCATCCATCCAAACGGAGTCATCTGGCGTTATGAAACCTCTGACATGTCAGATGTCACCAAGCTAACAAAACGTCAAGCGGACAGCAGAAGTCCTGGATGGCCAGGCAGCATGTTTTTACCGCTGGACGACCAACTTTTCAGGTAAATAAAAATAAACTCTCAGGGCTGGAATGAGCAAAGAGACTGACGAGGATGTGTTGAGATGAATAACTAAAAAATAGAGAATGATGTGTAAAAAGTCACATTTTTTACATGATCTAGCAGGTATGTCAATATATAAAAAAATGAAATTTAGCTTGCAGGATCCTAGTGTTTATTTTATGGTTTGAACCTTTGACCTTTTCCGTCCTACTTGACTTTTCTCACCAGCTTGCGTCTTGAGCCCTCTAAGGTTGTTCACACAGCATGGGACTTAATTTCTTAAACAAACCATGTTTGAGAGAGATTTACAGCTAATCTGGACAGGCAATGGTCATTTCTATCTTTCCTTTAATAATTTATGATTGGAGGAATTTATAGCACTGGCTCTCCAGCCGTGCATGCCGCCAAATCCATATGTCTGTAATATAATGAGATTTTAGCACAGCAAGATTATAAATTATGGTGTGATTTGTTCTCTTGCTGTTTTGTCAGGGCATAGCCTTTGAGTGTGAGTGTGTGTGTGTGTGTGTGTGTGTGTGTGTGTGTGTGTGTGTGTGTGTGTGTGTGTGTGTGTGTGTGTGTGTGTGTGTGTGTGTAGCTTGGGGACATGGCTGGCATTTGGCTGCCATGATGCTCTAATTGCTGACGTACACACAGATAGATGGGACCTGATGGTTGGTGTTGCCACTGGAGGGAGAGGGGAGGGTGGAGATGGAAAAAGAAGACGGACAGGAGAAAGAGGCAAAGAATAAAGACAAGCGACGGTAGGGGATTGGAGGAGATAAGGAGGGGAGGACGAGGAGGGGAAGAGAAAAGAGGAGCGTGGATAGATGGATGAATAGATACACAGAGAGATAAGTGAGGATGAGAGATATTGCGGAGACACAGCTGCCAGCAGCTGCACGGCCAAGCAGTTAACCACACTGAGAGCGGCGCGTTTAAACAAAGCGAAGCAGAGAGAGGAGGGACGGAGGCTCAGTCACATTCATCTCGCTCTCAGATCCGTTGCTCCAGGGAGCTGTTGCAAAATGAAGAATTACATGGCCCTGATCAGATTACATTACAGAACAAGTGATTACATGCATTTGACTCTCGCACAAAGGAACAAAAATGAAGGAAGGGAAACATACATGATCTGATTAATTATGTAATTATGTGGTATTTGCTCTGGCTATGATACATGGCCAACATTTTGAGGGAAGGTAGATGGGTAATTTCGTCAATGTTTCACCGCTTGCTAGCTCAGCCTTCTTTAATATAAATGTTGATTTTGTTCCACTTGTCACTTACAGGCTTCACTACTTGATACTTGAAACATTTTCTGTCATCCTACTTGGTTTGCACAAATGGAAAAAATAAAACTAAAAAACAGTAATTTGTTGAATGGAAGATGAAATAGTTTTTCAGGTCACTTTGATTTATTGTTTTGGTAGAAAGGAGAAAAAAACTGTTGCACTCTCTGAATCTTTAACTGATCAAACAGACAAAAACCTACAAATTTAAGCATTTAAGTATTTTAGGTATAACTGGTTAAGTAGGAAACACTGTACTGAGAGTTGTTCTGTTGTTTTTACTTATTTTAAAATATTGTGCGCTGTATTTAATCTTCAGTTAGAATGTCAGTTTCTTCTTCCATTATCTTATAGATATCAGTTATATTTTATGAAAACAAGACTATCCCAATATACAACTAGGAACTATGTAAAACAAACACATGAAGAAGTGCAGAAGGTCAAAAGGTCATTACTGCAAACCAAGGAATACAAGATTTATTTAAATGATTTTCTAATAATAGAATCATTTTGGTGTTTCTGTTTATTTTACCAGAAGCTAGCTCGCTCCATCCATCCATCCATCCATCCATCCATCCATCCATCCATCCATCCATCCATCCATCCATCCATCCATCCATTTTTCCTCCACAGAGGGTCACGGGGAGCTGGTGCCTAACTCCAGCGGTCAAGGGGCGAGAGATGGGGGACACCCTTGATGATTTGCCAGTCCATCCATCCATCAGCATCCTGAGTAATGAAGCCCACACTGTCCTCTCCCCAGCCACCTCCACCAGCTCCTCTGGGGAGACCCTAAGGTCTTCTCAGGCCAGCCTGGAGATGTACTTCCTTCAGCTTGTCCTGCGTTGACCAAAAGACCTCCTGCTGGCAGGATATGCCCAAAACATCTTCTGAGGGAGGCGTTCAAGAGGCTTCCTCGCCAGATGGCCAAACCACCTCATGGCTCCTCTGGATATGGAGAAGAAGCAGTTCTACTCCAAAGTTCTTTCATTAATTACCCAAAGCTCATGACCATATAAGGACTGGAACATAGATCTAACAGTAAATCGAGAGCCTTGCTTTCTGGCTCAGTTCCCTCTTCACTGCAACAGATCAGTTCAGTTTCCACATCATTTACTTTTCTATTTTAAAAAGATTGTATTTCAAAGGAATTTTTTGTTAGGCCTCTTATGAATAAAAATCTGAACATGAACATTTTTTATAAAGAGTTGATCTGCAGCAACAGCCTGCGAAGGTGAGACATAAATCCTACCATTCTTTATTTTCATTTGAGGGCACATAAAGTCATTCTGAGGGTAGCAAGTGGCCCACAGGCAGCATTTCGGACACCCCTACCATAGACTTGACTGACAAGAGTTTAATAACATGACATTATGTTTTATATCTTTTTTCTTCATTAGTTGTGACAATGAGATTTTTAGTGTCTAAACACCAAAACCCAATGTGATCGCATCAGCAATCTAATAAACTGTGGTTAGTCTTTAAAACAGTTTTGTAATTTAACACAGTTTAAGAAACACATTAGTAAATATTCATGTGACAAAAATTACACAAGACACACACTAAGTTATCAGTCAGATCTGAAAGGAATTTTCACTTAGTATTGTCATTTTGTCAAACTGCAAATTTCTGAAACATAGAAACATAAGAAAAATAGGAAACTAAAGGAAACATTTCAAGCATAAATTCATGAATTAGATTAAAAGAGAAGATATCAAAACAATCCCCTAAATAAAGAAAAAAACAACAACTTGGTACAAAAAAGGAGCAGAACCATTACGTTCTTTCCATGACAAGGAGCGATCAGAGTGTATTTTCTCCCTCACCGCTCCGATCGCTCTGTCAACTTCAAACATCTACGGGAGGTGGATTGTTATTTGCTCTGAGCAGTCTGCATGGTTTGGCTTTTTGATTAGCAAGACAGGAAAAAAAAGAGAGAGAAACAGAGAGCAAAGATAGAGAAGAGAAAGACAGCCTTGAGGCACATGTCAAGCAATGTCACAGATAATCACACATTGTCCTAAAATAGCTTTGAAAATGACAGCGTTATGGGGGTGGGGGCTGTGGAGGGGGAAGCTAAGGTTTAGAGATGTGTGAGAGATGTGTCAGAGAGCATGTACCATAATTAAAGACCAAATAAAGTTAATTTCTGACAACTCCCAGGGGGAACTTTCAAGGGCAACACAAGTTTGCAACATCTGCAAACATGGAGGAGACACACATCTTAAACATGCTGCTTTGTTTTATTAAAAATGAAAATCAAAAGGTTTTGGATGCTAACAAAAAACATGGAGAGACAGAGAGGGTGGATTCTTTTGTCATCAGGTGCAGATGGTGACACGGCCTCTTCCTCTCAACTCGTGATCCTTCCTGCAGCTGATCAGTTGTGACTCGTTGTTTCATCAGTCTATGTCTAACAAAACCAGACAGTAAATATTCTGTAAGTGAAGGTGACGTGCCCTTTCCTGGGGAGATGAGAGGATATCTGTATGAATTGGATATAGAGGAACCTTTGCTTTGAGACAGAATGACTTCATGCTGACTCAGCTACCAGCCTTCTGTGTTTGCTGTTATGAAAGCAACACAAACTTTTAGATTTGGATGTTTTAGGTGGCAGAATTTGCTCTTTAAGATTTTTGAGAAGATGTTAGAGTTCCTCCCTGTCTTGAATCTGAGATAGTGCTACAGCTTGTAGCAGGTAAGACACTAACTAATCAATAGTACTCTAGACTACCCCATTAGAAAATATCAAATTATCCCTTTAAACCCAGTCAGAGGTCTGAATACTCAGGTAGGCTGTGGAGGTTAAACCAGGATCAGTTGGTTCTAAAGGACCCAAAATGGGACAAGAGAATCTCCCCACACCACTACACCACCAGCAACCTGAATCATTGATACAAAGCAGGATGAATGTTTGATTTCATGTTGTCAATACCAGTTGAAGCTGAAATTAAGACTCATCAGACCAGAAAACATTGTCCTGTCCCTTCTGGTCCAGTCTCTTCTGGTCCAGTCTCTTCTGGTCCAGCTCTGATGATCCTGTGTGAATTGTAGCCTCAGTTTCCTGTTCTTAGCTGACAGGAGAGACATGTTGTGATCTCCTGTTGCTGTAGTCCACCTGCTTCAAGGTTCAACATAATGAGATGAGGTTCTGTAGACTTTGGTTGGAACCAGTGGTTATTTGAGCTCCTGTTGTCTTTCTATCATCTATAACCAGTCTGCCCAGTGTCCTCTGACCTCAACATGACATTTTCATCCACACAACTGCTGCTCACTGGATATGTTCTCTTTTTCAGATCATTCTAAACCCAGATAGGTGAAAATCCCATAGCTCAGCAGTTTCTGAAACACTCAAAGCTCATCTGGTACCAATAACCATGTCACATTAAAAGTCATTTAAAGCCCTATTCTGGTAGATTCTGATGCTCAGATTAAACTTCATCAACTTATTAACACACCTGGATGTCTCAATGCATCAAGTTGCTGATCAGCTTTTGCAACTTAACAGGTGTACCTAATAAAGTGACCAGTGAGTGCAAATTCCAAAATTTAAGCAACCATATGCATGCAGAACAAATTGTACAAGTGAAATGATCTAGTTATATTTGAAAGGCTGTAGCAGTTCTGACATTTTTGTTGTCAAATTTATTTCTTCATTTAAATGTGTTTAATAACTTTTGTCATGAAACTCAGAGAATAAATGTCTTTTTTTTTTGTACCTTCTCCCAGAGAACAAAACAAAAATTAAGGACCTCATCTCACTCCTACATTACTCCCCCTGTCCTTGCCTGAGACTTTATGGATGTCTCTCTCTCTGTCTGAGTCCAATCACTCCATATCTCTATCAAAACCATTGTTGAAGAATATGGCACAATAATATTCAGCATAAAATCAATGGCTTGTTTAATTTTAAGAGGAAGTAAGTGGATAGGCAGGGTAATTGCAGAGAAGGACCCACAAATCAACCCTCCTTGTTATCCCATTTGATGCACCATTAAACAGCTGCAGGAATAAACAGTATTTTTAGCTCAACGACCAGCCTCTGCCAGCAATAGAGCAGATGGGAGAATCATTCCAACAAAAAGGAAAACGTGGCTTTAGAGGGAAAAACATGGGCTGTTTGCTTAGTTCATTATTGCATTTTGAGGAGCTTTTATGTTGTTTTCTGCACTCTTAGAGAAGGAGCGTACATTACCACGGGAAATTGGGGTGCTGTAGCACCCCCTGCTGGTGACCTCAAAGCTTTATTTACCTCAAATGGTGTAAAAGCAGCTTTTAGACTTTTTTGGGGACACCTCAAGAAATAAAAGGAGATGCAGCAAGGGTGCAGACATAGCGCTGCATCCCCAGAAATAGTGCTGCATGTCCAGCTCAGCGAACCAAGGTGCTGCTGTGCGCGGACCTGTGTTCTGGGGAAGGAGGCGTGTCTGGATCGACCGGTGGGCCCCTTGCTCTGGTCTGTGTGTCCAAGCACACCCCCTCCCCTAGACATGGTCCGCACTGAGCTGCTCACGCTGACGACAACTGCCCTGGGTGTGGATGTGGACCGGGCTGAACTGGCCACTGGGCACACATTTCCCTGGTGGACCTATGGTAGCATTGGGCCGGTCCGGACAGGATGGTAAGGAAGCAACAGAACTTACAAAAACACTGGCAGAAAAACAAGAGGAACACAAAGTCAGCTAAAACATCCAGGAGAGCAACAGTCCAAAAACAGACAAGGAGATCTGACAATGAGACTGTGAAACCAAGGACTATTACTGTGGAGAGGTTGATTACCGAGTGGAGCCAGCTGGACTAATTACAGGTATGACAGACTGAGTGAACCAAGGAGCTTAGGAAAAGGGTGAAATGTAGCACAGGAAGAAAAACACAAGGGGCCTAACAAAGAAACCATACCAAACATAGACAAAAAAAAAAAAAAACACAGATGTGATCAATTTGAGATGAAAGATTTTATAAAACTAATTAGATGATTGTTTAACATACAGTAATGATGGAATTATCAAAGCTACTTCCATGACAGAAAGTGTTTCAATAAAGGTCTAGATCTAAACAAAAAGTTGAAGTGTGTAGCAGGTGGTCTAAAAGGCACCTTTCATACAGCCATACTGCCCTTTGCAGTGTGTTAGTCATGCCTCTGCAGGCGATCGAACATCGCTGCTGTTTTTGAAGGAAAAATAAGATCACCTATGACAGGTTCATCATGAAGGCCTTCTGTCTGACTATCCAGCTCAACAGGCAGCGACTCTATTAGCTCTGTGTTCTCATCCAAAACACAGAACTGTTTCAAAGCACATGCACACAAGCTGAGACTGCTACTGAGGAGTGAAGATTACACAGAGAAGTCAAGTGACAAATTCAAGTGGCCAGAAGAAATATCAATTCATTTAGGACCAGTGAGCAGCAAGCCAGCTGTCAGAAAGACAGAGAGAGATCAAAGGGCCTTACCCCTGATGTGACAGATGCATTAGAGTTGAGAGAAAGACAGTTAATTTCTTGTGTCAGTGTGAGTGTGTGAGTTCATTCAGCAGCGTGCACATTTGTGGACAATAAAAAATGTCAAAAGCTCAATTGGTTAAGCCTGTTCATAGACTTAGGTTTGGGCTATATTATCCACATGTACACAAACATTTACAGATTAGGGCTGGACGATGTGGCCTCAAATCAATATCACTGTGTTTTGAGGAGTTCACCTCGATAACGATAAATGGACGATAAATACCCATAAGAGCAAAAAAATAATAAAGTGGTTGAACTGCAGGTTGAGGATACGTTACCTTGATTAGTTGCTAGTATTTCTGAACAGTTTGACTTGTAATGGTGAGTGAGGCAGGTGGACCCAAGGTGTAGGTGGGAACGGAGGAGCAAAAGACGTCGACGTGAACTTAAAGGTATTTATTAAACTAAAACTTGGCAAAACAGAGCAGACAATCCAACAACGAGACAGGACACATGAGGGCTTAAATACATGAAGGAGCAAATCAAGATAACAAGGCACAGCTGTGGGGAATTAACTAAGGCAGGCAGGGCATGAACATGAAGAAAAACACAAACCTGATAAACAAGAGCTAAACCTTGAAGACTAAACCATGAGCACAGAAAACTAAACAGACATGAACTAAAACCTGAACCATAACAAGATACATAACATGAACAGAGAGCGTGAATAAAAAGACTCAACAAGGAAACTAAAACTGACATGAATAAGAACAATGAACTAAAGACCTGAAACATGACATAACATAACTAAACAGAAACCAGGCATGATAAATAAAAACACAATAAACACAAAACATGGACCCTAACTAAACCAAACAAACCTAAACCATGACATGACTTTTGTTTTTTGTTTTCATTACATCCTCCTTACTGATGTTTCCAAATGATTGATGAAGCATTTATCTGAGAACAAGCTTCTCCTCGACAACACGGCTCCAGCCTGTAGCTCACTCATGGCTGCCCGCAGTAACCTGCGTCTGCCCGTGGAGCGCCGTGGCGCTGAGCAGAGCGCTGCCACAAGTGGCAGGCAGCTATGAACAGCCGCAAATGGCGAGCTGACGCAGCTCGCGAGTGACACAGAGCGACAAGCTACAAGTTGCCTGCTGCTTCCATATTTGAATCTTCTTGTTTACGGACTGTAAGGGGTGGAGTCACGTGACTAGTCTGCATCACAGCTCCTTAAAGGGGCATCGACATCAGCAACCCACTCACATCTTTTCATTTGTTTAAATACCGGACACACCGTTATGGACAAAATGACGCTAAGAGTTATAAAATATGGTATTCTGTAATTTTCTGTTTACTGCCCAGCCCTACTACAGATGTTTCAGTATTTAGAAACAGCCACTTCATATGCACATTTTGACAAATAGAATTGGTTTATCTTGCATATTTCTTACAAGTTAAAGCCATACTCAGTAGCCAGGTAAACAATGTAGCTTTTAAAACTTTTTTTAAAGCCTCTTAACAACCTTCCAACATAGTATAGCCATTAATATATTGTGGAGATAAAAAAAAAACGAAAGAAATCAATAAAGTAGTTGTCCCGCAGTTCTCTAAAAACTTCAGCCAATCCAGCTGTCTGTCTGCCACATTTCCTCACTGCTTGGATTGGCATTAATCCGCCTGGACACATTTTGGGGCAGAACATCCCGGAAGTGAAAGTGAAAGTGAAAGTAGAAGTAGGACAGAGAGCCGACGGGTGATTCCATTTTAAGATAAAAATACCAGAGTCCCCCCAAAAAACACCTTTTCAGCTAGCAGAAAACTAAAAACGTTTGGAGGTGAAAAGAGGAAAAGCTGGGGGAACGTTTCTGCAGCTGGAGTTAGACTCTGCTTTGTCACCTTTGCAAACCGTGGTCCCATGTCGGCGGGAGGCTGGCGTAAGGATTTTTTACCTGATGGGAGGGGTGAGTTCACCGAGACATGTTTCTGTAAAAGAGCTAGCGAGACCTCGTTTGTTTACCTGGCTACTGAGTATGCTTTTAATTTTCAAACCTTCACTCCAAGACATAACAATTACTTTTCGTTTTTGCATTTTTTTTAACTTATGGTACATTTTCATTCATCTTGGGTAGCAGGAGCTATAATACGGGTAATAATAATGTAGGAATTATATTTTACATTTAAAGATAGTACTAACGTAAAGGTAATAATGTTTAACAATATTTTCAAACATCCCCATATTATTAGAAGTTGTATGGTTCAGTAGTTCAGTACAAATATCAGTAAGTTAAAAGGACTAAAAATGTCCTCCTCAACTGGTTGACCTGCCAGTTAAAGGGTTAAATGAGAATATTAAGTTGGATCTTGACATAGGTCATGCTCCAACTGTCTGGAGCTTCACAACACTGATAGAACTGCTTTGATGGGAAAAAGTGTTTTCCCAACAATCACTGCGTTTGACAATAAGATTATTTATTTATGTGCCTCTGCTGAGAACATAGAGCCTCTAACTTGAGTAGGAACCATGAAAACAATTTCAGATGCTATGGCTTTATATCACTTTATCCCTCTGTGCCTTCTATGTCAGTGTCTCCCAAAACTCTGAGCCTGTCTGCAGTCTTAGAAAATTCAAAAGACACAAATACTGAAGATAAGAAAAGTTGATTTTTATTTTTTTTAAATCCTTTTTGCTTTTGTTGTTCTGGCAAGAAAATCAGTGGAAAGAATTGACAGTAACAAAACAGCATTAAATCCTTTCAGCCCCTCTGAGCCATCGCTGACATCCCATGTTTCAACTGGTGAAAGTAAAATTTAAAAATGGATGGAGAAAGAAAAATCCACCTTTAAGTGAACCTGTTCCATTTTTAACTGGTCTAAGTGGTCAAATCAAAAACACCAGTCTCTTACTTTTTGCTGCATGTGTAAATGAAACCAGGAATTACGTTTGAAGGAACAATTTTTAGGAAGTAAAAGCTTTGATATAAACTGTGGATGAGCTTTAAGCCATGTTGTCTGGTTTTCACCAAGCCGTCTTCTATAATGGGACATAGAATTTTCAAAATTGTTCAAAGTTGCTCTTGATTTCCAGGGACAGCTTATAGTGACATGGTCTGGTCCACATGGCTCACTGTCCTGCAGAGTAACGGTTCTTGATATGGGTGACATGGCTCATGTTGAGGGCAGCATTAGCAATAAAGAAAAAAATTTCCATTTGTCCATCTCTGCCCTGAACAAGTTTTCTATTGTCTATTTACTTATCCAGGTAATTTGAAGGATTTTGTCCATGTGGTGCACATGTGCTCCTGTTTGTAGCAGATGGTTGTAGAAGACTGGCTTGGCTTACATGTATCAGCCAGCTATTGGGTAAGTTATTCTCTGGACCTTTTCACTGAAAAATTCACAAATTTAGATTAAATATGGGCAAAGATAGCATTCACAAACACCAGTGGTTGTTTAAAACAGGATTTATGGATGAAACAGGTGAGAAAACGATAACATCTATTTGCAGGACTAATGAGACACTCCCCGTAATCTGGATAAACTGGTGCTATGTGCTGATGTGATCTTCTACAGAAATAAGCAAAGCTCCAACTCAAAGATAAAAATCAGTCACACCTATGATTTTTTTTTTAATTAAGTAGTTTTCATCTTTCTGGTCTCATCATTATCTGATTAAATAACACTATTGGTAAACAAAATGCTTATAATAAAGTCATTGACAAGTTTTCATCAAATAAGGTAAAGAAGGAATCAATTAGGATGCAAATAATGCCAAAACCTCCAGAGGTCCTGCATGTCTTTGGTGCTTCCCTAATCTAGCAAACTTGATTTAAATTATTACCTCAGCATGTCATCAAGTTCAACATAAATTTGTTGATAACACTTCCATCATTCATCCATTTTCCTACCTTTTTCAAGGTAGGGTTTCAGAGGGAAATAGTGCCGAAAGGAAGCTCCTCCAGGGAAATTCCAAGGTGTTCCCAGACCAGAGAGGACATATGATCATGAGCAACCATGGATCAGTGGTTAAGGATGGTCATCCACTGATTGCCAGTGGTTTGATCCCCAGTTCATGCAGACCATGTGTCAAAGTATCCCAGAGAATGATACTTAACCTCAAGTTGTCCCTGGGCACCGTCTAGGATGGCATCCCACTGCTTCTCATATGAGGATGGGTCTATAATTAGTGAACTTTGGGTCTTCCCCAACGTATCCCAGTGGGAAAACCTCCACAGGTGGGCTAACAGGAAGCATCCTTGTTAGATATTCAAGCCACCTTAAAGCAGCTCTCTGGAGCATTTTTCTCTGTATCAAAGTTTTCTAAATGTTTTAAATGATATTTCAGGTCTAAACTATGATCTATGGGTTGAGTTCCCCAACATCTGTCATTCTGATGAAGACCCTCCTTCCTCATAGAGATCCCTTTCCATTTTTTCTTGCCGCTGACATTTTTCAGCCAATGAAATTCAAATTTCTGCATTCTCTCAACATGCACGCGCATCGACCAAACCTGTACCAGTAGGGGGCGCTGTCGTACAGGACGCTCCGTGTGTTTCTCTGTTTGCGTCTCAGCCGTTCACTGAGGACTCACGGCTCATTTCTACTAAAAACCTACCCATTCCCCAGCTAAAGATGGATTTATTTTTATTTTTAAACCTTTCACCTCACAGAATGGCAAGGCTTGACAGGATTATGCGTTTATTTTGGTCAGAAAGTTAATCCAGGGCCGAGTCAAGTTCAGCTTCAGAGTCCAGCAGCAGCTCTCTGCTAACAGAGCTAATATCAGAAGCAGCAGGGACAGAGAGGGCTCATCAGACCCTCGTAGTATTGTTGGAATAAGATTGTGAACTGTGAGTGATTAAACCCTACACATTGAGCTGTACAGTTCATGTCCGAAGTATATGCGCCGCGTGCACGCGCGCACGCGCGACCGGACGTGCGTGTCGAGATGTTTTGAGGAGGAGCCTTTGGACGTTAGATTCAAAAACTGCTCTCCTGATGAAATCCTCCGGAGTGCCGCTTTAATTCACTTCTTTCAATGCAAAGGAGCTCCAGCTCTAGTCCTATCCCCACATGATGTCACAGTCCAAATCTTATAGCCATGTGTGAGGACTGGAACACAGACCAGTAAGTCAAGGGCTTCGCCAACTGATTTACATCCTTTTTTGTCACTATAGACCTTCATTATTAAAGATGAAGCCCTGATCTATTCGTCCATCTCTCGCTCTATCCTACCATCACTCGTGAACAGGACTGTGGGTAAAGAGAAGCTGATTTAGCTTTTGGAGACAAGAAATTGTACATTTGTTCAGAGCAGGAGCAACTGCTAGGTCTCTGCCTTTGGAAAAAACAAAAGACCAATACTCCTGGTCAGACTAAAGACTCCTATCAACACCCAGCTGTGAAACTGATGGGAAATGAATCAATGGATAAATTAAAGCCCAACAAATTTGAATGTGGACCTGCAGACATAGCTGTTGAACACTGGTTAAGAAATACATTTTATTTAGTCTCATTGCTCCTCTTTATGTACGTTAATCTGTAGTTTATTGATCTCCTCTAATGTTTATGACCTTCATCTTGACCAGGTATAGAAGTCTAATCTATGCTTTATAGTTAACTCATCGTCATTGTTACAAACTCATTTGTGATAATAGTAAAAGCACACCAATGTTGCCATGATGATAATGCTGATGCTTATGGTTTAATCAATATTCATGTAGATATTAGGCTAATATTTTTGTGAGATGCAATTACAGCTGTTGTGTAAAATGTTGTGTGAGACAAAATGACTTGGAAGGGTGGAACGTTTTGATTAGGCCTTTTCAAGGTGATCTTAGGACATTTTTATGTGTCACTTCTTCCCTCCTCTCCCCCTGTCTCTCCTGTTTCTTTAATGAAAGAAAAGAAGTGTACAGATGTTGAAGTATGCTGACATGCCCTTGTGGAGGGATTTCAAGCATGATGCTAATAACAATAATTAGCTCCTAAGTGTTTGTGGAGGGGGAGGAAGAGACATGAATATTTGCTCTCATTTTGCTGCTTTAAGAGTGTATTAGTATGTGTGTGTGTGTGTGTGCGTGCGTGCGTGTGTTTGTGTGTGTGTTGCGAGACAAATGGTTCCCTGTGTCTTTTTAAAAGGACAAATTAGCTATAATTGCTTGTTTCAGGGTCTAAGGATGAAGGCAGCTTTTTGCTACTTCATTATGCTTGTTTTAACTCCAAGAACACACACACATTGCATTTATTAACAACATAATATTGTGACTATTTATGAGCAAAATAGCAATTAAAGTGAATGAGGGTTCATTTACTGACGGCCAGTGGACCTGGATATTTATGAGTAAAACTCATATTAGGCTAATTTGAAAAGAAGTTAAAATATTGAGTGAATGGAAGCTGACTAAAAGTACCATGAATAATTGAAATACATTGGGATTATTACATTCTTTTAAAAATCAGAATGGATACAAAGGTACTGAATCCATATACCACTTACAGCAATCAAAGTGAGGACATTTTCTGATCTGCAAAGACAGACTCTCCCATCAGCTTTGATTAGCGTTACAGTACGTCTTTCCCGGCTGTTAGATATTTGAGAAATTATTATTAATAACAAAATAATTTCCACAGATTAACCTCATTCTGGCTTTATTCCTGATCCCTTGGCCTTTAGGAAATTGATCCAGGGAAAGATTGATGGGTCTCCTGCTGGTTTAAAACATTTGTCCTTGCTGGTCTGTTTCTTCCTTTTTTCTTTTCATCTTCTGTTGCACTTGAATTACACATGCAGACATCTGTTTAATGATGCAATTGAGTTTCTGAATGTCACTTTGAAACAAAGTACATTTTGGATTATTTAGTCACTTTTTGTACCAAATTCTCTAACTTGATGTTGTTTCTTTAATGAACTCTGACTTGTTGAGGACATTTAACAAAAATGGAGAAAATAAAAATGCAGACAAGAAAGTGATATTGTATTTATTTGCATTTTGTCATTGTGATCTCTACCACTCTGGTCTTTTGTCATTAGAAATCCTATTACGTATTTCAATGTTTTGAGGCAAAGTTAATATAAGTCTTAAGACTAACACTCAAAATACTGTGGTATTGAAGACAGTATATAATGGATTGGGGCATTTGAAGGGGGAAACCTGGAACTGTGATGTCTTTTGTACTTCCTGTTGGAATTTCAGTGCTGATTTGGCTTGATTTGATTGGTGTCTGAAGCAAAGGAGGTAACTATGAGACCGGCAATGGTGAAGTGATGATGTTGTCACCAGATATTGACCCAGCAAGTCTAAAAATGACCTTTTTGAAGGGGTAAATCTCTTTTTTAGACTTTGTTTTTGATTAGTTTATTGTTGTTTTAACATGTTTGTGTTCTCATTACTGTTGTTATCCCCTTCCTTCCCTTCCCCACCTAATTTTTTCTACCTCTCTCTCTGTTGCTTATCTTTCATCTCTTTTCTCTATCTGTCCACTCTGTTGCCTATAAATGATTCAATAAAGCTAACTACACAACAGAAAGAGTATGTCACACTTTTCCTGTTGCAGAATCAATCTGCTCTGATATAGTAAGGCAGTCAGACTAGCCTAAACTGTCAGAACAGGAGAAGATGGGAAATATATGAATTGGTCAATTAATGTCAGACATTTAGACTCGAGAGAGTGGGAACAGCACTAGTGTATTAAAGGCATACTTTGAAACTTTTTCATATATTAAATCTGTTTCTTGAGCCAGTATGTGCTAATCTGACCCTTTACAGGGTTAATGAAAAGTCACTCAGCCCCATCTGGTGCTTGTATCCAGAATACCCCTTTTGCAACTTCCCATTCTCCGTTCCAGTGCCCCGGAAGTCTCACAGAGTCACGTATGTTGTGAGGATTAGGCTAACCCAAAGTGGCAAGTTGTTATGGTGCATTTAGCTCATGATTCCTGCTTTTTTAAAAATCTCTCCCTGCTTGAACACAGCTGATTTCTATGAAGGAGTAAATAATCGCTCCAGTAGAAAGCAATGAAGGCTGAGGAGACATTTCAACAGTTAGATTTAGGTGTTTCTGAGCAGAAACAATGGTGCTAACATTTTTAAGGCAGTGATTTAAAACGGACACCAGGGGGAGCCAAAACAAGCAAAACTGCATAGTGTGCCTTTAATGAGGGGCTGCATTCCGTTCATCTAGAATTCAGCCCTTGTTAGTACACCAGCTCGTGTCCAACCACAGCTTCTCTCTCAGATGGAGGTCTGGGCTTTGACTCAGCCACTCCAGAACCTCCACCTTGTTGTCTTCAAACCATTTCTGTGTAGCTTTATCTGGATGCTTCAGGTCATTGTCCTGCTGTTCTCTTGTGGATGGAATCAAATTGTCCTCCAGGATTTTTCTATGATCTGCAGCATTCGTTTTATTTTCTACCTTTACAAGCCAGGACCTGCTGCTGAGAAACACCCTTACAGCATGGCGCCTCCACCACCATGCTTCACAGTGGGTATGGTGTGTTTGTGGTTATGTGCATTGTTTGATGTCTGAAAATCACAGCATCTTGTCTGATGGCCTAAAAGCTCCATTTTAGTCACATCAGACCAAAGAACTTCCTTCCACTTGACCATGGAGTCTCCGACGTGCATTTTGGCAAACTGTAATCGAGAGAGACTTAATGAGTTTTCTTTAGTAGCGGCTTTCTCATTACTTCCCTCCCATAAAGCTTTGACTGATGAAGAAACTGGGAAACTTTATTGTATTCAGAGTCTCTCCCATCACAGCTGATGAAGCTTGTAACGTCTTCAGAGTAGTCCTGGTGGACTCTCTAACTAGTCTCCTTCTTACACGACCCCTCAGTTTGTGAGGACATCCTGATCAGTCAGACTCATGATGTCATATTCCTTCCCTGATACCAAACAGCACTGTGATTACTTTAAATATGCAGACTGACTGATTACAATATTAAAGACACCTGTGATGTTAATTACAGGTCACATCTTTATTTAACACGTCCCAGTGGTCATTTTTCTTCTCTAGGGGTTTCAGCATTTTTGTCTAAGCCAGTGTCATTTGTTTGTTTTTAAAACATTTTTGTTAAACAGCAGTTCCAAAGCAAAATCTGATTTATATTAGTTGATTTTCAGTACATTTAAAATTATTATTACTTTAGTCAATTTCAAGTTAAAGATACCAACAATCTGTAGGAGTGCTAAGTTTTGGGGTCAGTATCAGGGTTACGGCCAATGATTAATGGGGTATCAGAGTTTCTTAATGTCCCATCTTCAATAAGTCTGGAGTCAGCAAGACCCTTTAAAACACATCAGTCCCCTGCAGTGCCCCATGAGATATGGACTTCCTACATCCAAGTCAAAGAATTGTAAATGTTGACTGAGAGGATATCAGTTAGTCACCTCAGTGACTGCAGGGTCACTACGGGGGATTTCCATTTCCTTTAAGATCCTGAATGAGCTCTGCACAAACATGAGGAGATGGATGGAGAGAGGGAGAGTTATAAAGAGAGAGGAAAGAAGCATCCTTATTTATTGTTCATGCATTTTTAAACAGCGGAGCAGTGGGGTCAAATGAGTAAACAGGACTTAACCTAAGGGTGACAAGAAAAGAAGGACAGTACGCAGGAGAGATGGACAAATTAGATGTGTCGGAATGAACAGAGGAGGAGAATGCAAACTGCAGGGAAAGGATGAACTTAGAGCAAGAGACTTGTCCCCTTATTTATATAAATACTTATAAATGTTTATACTTAGTTTAAATATATCCTAAATAAGTGTTTGTTTATTAAAAATCCAAGCCTGTCACCTCTGTGTTGACGTGTGTCTTTTGTTTTCTAAAATCCTTTAGTTGATGACATTAACAGCTGCAAATGTGCTACTTTACAGATTGTGGTGTGAAACCTACGTATTTAGAGGAAAGCAGGGTCAAACTCTGCCCTGCAGGTGTCCTGACCTCTGACCTTTGACCTTTAACACATAAGCACTGAAAAACGCACACCTACAGAGACAGAGAGAGAGCCTCAAGCCAAGAACTGATTAATGCCATAGAGATTAGCTGTATGCCTCCACAGGGAGAAGACCACAGCTGTGTGTGTGTGTTAGTGAGAGAGAGAGAGAGAGAGAGAGAGAGAGAGAGAGAGAGAGAGAGAGAGAGAGAGAGAGAGAGAGAGAGAGAGAGAGAGAGAGAGAGAGAGAGAGAGAGAGAGAGAGAGAGAGAGAGAGAGAGAGAGAGAGAGAGAGAGAGAGAGAGAGAGAGAGAGAGAGAGAGGACAATAAAGCAGAAGGCCTCTTGGACAAAGGGAGAGGCTAAACAGCATAACTACAGTACGGAGCTGTGTAGTAGATTCTAGTTGAGTCATCACTGTGCAAAAATATTCAAACTTTATTATTTCATATTTTATTTACAAGGAATCAGAGTTCTTGTTAAAGAGAAGTGTTCTTGATCCGTAGCTTTCAGGCTTTTTAAAGGTTATTCCAAGTTATTCCACCATCTGGCTGAAGTTCAGAGAAGAGCTGCTGCTCCTCCACATTGGAAGGAATCAACTGAGGTGGTTGGGGCATCTGATTAGGATGCCCTCTGGATGCCTCCCACTTAAGGTTTACCAGGCGTGTCCTACTGGGAAGAGATTCCTGGGGAAAACCTAGGATTCGCTGCTGTGTATTATGTATTCTCTCTGGCATGGAAACCCCTGAGGATCTCCCAGAGGGAGGTGGGGGGTGTCTCTATAGGGAGATGGATGTCTGGGTTTCCCTCCTGGACCTGTTACCGCAACCCAACCTTGGATAAGCAAAAGAAAATGAAAGAATGCTTATAAATAACTCTTTTAATGTTTTATTATTATATGAAGATGTGAAGTGTGTGTAAAAAACAGTAGGGTATATTATCTGTGACACAAAAAAGGACACAAATGCATCGCTCTGGTTTGAATGACCACACACACACGAGCAGAGATTAGGTGAACTGTTATACAGTGTGTCCACCTTCACCCCTCATCCTCGTCCTCGTTGCCATGGACCTGAAGTGTGATTAGAGCTCTGGCTAACCAAAATGGCTGACGTTATTGACTTCCCATCTGGTTCATGCAAACAGGATGTGACAGATTTAATTTGTTTGTCAGCTCACCTTAATTTAAACAGAAGGCTGGAAGTGGCAGAGAAGGAAAGACTGAGAGAGGTGAGGAGTGAGGGAATGAGAGGATTTCACACAAACATCGCCGCTGTCTGAATGGCGGGCTTGTGGTTGAATTGAAAGGTGAGTTTGTGTTTCTCCTCTTGAAAGAGAACCAAAAATTTAGATATTTTGGTGGAAAAAAATACTATAATTTTCTGTATGTCACAAAACAAGGAGAAACAGTAGAGGAGCAGAGAGGCTTCATCATGAGATGGTGTTGGACGTAACAAGGTCAGAGAAGACACAAACCTAAAAGAAGGGACACCTTTGAGAGAAAGAAATGGAACGAGGGAGGTTGTCAAGAAGGAGGAAAGTGAAGCATCCTTACAGACAGCTTCAAGATGCCACGTGAACCAGATGGACACTCGCGACTCGTGTGTGTCTGCAAGACAATCCCGATGGCGGCTGAGAGAGGGAGTGTGACAGTGAATACAGAGAGCTGCATTATTGTTTAAATCATTGATCGCTTCCATCTGTCTCACTCTGTCCTCCATGATGCTCTTATCTCCAGCCTTTCTGTCTTTCTTCTACCTTCAATGTCTGTGTGATCAACACCATGTGAAGGGATTTTAGGGGTTTTTTGTGCCTTAACTCTTTCAATTTTACATTATTTTAGTCTTTTATTTAATTATGTTACTTTTTTTATCACAGTGGTTATTATTCAAAACTTCTGACTATGTCTGGACTTTTTTATCCAGTAAAAAAAAAAGAATTTATTCTTTTAAAATATTGTAATATGTGGAAAAAACCATGAAGATGAAAACAATGCACTCATGTTATCATTTGTTATAAAGAAATAAGTAGGTATTTTCTTAATTCTGTGGTAAATAAGAAGACAATAATAATGATCTTAATATTTGTCAAATACCAGGAAGAAACACAAAAATATTCAGACTCCAGTTTAGGTGACAGGAGCATGACATTATGTCAGTAAAACAGACTTCTTTGTGTTTCTTGTTCCATTTATTTGGCTTTAAAACACAGGACAGAGTTGCCCACATTTTTATAGAGAAAGGCTAAAATCGGTAAGTTGAAAGTTCTCGCACCCCCCATAAATTTGATATTTTCATTAAAAACTGCAAAAAGGACGTTATCGTGAGTTTGATTTCATTTGTAGCCTACTGCTCAAAAATAAATAACAAAGGCATCGTTTTAATGAAAAGAACAAAATCTATGTTTTATGTAGAAAATGATCTGTAAAACTATGCAGATGTGAGACACTTTAATGCTTGTTATATTTAGTCAAGATTTATGGACGGTGCTAAGAAGTCTGCAATAAAAATCAGTGAGGACCAGTGATCCTCTTTACCATGAAATTCAATTAAAAGGGAAAAAACCCTGCTAAATAAAAGACTTTGGATTGGAGTTTACATTTTGAAACCGTTTTCTTTTATCTGCATCTTCTGTTGTTCAACTTCACATTATAAAAAATATGAACATAAAAATGTATTTTCAAGCATCTCTCTGCATCAACAGCCTGCTGGAGGTCAACATTTGACTTTTTTTAGATACCTGTGCTTTAGACATCAACATTTATATTTACATACATTTATCAAATGCCACATTTCATTGTCTGATGTAACATCAGTTATGCATTTTACAATGAATTGGACAAGATAGCCTGTAATCAGTAAACTTAATGGGACAGATAAATCAAAATATGACAACTGTTGATGGGATCAACAGAAACTGAATCTCAATGAGCCAGTTTCAGGACTACCAGGGATATTTAGGGTACATTTAAATGACACTGCTACACTTAAGAATCATTTTTTATTGTCATTGCAACTTTGTAAAAATATGTCAGACTCTTCAAATTCCTTCAGAATTTTCTTTCATGCACACTTCTGCACATCTGCAGCAGAGTTGTACTTGATCTCTCCAAAGCATTATTTTGGTATCCAGTTGGCAAGTCACCTTCCACCACGCCAACACACTGCCACAGGGCTGTGGTTCTGGTTTGTTACCACGGAGACGAGCACACAGAGCGACGGTTGCAGTGTGGCAGCGATCCTTGTCTTGGCAGGGAAACGGCCAACTCTGAGGTCGAGTGACAGCCAGACGCACACACACAAACACACACAGTCTCTCTCTCCTCAAGGCTCGGCAGGCAGGGCGGGTGGGCGGGATCTCTATGTGTGTGTGTGTGTGTGTGTGTGTGTGACAGTGTAAAGCAGGCGAGGGTGACAGTGACGTGACACTGGTGAAATAATTATGAGTCCAAAACAGGGCTGACAGGGAGCAGCCCATGCCCTTCAACTATCTGTCAACTGTCATTAACTTAGAGCCCTGATACACAGCCTGAGGAGAGAGAAAGAGGAAATGGGAAGAGAAAAGGGGCGAAAACAGAAACTACAGAGAGGGAGAAAAAAATCAAGTCTGAAAAAATCATCGTTCCACAATGAAATGAAGTTTTCATCCGTATGATCTGACTGATTTTTATTGAAATGGGATCACATGAACATTTTTGCACGAGCCAAAAAATGATTTCAAAGAATCCAATGAGAAACTCAAAAAGATTTAATGGAAGAGAGGTGATGATGAACAAGTGAAGGCAGGACAAGAGCACTGGCTTTTAAATGGTTGCATCATCCAGCAGTTTAAAGGAGTGGAAATGTTGCAGTGAGTCAAATTGTTATTGTAATTTTAATTCATTGATAGGGCTAAGCAGCTTGATGTTTATATGTAGGCTACATATTGTATGATTCTTATTTTATAGAAGCAAAATCTGATGCTGGAAAACTGATAAAGATCAATTCTGGGCAACACACATATTTGTGTATGTTCACAGACTCAACAAACAGCTGATGAGATAATTTAAAGTGGGTCTAAGCTGCCAGACCTGCAGTGCCATTCCTTAAATTAAAACCACAGACATCTGTTCTGATTGCTATACTGCTGGACAGGACCAAAAAAATTAAGACCACAGTCAGGGCAACACTGATATTAGACCACAGTTTGGACAAAAGAATGATAGAGGGCACTCTTTAGACACAAGAGCAGTGCAATTCTGTTTATCATAGTTCTGTAATTAAAAAACCCATCGTAGACTGTTTACTAAACTGAAAGAATATGGGTTCAACAGACATTTGTTCTAATGGATTTTGGTTCTCCTCACTTTAAAAATAAACTTTGCTTCAAGCAGCTATAAGGCTTACCTCTGCTGCTTTGTGACTAAATCATGTTTAAATGCCAACATCCACCCAGAGTCAGCTGTGTCACAGTGAAATCATTTCTGAATGTGTTGGTACTTTTGTCATGCCAGGAACGTACATGTAGCAGTGGATAGAGCCACCACCTTCCTGAAGGCCTGTTGCAACTTTTTTGGTCTCAATCACATAACGCTAAAATGTGATTGGCAGATTTGTTGGTCAGTTTCTAAATGCTCATCAAAAGTTGTTATTGAAAAATTACACTGCATATTTTTTTCAATCACAAATAGATTCTTGTTCAACTGCAAATTAGTCAACAAAGTAAGGCTGAAATTACATTAAATGTATAGATGAAAACTATTCATTTTTATTTATTTGTTCAAATATTTCCTGATTTACTGAACCTCCTTTGAGGCGCTGATGGACCTGAGGGTTCCCCTCTGGTTTTATTTATTTATCGTCATTTTCTCCTAGCGTCTAACCTTTTCTCTATTCTCTGGACAAACTTTAAGGAACAGTTCAGGATTTTACCACATGTTGTGTTTGTTTACATGTGACAAATAAATGATCTGAGCCCTGAGCTAATGACCAAGTGCTGTTTTACAAGCTGGGAAATTGGGTGACTGGATCAACAATTTTTGTCTGCCTCGCATCCTGTTCATACATTGTATTGTTTTCTGTGACTTCTGCACTAGCTTTTGTGTGTGTGTGTGTGTGTGTGTGTGTGTATGTGTGTGTGTGTGTGTGTGTGTGTGTGTGTATGTGTGTGTGTGTCTGTGAAGTGCAGTGACGTCAAAGAGCAGGGTTCATATCCTGAGTGGTTATGGGGTTAGGCAGCTACAAGGCTCTGGTTATAGTTGGGGAAAAGTTTCTGAAAGTATAACCACAACAAACCTTGGATTTCAAGACATTTTTATAACCAGTGACATGATCTTTTTTTAAAATCCAAACCAGATTTTATAACAATCTGACACAAGCATTAAATTTAATTTACAAACATTGCACTGAATGAGTAGGTGGCATCACATCCTCAATATACTGATTTGACCAGTTTTAAAGTAATAAAAAGTAATTTTCAGCAACATTTTATTTAAATTGAAAGATTTTCTTTTTGTAATAAATCTTTATTTTAATAAAGTGTTTTTAAAAATCAAAAACTTCAGTTTAAAACAGAAAAAAGCCAGTGTTTGACTGATTTTTCTTTCTTCTCTCAGTTAAAGTGTGTGAGCATGTGTCCAGGCTGTGGATTGATGTGTGGATTAGGTGAAAGCTCAGGTGAAATATGTCAGAGAACAGCCTGTTGCCAAGACTCAGGGTGTAAAGCACCTCAGTGTACATAACTCTTCTTAACAAGGAGTAAATCCCTTCTCAAAACAAGAGGACACAGAGTACATTTTGCGATTGAATATTTGGAAATAAATCTCAGATGATGCACTTGAGGAGATGCCGAAAGGCCGAGTTAAGGAGAGGAAGAGATGAGAGGAGGATTTATGGAGAGGAGGGGGATATCCCAGTTCCTAAGATAAGCCAAATGGCCAACAATGGACTGACGCACTGAAAACACAAATAGAGCTGTTTTTATGATGCGAATGGATGGGTTGCCTGGAAGACACTTGGCTTGGTTTTTATTTGGTCATGGCTTTGCCTCGAGCCACTACATATTTCTGTTTTATGAAGAGACTCAACGGCTAAGAGGGGTGAAAACCTTCGAGCCTCACTGGTAGACAAAACTGGAGGAAAGGAGACAAAAATCAGGTAAAAAAATAAAAGGATACATTTATGTGATGCATAAAAACAGAGAAGATTCTTTGGCCTGTTTTTGTCAGTTCTACGGAAATATGCACTTTTTAAAAACACTTTTGTATAGAAGCATTAATTAGACATGCAACACTGAGAAATATAAAATTGTCCTCTGCAAATTAATTTCTCTAATATAGAGTTTGGTCCATGCCAGTTTTTATTTTCATACTTTAGACAAAACGCTGCAAGAAATGGTCTGAATGAGTCACAGGAATGCAAAAAACACATTTCTGTGGCTGGTAAAATAGTCATCACTGTGAAACTAATTGCACCCGTCACCTGGATCTTTGACAGCGAACATGTGACAGTTGCCTTGAGAGCAAAACCCCGGTGAAAGCGGAGATGACTCAATCTCATCCTCCGCCTTTCATACAGTATCTCTTTCAATCTCTTGCACACATTCTAATTGTTCCCTCTCATTTGCATCCTAATGATTTCGCTCTTCCTTTTGAGCCCCTGTCTGATCCCTCTATTAGGAGATCTTTTGCTCGTGCTCCCTCACATATCTTTTTGTGTAGATGTCTGCTGACTTTCTGCAGTTATTATTTTGTGTCACGGACAAGAATCTGAATGGTTTCTGTTTTCCCTCATGGATCACAACCTCTTCCCAAAACCAAATGGAAATAAAAATGAAAGGTGACCTAAAATGTCCTAAAGGAAATATTAATAACATATTTCTGTGCAGCTATGAGCAGGTTAGGAAAGAGAACATTTTTATTTAGCTGCACGATAAACTGCACATCCCAGGATTGTTTACTGTAAACAAACTTTATGAAGTATTTTAAAATCTAAGAAATGACAAATATCCCAATGTTATAATTCATATTTCAGATTTTTGACATACTTTCCAGAAATCAGCTGCAGTAGCTGCTGCAGATGTTTGAGCAAATATTCTCTAACTGCAAATGAGGAAAATAAACTTCAATTGCAAGAAAAGAAATTAGAAGATTGATACTTTTCAGCAAATAAATCCATCATTACCCCACTTCATTGAAAAATCATGGAACCATACAGGAAATAGGAAAAACTGGCTTCAGATTTTGTTCTATAACAGCGAACAGCAGGTTCATTTAGACTGATGCTAACAAGTAGCAAAAAGGAAATGAGGACATGAAACATTTGCATCCTGAGAGATTTCTAAAGGGAAATAATATTAGATGTGGGATGATGCAGGTTAAGCTATACTGTAGATCCCGAAAGCCTGAAGAAACTGGATGGCTAAAGAAATCTAGATTTTTTTTTTTTTCTGTAAAAATTACTAGAGCTGAAAATGTATCCTATGACAGCATCTTTAACTGGCACATCAATCCTTGCTGGTTGAGTTAAAGCTGAAGTCTGGAACATTTTTCTATGTATTAAAGTTTTATAAATGTTTCAAATGATAGTTCAGGTCTAAACTATGATATATGGTTAGAGCTCCACAACGCGTTATTCTTCTGAAGTCCCTCCTTCCTCTCATAGACCCCTTTGAATTCTCTCTGACCGTGTCCGAATCCGTGCCTTTCTGTTTACAATCTCGGCCGGTTATGGAGAAGTAAGAGCTAATTTCTACAAAAAAGTTATCCATTCCTCAGCTACTGAAGGCTTTATTTTTACACTTTTCTCCACACAGAATGGAAAGGATTGCCAAGGATACATGTTCATTTTGGTTGACCATTTTAATCTGGAGTGAGCAAGCACCTCTTCACTTCCGGGTTCTGCTCCCTGTTCAAGAATAATGTGTTTTATGAACACAGTGTGACAGTCTCATGAGAGCATCGGGTCCTACAGTGTGAGAACACGATTTGTGAGCTGTGAATGATTGAACCCTGCGATGCAGTTGTACAGATTGAGCAGGATCTGAGAGCAAAGGACTGAAAATATTGCACAGTTTATGCCTGGCTTAGAGACCAGTGACGTGCCGTGTGCACGCTCATGTAGAGGTGGGGCTATAGGAATGGGGAGGAGGGAGAATGGATGTTTTGGGAGGGGCCGTGATACCTTGAATTTAAAAAATGCTCTCTTAATGAAATGCTCCAGACCATGCCTTTAAAGACACAATATGCAGTTTTGGCTTAGTTTTAGTACACCCTAGTGTCCGTTTTAAATCACTGTTGTAAAAACATTAGCATTGTCTTTGCTCAGAAACACCTAAATCTAACTGTAGAAATGTCTCCTCAGCTTTCATTGCTTTCTACTGGAGCGGTTCATCACTTATTCAAAGAAATCAGCTGTGTTCAAGCAGGGAGAGATTAAAAAATGCAAAAATCATGAGCTAAAAACACTGGTGGTAGCATAACAGCTAGTCACATTGGGTTAACCTAACCCTTGTGAGATACGTGACTTTGTGAGACTTCAAGGCACCGGACTACTCAGAAATTGCAAATGCGGTATTCTGGACACAAGCAGCAGATGGGACTGAGTGACTTTTCATTAACCCTGTAAAGAGTCATATTAGCACATACTGCCTCAAAAAAATATTTTAAAATATGAAACATTTACAGTGTGCCTTTATTAGACAGGAACTACAGACAACTCTGCTCTGACTGAATGCTGAGTTAAACCAAGTCTATTCTGTGAATAAAATTTATTCAAATAACCAAAGCAGGACACCCTAGCTTGGTTTGTTTTCAAGATAAACTCCTAAATGGATGCTGTTTTGGTCATAAACAGAATGACACAGCATCATTTCCAAATCCAGTTTTATCTGACCCACAGAAAATGTTTGACACAAATATCTGCTATTAGATTCACAGTCATTTGTCATAAGCTGCTCCTTTGTAACATGTAGCTGACCAACTGACGCCATTTGTAATATTTCTCCTCATTAACTTCTAAATGATGAGTAATCAGTTATATGATCTCTGACTGTTAGATCAGAAATAATTTAGGTTCATTCACTTGTACCTAAAAGACTTTGTTGAATACTTGAGCTAAATAGTTGCAATAATTGTCACTGGGAAAACTGTCAACTGACGCAAACTCTGTGCAATAAGGAGACATTGTAAGACATTGTATCGTCTGAAACTAAAATTTGTGAACATGTTCATAAACATGTATCTTAAATGTTTTACCTCATTATTAAGTCAGCAGTCATCAACCATCTCCACTAGCTAATGAAGGCTTACACACTTATGCTGCTCTGTTGTCTTGTTTTATTGATTAAATCTAACAGAAATACATCTTTATCCAAGGACCTGATTCAGAACTCTATTTAAAAGCACAGAAAAGTCTAAAATGAACCCAAGCTGCCAAATCTGAATACTATGGAAACCGTTTCATAAACTATTACATCAGCAACAATATTCACACAATCTACAGTTTTTAATATTATATTTTGTTGCAGCACCAAGAGCAGTAGCTGTTTCAGGTGCAGCCTTTTGGTAAATATTTTTAAATAACCATTATCCCTGGTCTGTTCTCTTTATGTTATATTATATCCACTTGGTTGCGTCACTCCCAGTGTTAAAAACTAAGGTAGGGGTTTATCCAATCAGATTTCAGCTAGCTTGTGTTGTCAGGCTGTATGAGTTATTGTAAGGATGCATCAATCTTCTTTGTGATCTTGTTCAGTCTACCTGCTAAACAATACCTAAAGCAGGGGTAGGCCTTCTCAATTACAAACCTTAAAGGGCCACATAAACTCCACAAATGAGTCATCAGAGGTGGGGAGTTGGGGGGCGTTGTGTGTGCTCTAAACTTGCTGCAGTGTGAGACAGACAGCTGCTGCCGCAGGTTCAATAGTGAAAGTGAAACTTAAGGTAAACGTCAACCTGACGAACTGCGTGTGCGGTACCACGCAGAGTTATGATGGCAACATGGATTTAGTGAAAGAATGACAGCTCAGGGAACACTGTATATGGCTCAAGTTCCAGAAGCACGCAGGCCAGACCCTGCAGTGGTGGTGACAGATAAGCATGCAGCCTGTGGAAGGTGACATGAGCCAATCAGAGAGTGAGGTGACCGACAGAAGCTTCACAGAACAAGGGAATCCCAAATCAATACAGCTGTTTGTATTCTTTGTTATAACAAAACGGTCTCGATTGTATTGTTGTTGATAATAAAATAAAAGCTGTCATGTTGGTTGACTCTAAAGTCATGTTTGATTAAATGATCTTTTAAACTTTACAGCAAGGTGGATATTAGTGGGTATTACTGGGTTATTTTAAACTCCAAACTGTTCTTATTTTAGTGGTTTACCTTTAAGCAGAATAACACAGAAAACTTAAAATCCATAAACTTTTTACAACAAGCCTGGAATATCCTGACATGTCTGCTCAGAACACAGAGCAGGTCAGCTTTCTTTTTTTTTTTTATCAGTCAGACAGCACAGAGGGCGCAAAAAGATGGAGAGAAAGGATAGAAGAGAAAAACCACAGGTCAGAAACTGACATGGATGTCAGTCGTTTCTCTTCACCTGTAACATTCTGGAGAACAGTTTACTGTAACTCACCTGTTAGCTGCAGCTCTCTGCTCAGGCTCCCTCCCACACACTTAAACATGTCAAATTAAAAGCCTCCACACACTCTGCACTGAGGCTTAAAGTCATGCAATATAATAAGGGGAAAAACACATATTTGTGGATTTTTATTCTTTGTGAATGAGTGTCATTTTATTACATTTCAAGTCATCGAGAATAAACAAAAGTTCATGTATTACAACAGCCTGGTAGATGTGAAGCGTACTGGACGGCTTTAAAGAAATCACCTTTCACACCAGTTCACTGAGATGGATTCACTGCCGACTCAAAGCGTCCAGCAATGGATGGAAAGGTCACTCTTGTCTCTGCTGCAGCTCTCAACGCTCTGTACATCTTAGACTCTCATCTGAATAGTGTGCTGTGTGTAATCTGAATAGTAATAAGGCTGGCTGATAGATTGATGTATAACAGCAAGAAGCAAGCAGAGCAGGAAGGCAATTTTGGTGTCAGCTCCTTTTTTATTCTTTCAGCTGGCCATGTTTCATTTGGCCAGTAGCTCTGAGAGAATTAGAGTTTTATTCTACCCTCTTAAAAGATACAATGATGGAGTTTAACACCTGATTTAGGAGTTTACATGTTTAAGATTAATTGACAATGCAGGCTTTCACTTCTCTCTGTCTTCTGTGTTTTCAAACAAACCTGTTTTTTTTTTCATTTAAGCAGAAGATGAAATAATAAAAACTTTTCCTTCTGTGACTGAAGTGACTGTGCCGATATCCATAAATTAGAAATGGCTTCTTTTTTAGTTTGATTGGTTATGTCATATGTGTCAAACACAAGGCCCGCGGGCCACATGTGGCCCGCCACGTCATTTAATGTGGCCCGCGAGAGCTTAAAAGGTCTGAGTATTCAGAAATAAATAGTTAAAAAGCATATTTTGACCAAAAACTACATTTCCCACAATGCATGTCAATTGTGTTACCTGCGACTTGACGGCTTACCGCCACTACAGGGCAGGGTGCACACAAGCAGTACCCTGGTCCTCATGAGAACCGGATTTCGAACGCGCTTTTGCGGACCAGCGCTGCGCGGTCCCGATGGGAGACCCTCGATCTGACGAACTTCACATCCTGTTGCAGCTCAGTGAATGAGTGATCACATGACCTCTGAAGCTAGTGGACACACGGTAGGACCCCCTCCCACACACACACACACACACACACACACACACACACACACACACACACACACACACACACACACACACACACACACACACACACACACACACTCACAGCATCTCCAGTGCGCCATTACGCACAGCTTGGCGCGCGCTTTAACACACACACAATCACAGTACGTCCGACCCACGCACACAGCTCACACATGCCCAGTAGGGGTACAACGGGTCACAATCGATCCGTGATCTGAACAGATCACCCTCTTTGGTTCAGGACTCGGTTTGTAATCCAGCTGGCTGCGCTCGCGCGCTTTACTAACTCCTCCCCGACCCGACAGCTCGCGCTCTCAAGCTGCTGATAAATAATTCCCCTCTGAGGAAGACGTTCATTTTGTCATCACATATCCAGTTCTCTTTATCAGAATCAGTCATTTTAGTTGACCAGAACAAAAGATCACTGGTCATTTTCTGAGTCATGATGCGTGCGCGCGCGGGGAGCTGCTGATCCTCCACCCCTCCGTCAGCTGATCATCCTCTTCTCTGACGGCAAACCAGATTAACCAGTTTCTGCCTAAGATAATGTGTTGTGTTGGACTTTTATACGAGCTGATGAACATTAATATTAACGGTGGTCAGTTAGGAGGAGCGATCAGAACACCTTGATCGTCACGCCTCCTCACCTGCTGCAGCTGTCTGACTGCAGTGAGGGAGAAACCGGGTCATCGCTCTGTCAGACCGGAGAGGTGACTAGTAGAAGACTTTTAATATTGAATTGGTTTAAATATGTTTAAAAGTTTTATTTAAGCATCAGAATGACCTCATGAGTTAAAGGTTGTTTGAAATATTGAGCATTAAGCAGAAAAATGTTGAGCCAACAGCAAATCATCATCTTCAACTCCCC
>SSNR01000008.1:4530976-4563996 GCA_006937965.1 Callopanchax toddi | reverse complement strand
ACTCTGGCTGTGTGGGCCCTCCCTCTCTCCTTCTCTCTCTCACTGAGACTGTGTGTGTGTGTGTGTGTCTGTGTGTGCGCGCGCGCGCAGCTTCAGAAACCGGTCCCGTGTGTGGACACAGGCAGCGCAGGATCCTCAGGTGTTTTTCAGGCTTGAGGAAGAATGCATGTGTGAACCGAGCGCCGCGCTCACCTGTACAGAGCTCACGCTGAAAACACTGCAGCCGCCGCGGGTCCAGAGGTCCGACAGAAGGTGTCGGCTCCATACGTACTAAACAGAACCGGACCGAACCAAAAACCCAAACTAGTCTGAAAACGCCAGAAGCTGGAGCTGGACTTTGCCATCAGGTGTTTATCCTCAGTGGACCTGTAACTTTGAGGTGGAGCGGACGTCTGGGACTGCTCGCGGTCTAAGAGCTGCTTCCTGCAGGCGCCGCTTCTGTCGTTTGAACATAAAGCATGCGCCCCCTGCTGGGGCGCGATAGTAAGACGACCCCCCCTTTTTAAATTTATTTTTAATGAAAAAAATCTCGTCTTATATGCGAGCAAATAGGGTCTTCTGAACCGTTCTTTGTCTCACCTCTCCCCTAGGACCAATTTGCCATGGTGACCCTACCAGGGGCACAAGTGCCCCAGACAACATAGCTCCTAGGATCGTTAGGGCACTCAAACTCCTCCACCACGATAAGGTGACGGTTCAAGGAGGAGCATCCCTAACATGCATCCCTAACATATTTCATAAACTCTGAGGGTGAATATCATTTTCTAACCATCTTTATTACTTAATTTTTTAATAAACACAAAACAAATGCTGTAAGAGAAAACCTCTTTCTGATTTTAACTTTGCCTAAAGACTATAATCAGGGTTCATGTGACTGCAGTAAAGAGGAGCTGTAAATGAGCACGTTCTAAAGTCATGTATTATCTGACAACTAGAAATGTTTAATATTGTGCATAGCCCTTAAAAACAACCACGTTCTCTGCATTTACCTGGTACAACAAAATGTAAAATCTTATTTTATTTCTGTATAAATGTCATTCATCTGTTGCATGGTGATTGCACTGTTGACTTGCAGCAAGAAGGATTGTAGGTTCCAGCTCCTCATGGTAAAAATGTAGCCTCTACTTAAAATAATAAACCAGAAAGATATTAGTCAAATTTGAAAAATATTAGATTTAGAACAAAAATTAAAGGGGCAAAAAAATGTTTAGAAAACAATGTTCATTTGCAATTTTCTGAAAACCCATTTGATGGAAAACCTTGCAGATTTCATCAGTCCAAATAAAACCAGTTCCTGGAGTCAGTTTACCGTCTTTACTTCCTGTCCTTCCTCCTTAGTGTACACCATCTTTCGGACAATCACCTGAGTGAGCGTAGAGAGGACCAGACCGTCCTTTAACAATTACCAGCCGCTGTGAATATTAAAATATTATTAAAAAGTCTCTCTCCATCTGTGGTTGGGCCCTGATTGCTATCTTAACCTCTGACTGTGGGAGGGGGAGCTGGGCAGCAGTCTGGTCTGTTCAGACCCTCCAACAAGACTGAAAGCACTTTAATTCTCCTACTCGTGGCTTCTGGATAATAGAAGGATGGATAATGTATGCATGACAGATATTACTGTCTGGGCTGTTAACGTGTAGACACACAAGTCCACACAACGCACACACACTTCTCTGAAACTGAACTGTACAATTGCAGATGGAAGGCTCCGATACAGAGCTATTATATTGGAATCATCATGGAACCCCCTCACTCCTCTATTTTCTCACTCACTCACTCACACACACTCGCAGGCACTCACTCACACACACACACACACACACACACACACACACACACACACACACACACACACACACACACACACACACACACACACACACACACAGTTCTAATCTGCTCTGATAGAAATACGGATGTGTCAAAACCACGAGAGTAACTCCTAAATCAAGTCAGGAGGAGACAGAGTGAAGCAAGGACGCAAAAAGAGGGAAGGAGGGAAGGACACAGGAAAGGATGGTGAGATCAGTACTGTAAAAATACAAAAGAACTCAAAGAAGAAGTCTGAATTTATTCATAAGGTAAACTGGAAAACATTATAGATAAACTATTAAGACATTTTGTCCTCACATTACTCACACTTCAACTTCCAGTTCGTTTTAAAAGTAGCTCTGAAATCCCCTCTCTTAGAAAAAAATCCACAAAAAGACTCAAAGCACCTCAGCTCTCCTAGAATCATCATCAGACATCATATGGGAAACTTATGAAGTCCTGGTAAGCAGTAGTTCTTCTCCAAACATTATAAAAAACAAGGCACAGCTCATCAAAGCAGCTGTTGCACTGGTTTACTAAAGACACACAGAGACAATAATTTTATTAATAGTTAAAGAAAAATTAAAACACCATCTCATACAAAGCAGACAAGAAGACTAATGTGAATACCACACTAATAAATCACAGATATTAGAAGAGTAGGGACTGAAAAAGAGGAGAGGCAAGACTTTTTAATTATGACTTAAAGATCAAACTCCGAGCAGGTCTCAGGGGAGCCGGCATAATGGCTTCATATCCCGCTTTGTCTGCTGGAGCTCAGGGATGTTGATTTATTTCATTATTATCTTTATTTGTGCTATTAAAAAAACTCAAGAGATAAAGCTGCAGCTTGACTGTAACCAGTGGGTATGACCAGCATCAGAAAACTGACAGCTATTCCTTGATTAAATTAATTTAGGGATTTATGTCCTCAAGTTACGCAAAGTCCCCAAAAATGTGTATTTGAGAGGGTTTTATGTGAGTTAAAAGTAAAAATTCTGCTGTACTATTGTAAAATCACTCTAAAATATAAATATATAGCACCAGCACATTGTATTTGTACTTTGTGTTACTGTGATTAACTGCCTACATTGTTCATTTCCTACTTTGTATACATGGCTGGAACTTTTGCTCCAGTGTCTGCTTTCTGTTTATTTGCTTTTTGTCACCTAAAACAAATGCCTTTAGTGGAGAATTTAATATACAGTTACACTTAAGCAGTCTGGCAGATTTATCATCGTTCTGAATAATAACCGATGTAATCTGTCTATATAAAAGTGTGGAGAAAAATACATTTTTAGCTAAACCCAAGCTGTGATCAACAATAATGTCTATCCCTTTAGAGCTGTGTGCTTGTTGAGTGTGAGAAAGAAATGTGATTGGTGTGAAATTGAACAAAAGAGTGATAATTCGTATTGGGATTATTATTATAATGTAGCAGAATGCAGTTATTTAAAAAAACATAAGCTGATAAAATTATACTAGAATCTACAGTATATCAAAACTTTTTGCAACACATAAATAAAACTATTCCACAAAAGAAATAGAAACAAAAACAAGCAGCACACCAGCATCACTCTCTTTTCCCTTTTACTCCTGATTCTCTCCTACTTCAGTGACACCCCCCCCCCCCCCCCCCCCCCCCTCCATGCTCTACCACCATTCTTTTTGTTCTGCGCACTCCTATTTATCATGGTGTGAAGGTTGAAAGAGATATTATTATGGGGTGTCGGGCTGGAGAGAGGAGACAGGGGTAGCCACACGGATCGCGCAGGGAGAACGCAGGGCTAATGACGGGAGGACAGGCTTGGTCAGTGGCCTGTGGTACCCGCTGGATGTGATAGATGGAGAGCGCAGAGGAAACAGGAGGGGGGTGCAGGGGGAGTTGGGGTGCAGGGAGTCCTTACACTGCCTGTCTGTGTATTTTATTTTATTGTTTCTGAGAACATTCACATAGATCTGTAGGCAAAAACACCTACGACTGTATGGATGCCAGCAGAATCAAGTTTTTTTTATCATTTGACTAAATAACTGAAAAAGAAAAGTTCATGCTAAAAACTGGATTTTCATGTTAAAACATCAGGGCAAATTCACCAAATTTACCACAACACTATGACCATTTTCCTACATGTTCATATTTTCATAGGATAAACAAACAGAATCTGTCTGAATCTGTGTAAAAAGGGGGCACCCTGTTTTTTTTTTTTGTATCAGAATGTTAGCCATCAGTCCCTTAGGCCACATGGTTTAATCTGGGGTCTCTGAGCTGGACTCAGATCCTGCATCACATCTGATATGTTTGAAACTTGGAGTCTGGCTGAAAAACTTATCAGCTGTCCTGTTGGATTTGAGGCCTTTAAAGCAAAAAGAAATCTTGAAACCAACAGTATTTTTACAAAATTCATATTTTATGCAAAATCCACACCTGGAACTGAATTTATATAACTTTGAAGCTTGTTCAATTTTTTGTTGTTGTTAAGTTCGAGCTCAACAAATGCTTAAAATGTTGACGTTAAAGAGAAAAAAATAAAAGTGCAAGTTCTTCAGGGACACAGACCTCTGGGACACGTGTCTTTTTCTGTAATGCTAATTTCTCCTTATTCCATTTCTGGTTTTGTTACACTTTTTGAGCCAAATTTTAACAAATGGGAGCTCATCTGGGATGCCAATTTTGAATCAGCAACCCAGGAGAAGTTGTTAGGGGTGTATAGTTTTAAGCAGTCTTATTTTAAAATACAAATAAATTACATTATGTCCAAAACATTTTTAGTTTCTGAATTAGTATATTTAATTTAATTAAAAAAGAATCACTAAAACTACAGTTTTGTCCAGTTTTCTCTCAGGAAACAAATTCCTTCACATCTCTGATTGTTTTTGCTACTTTGGTAAGCTTCAGAGAAGCATTTAATCCTAATAGTTTCACTTTTCCCTGCATAAGTATTTACAGAAAGCTTTCAGTGTTAATATTTGGTCAGTCTGCTCTTTCTATAATAGCCTTGAAATAATGAAATTAGTGTTTTTCTTATTTGTTTTGCATGGCCTTGTTTGGAGCAATTATTTGCTTTCTGCATATTTACATAACTTTAAAAAAAATAGGCCACTTTTGTTTGTGCTGTTGGTGAAAAAGAAGAAATAAATTACAATAATCATCTGTGATGAGTTATAATGATATAGTTGATCAAAATAATATCTTTAGCTTCCACTCAGGATTGACAATGGTTCATTTAATTGTTCAGAAAAATTGCATTTATTTTATTTTAAGTTATGAAAAATTAAACACAGCAAAATTAATTAACTCTGCCATTTATTTAATCATACCTTCCATAGTTTGTGAATAAATAACATATTACTTCCTCCTTTCTGCTCTTGCACACGTGTAGCCTCGTTTAAAAACAAAATAACAAAGACGAGAGATGAATATAAAGCCCAGATATCAAACTATTCATCACTAGATGATTACCGGCTGACAGCAGTAATTGAAAAACACTTATTGGGCTGGTTGGGGAGGAGGGCCTTTTCAGTCTGTCTGACAAAATCCCCCTCTGAGGAAAGAGCAGCCTGAAAGCAGTGATGAATTGGCTTAGTTTTGAATGTGAGCGTCAGGTTTGTGTTTTTCAGCTTCTTTCATTTTCATTTTGTAAAAAAATGTTTTTCCTAAATTCAAATCCTGAGACTTCTCATTTTTATTTTTGCACCTTCAACTGCGGCTAATTGTTGGTACCCTTGTATTTATTTTTAAGAGATCAACCTTATCTATAGTAGGGGTTGTATCAACCAGTCGACTAGTCGACTTCTCTGCTCTGTAGTGACTTTTTACATCGACTAGTCGCTGATCACGTGATTATGACTGACAAAATGAGACGGGTCGTCTGTGGGTATTTGTCGGCGCACAAAAACGATATGTGTGAAGTTGTGAGACAGTATTTAGGTGAACTAATTTTATTGTCGATCACGTGAACTTTTATTGTGAAAGGGTTGACCCTTTGATCAGTTCCGGGGTGATCAGTCTATCGTCTCTCTGGCGGTGCGCTAATCAAATGGATATTTACTCAAAGAATACTTCTTGACAGCTTGTGACTACTCTACCGATTGATTCCATAGTGTCATAGTTAATCAACTTGACGGTGAGTCGTTTGCTTTGTTTGTTTCTTTTGTTTTACTAAAAATGCGGAGCATCATTCAGCCAATTCAAAAATGAGCTCTGAGTGATTTTACTCATTAAATAGTGAATGCCTATGTTATAATTATGGCCGAACGTTAGACCACAAAATGCTGGTGAAGGTTCTCATGAGCTTCACTTTCCCTTGCTCTAGACAGAATTGACAAAGCTCCTCGGATGAGAAGCGAATCGTCTTCAAAGAACCAAAGAAGTCCAGTTGCCTTTATATAAAACACTTTTTGGGTTAGACCAAACTGACTAAACCTAGACTAAAGCTGTTTTGAGTTATGGATGACTAAAACTAATACATATAGACATGACTAAAATGTGACTAAAACTAATCAGCATTTTAGTCCAAAAGACTTGAGAGTAAAACCAAAATGGCTGCCTATAACAACACTGCTCTCTATACATTAAGAATGTTTTCTGAGCTGTTTGTTGTCAGCATTAGAAATAAGTTTTGGTAATAAAGCCTGTCAAGTTTTATAAATCCGTCTTGTCTACTGCGTCATATGACGTCATCAGCGATTAGTCAAAGTTCACTCGACTTTCATTACTTGTTAGTCGACATTAAAAAATATTAAGTCATGCAACCCCTATAAGCTATACCATCAATGTTAATCCCCTAGATTACCTTTATGAACACAGATGATTTAATTATTAACAATAAACTAATGTCTGGCTTATCACTGCCTCTTTTGCTAAAAAAAGATGTTGGATTATAATCAGTGTTAAATAATACAAAATACAAAAACTCTGACAGCTAAATGTATTGATGCAAATTAATATCATCGCCATAAAATGCTATAAGGGCTATACTGATGCATTAGAATGCTAAAGGCTGCACATAAGCAGTGAGCAGGTGGGCCTTGCATACCAAATAATATTTGTGTGTGCCAGTTCCTTTCACCACTACGTTGCTTTGTGCAGCAATGTTACGTCCACTGTTTATAGCAGGTAACTGTAAATTTCACTTTCAAAGGTTTTCTCATACAACAGTGGAAGCTTAGCACCTTGTGGTCCCTCACCAAAACAATTATGAGCACCTTTACAATTCAGCGTTCATATTACTATGCTTCTATCACACACTGCTGCAGCTGCTTGAACACCATATGGTCTCATGCAAAATTGTAGAGGTTTACAAACAGGAAATATAGAGTTCTAATGCATCGGTGTGACTTTTTTGAGGAAGAATTCTTCTAAATACCTGAAAATTAACAGTTTGTTTGGCACTGTTTGACAGCAGTGCCTCTCCTAATTGGACTATTGCTCCAGTCAGAGGATTAACAGAGAACTGATAGAACACTGCTTTAAAATGACCCAAGTATCTTTTTAACTGCGTCTTCCTACGTAAATACTATACACGCTCCTTGTTTTCAGTGCTTGGAACCAGATCTTTATTGTATTTGCATGTTTGTTGGATTTCTTTTCTACTTTGATTGATTCGGATCTTCCCCTTCTGCAGCTTGTTTTTGTTGTCGTCTGAAATAATAAAAGGTTAATTCATCCACCCATTCTCATTCTTTTACTTCTGCATTTTTTACTATACAGTAGATTGTGGCAATCAGATATGTAAAAGCTTAGAGTCTTAGAGGTTGTTCTCTAATATCCAGTTGAACTTCAACAAAGCAGCACGTGTCTGAATTCATAGCACCTTGAAAAACGTCTAATCTTACAACTTTTTGACATACAGTAGATGATCCACTTATGGTATCAGATATAATAAAGGAACTGGACCTTGTGTCTGGATCTATGATCCGTTTACAACAGTTAATGCAACACATGATCTGTGTCTATCGTCTTTGATTTTCTTTGATCAGTAGCTTGTTTAACAATGTTGCCGTATGGAGAACTGTGAAGAGGCCAAAGATAAAATGTTCAAACTATATGCTATAGACCAACACAACAAGGTATTTTGATTTAATTGACAAAAAGGCTTATTTGTTTGCAGTTTTGGGGGGGGCACAATCAGCCTTTTTTTTTTTTTTTTTTGCAATATTTCTATTTAAATACCCCATTTTCAGCAATACATCCCTAGGGGTATTTTATTATGTCAGATTATACATGGTTGGGGAGGTCAGGTGGGGGTAAACCCTATCTTGATTACAAGTCCAATTAGCCCTCACATTGTCACTCATAAAAGCAATTGATCACTCTCCCATGCATGCTTTTGGATTATGTGGGATAACCTGTATTTCTGGAAAAACCTCATGCAGACACAACCTACCTATCCACTTACCACAGCCAGTAAGTTTGTGACACCACTCAAACCAAACCAGCCAATGTTACTTTGTCCTTAGAATAAATATTTTAACTGTAATAGCTTCATTCTCCCTCCAACCCTCACTTTTTCATTTTCCTCCTCTTGTATTACTTAATGCCCTCCACTCATTGCAGTATGCATCCTGCTCAGCTCCTGTGTCATCATTTCTATCAGGATGCTGTTACTTAAGAAGCCATTCATCTCTTCGCGCCGGCATACCCTGATGTTCAACCCGGTCAATGCTTAACACTGCTTTTTAACCAACTAAGACATCGTCATTACTTTGAGGGATAGGGTCCCTCTGAGTGGAGTTGTCCTCCTATTTCATCTTGCCCTCATTCCTTTGTCCTCTTCCCAACTCCCTCTCCCGTCGCTCACTCTGTCATCCTCATCTCTCATGAGAAAGTTCGATCACTTTATGTCCTGTCCTCTGCAGTGTCTTGTTCCGTGTAATAATGGTCTTGTAGCATTCCATTCCTCTAATCTCTTGTACTGTCCATTTCTGTCTTCCCTCTATTGTAACGTGTGCCCTTGATCAGTATAAGGTAGCTATGTCTTTCTCATATAATATGTTTAACATCTATGCATTTATCAGATACATGAAGGGCAGCCACCATCAATAGAAAATGTATTTCTAATCATAAATTATCAGAAAATAACTTTGATTTCATGCCTAAATGTGAAACTTTCAGCTGCTTGACCACTTGGAGGGTGCAGGATGGAATGATGGTGGAAACGTGACAAAGTAAACATTTTTAGTGCACATTTAAAAATTAAAGCACATGCAAAAATCATGAAGACAGCTTTGATTAATTAGTCAAATGAATATTTAACAGGTCAGGCCCAAGGCATCATGACTAGTTCACTCATTACTGGGACTAATTGAACTGTGGACCATTGAAGACTTGTCTTTGGTTCATTTAAGCTTGTTTGTTTGATTTTCCTCAGTTGTTGTTGAGAAGTTTAAAGTTCTTCCCTTGTGCTTTTGGTTAAGTTTATTTCCTGTCATTTGATACACCAGCTCATTGTCTTCACCTTCAACTTATTGTAAACACTTCTTTCTTCTATCTGCACATGTAAATCCCACCTCTCACTGTTAAACAAAAACATACAAAATACACTTTCTATTGAGTCACATTTTATTTAGCTGCTGCATGCTCAAATCTTCTACGTATTCTCCAATATGCTTATCTGTAATTAGTTACTAGCTAGTGATTATTGATGCTTAAAAATAGGTCCTATGACATCATGATTATGTGTTGGTGTCTATACTCAAGAAATACATGGCTGTGAACCTTATTGGGAAATTTTTGCTTTATTTTTCAGCAATGGAAATACACAGAAATGTGTCATCTCTACACAGTATTTGCTTATTACTCAGAAGGTTTCTAATCCCTTTACCAGACCTTTCCTTTTTAGGGCTATTTTGATCTGGAGGTAACTCATTTGTTACATTGTCTGTTTCTGCTCAGTTCAACAACCTGCCTGCTGTTGTGTTTGGATCTTTTACCTCACACCATGAATCACTAAGGTCCAATACGTAGGATGTAGAATAATCTGATGTCATGAATTGTTACAATAATGAGTTTTATCTGGGATCTGAATCATTTGGCTCACTAGATACAGTGAGGTCTTCTGGCCGTCAAACCTCTTTACACTTGGTTCCAGTTGAGAGGAGCCATTTGGGAGCTAAACGTATCCCTCCCCCAAAAAACCACATTATTCCTGTTAATACTAAATACCTGCTGCATCAGCATCTACTTCAGATTATAAAATAATGATGTCATGAAAACACACAAGACCTACTGAAGAACCAGCACATGATGCAGCATGGTAGAGAGGTGAGAAGGGCCACTCCTACTCCTCTTATCTATCTCAGTGTTTCCATCTGTTCATTAAGAAAAAGGAGCTATTGGCTGTACTAAAAGTCACTGAATGATGTCATCATCTAGTCTGCATTATTGACCATGTGTATGTAATTGTAATGGATGCTGTAAGAGAGAGGAATAGCATTACAAGAGAGACAAAAAGTTAGTAGAAAAAATTAAATTCAACTTAACAGAATTTCTTAGGTTATTATTTATATTTATATTAAGTCATAGGCAGCAGCAGCATCACACATTTGTGATTTATTTCCAATCTGAATGCAGATAATATCTTTTAAGGTCTGGGCGGTAGACTGCTGCAGGAGGACTGGGCCACCTGTGAGTGCTTTGGGACAGAGGAGACCTGCTGCTCTTTGAGAGGAGAAAGAATGACATGCCTTTTTAGGTCAAAGCCTTCTACAATCTCCAATAACATAGAAAAGTTACAAAATATGCTGCTAGTCACTTTAAAAAAAGATAGTGCTAGAAGGGTCTGAATACTTGCTAACTATAGTGACAAAGTAACTAAGTTCCTTCCATCACTCAGAAACCTTTTTTCTTTTCATTTTATTTCTCTTTTGCAGGCCTTCCCATAGACTCCCCTGTCATAGCCTGTTAATCCCAGCATTTCTGATTGACTGCCTCTCTTCCTGATGTATGCATGTTGTGATTCTTCTCATCTCGTCTCCCACTTTGTCTCAGGGATGCTGACAGACCACAGATGGCTGTCTTTGATCTGCCATAACGAGCATCTCTATGTCAAATTACAAGAGGAGAGCAGACAGCAGAAGAAGGAGACACTGAAACACAAAACAAAAAAAGATAAAATAAGTGATGAACTAGGTGGCTGGGGAACGTGTGTCCCTGTGATCACCACAAATGAGACCCTCGTCGTTTGATCACTTTATCAACAGAAACATCACGGCTAACGTCGCAGATGAATGAAGAGAACTAGAAATGTTAAAAAGCACACCATTGATGAAATGCAAGGCAATCCTTTTCAAGACCTTTGTTGCTGTGACAATTTGGAAAACAAGTGGAAAAGAAAAAGTGGCATTATAGAAATTTAAATGCTAAATACAAAGATGTGCATACATATTAAGATCATACATTTTTGATGAACAATAAGATCTTTTCTTTGAGTAAACTGAAATCAAATGACAATTAAATTAAAAATTGTGCAAACACGATTTGTGTTAAAGGACACACAACCTTGTTTTCCGCCTTTCTGCTGTCAGTCAGTGAGCAGTGTATAGGCCTGCACACCGCTTGGCTCAAGCCACGCTGTTAAGAAAGCGGCTGTTTGAAAACATGCCCCCCCCCCCCCCCCCCCCCCCCTCCTGCTCTTTCTGTCGGATTGTTGGCAGCTCGTGGGAGGTGCTAATGGAAAAGCTCCTACTCCTGTTCCCCTTGTTCACCACACTAATGTGAAAGGCACCATCCATGTTGCAGCTGTGTGTTGCCATGACCAGGCCGCCCTGTCATAGTCCACTGGTCACCCAGCTAATGGGCCGACCACAGAGGAGAAAGACTGGCTTTAACAGATGGAGTGGGGGAGAAGCGCCTCTATCAAACATTCTGGACAGCAGCGTGATAAGATCCTATACAGGATGTGTTCAATTCACTGGATTTTCAGGGGAACCACTGAATTGTTTTATTAGAAAATGATGATCTTCTTTCCTTTAAATAGTAAATTTCATCATATCTAAATAAACTAAAATTTAAGCACATTCCAATTTTCTTTGGTCTTCAACATCTATTATTCTTTTCAGTTTGTTTTGCCATGAACTAATTAATTACATTTATGTCTTACAAAAACTTCATTCGTTTCATAAAATACAATATTATTTATTTATGATAAGGCCTGAGCATAGACTCAATGGTTGCAGAAAAAGGACTTTTAAAAAATATATAGTTTGGTTTCATGTCTTTAGAGGTTAAGGAAGAAAATGACTATGAACAGAAATACATTTCCCAGAAATCCATCATGAGTTAGGTTTCCAAGGTATTTATTGTTTAAAATTTACAATTAAAGCTACATGCATTGGTTTTACCAACTATTTTATTTTAATTTCAAAATTATTATTCACATAAAACTCATACACTTCCATTAAGGTTCATGTTAGACTAACTGAAATTTTAAATGACTAAGTCAGTACATTCAAAGTATAGATATTTTATTTTCCTATTATAGAAGTTTTCAACTGATGGGAGATTCTCATTTTGCATTTTAAAAATTATTTAATCTTTGTGGTGCCTAATGTCTTTTAAAAAATACATTATGAGCCTTGATTACGTTCTAATTAGGACAGAGTGTCATAGGTCTCTGTGGCTTTTATTTTGAAGGTCCAAAGCTGAAAAGAAATATAAACTCATAAATTTTAAAATTAAAGCAAAACATTGATTTCATAAATGGATTTCTACAGCTACTATTTTTCTTGTTTTAGGTTATTCTTCATATTATTACCTACTCGCTACTTGTAAAGTTTTTTTTCTAAAATTCACAGCACAATCAACAAGAAGTGGACAGGATAACCTAACATTTCTCTGTTTGTGTTAACTTCTGATCTAAAGACAGAGGAGACTGTGTCTTAGTGGAGGCTGCCAAAACCTGACAGCAGTGTTATTTTGCATATTTCTTTGTAACCGTGGACCAGTTGAGCCTCTGGCATCACACACACTCATAAAGACAAACATACACACCTTCAGCTTTAGTCCAAAATCAGATGAGTCTTTCTCCTCATCTGTCCAACTGGACTACGGCGTCAGACAACCCTCCTAGGAGTTTGTCACTTCCTGTGCCACTACCAGCCTCTAGCAGCTATCACAGCCCTCTGTATGTGTATATGTTATTTGTCTCTTCACGCTCATCACAAGCTCAGGAGACAGCAAGCCTCCTTAACAACACTCTGCTTTGCATCCACACCAGACTCACTGCTACAAGTGTGTCAGGCCTAAATAAGACTAGTTTCAGGCACACAGTGTGACATTAAACCTCCTCTCACATTTAGACATGAATTTAAAAATAAAAGAGCTGAAAGTATTAGACTAATTTCTTTAAATGTAGTCACCAACTATAGTTTTATGCATATATTTATTCTTATTGTAAAATATAATTGTCTTCCTCAAATTAAAATAATTTAATTAATCCCAGAGGGAAATCTGGAATTTAAATAAATCATTAAAGTTTCTTTAAAGAGTCATTGCAGGCTGTTCTACGTGGGCAGGAAGGATCTTCTTTAGGATCTTCTGTGTTTCAGTGGATCTGAAGAAACCTCTGTCTGAAAACGCTCTGTTGCTGAATTAGATTCAAAATTTGGTGCTGCAGAGTTGATATTTCACATGTTCTGGATTACCCCATCTGTTGTTGACAAGCACTAATCCACCTTCTTTGTTTTTTTCATTACACTTTAAATTTTTGTCTGCTCATGTCTGAAAGCCAGGCAGAGAGACGCTGGAGTCAGGGATATGACCCGTCAGTCATTTCTCAGTGAAACTCATGATACTGCATTCCAGATACTCTGTAGACCCAAATGCAAGGCTCAAAAACGAGGAGGTAAAAATCACAATCCTTTAATTCAGTCTTAGGTCAAAAACAGGGAATCCAAAAATCCAGCAAACAAATCTAACTCAGCAGGCATAAGGGCAAAGTTGAATAAACAAAGCTAAGTCAAAACATTAGACTCAAACACTAATACTTGCTGGAATGATGAGTTAAAAGACAACAACAAACTGGCAACCGAAAAGAGAACAGAGGGAGGTTAAATACAGGTAAACACAGCTGGGACAAATCAGGTTAACGAAGGACAGGAAGTGTTTGTAAAATGTGCCCGGGCGGATTAATGGCGGATCCAAACAGTGCAGAAGTGCGGCAGACAGACAGCCGGATTGTCCTGGATTGGCTGAAGTTTTTAGAGAACTGCAGAACAACCACTTTATTGATTTATTTCAGGGTTTTTTTTTTATCTCCACAATGTATTTATAGTTATACTATGTTAGAACATTGTTAAGAGGCATTAAAAAAACATTAAAAGTTACATTGTTTACCCAATCAACGAGTGCAACTTTAAGCTTGTTTATCTTGTTCGTGAGAGATCTCACGTTCCCCGTTATGATCAATGGAAGTGATGGTTTAAACTTCCTTCTCCGCTTTGCTCCTGCTCTACTTCCACATCTCTTTCTCTTCATCTCATCTGGAATTTTGAGTCATAGTGTGGAGATTATTTACTGTTTTGAAATGTCAACTAGCCGACTCCTCTTGTAAACAAGTCTCTATTGTTACGCATTATAACAAATGGCCAAAAAAAAAGAGAGAAGCTGCAGCAAAATACTTTCCTAAACAGCACAGCATTCAAATGGAAAAAAAGCACCCAGAGTTATGCCTTTAATTAAAAAAACAACAACCTAACACTGAAACAAGCCACCACTTTCTGCTGTGCTATTTTAAAAAATGTGGAATATTGTCCCTTTTAGTCTATTTTAGAAACTATTTTGGTACAAAAACAGAGTGGATTTCAGTTCCTGATCCCACAAAAGAAATAAAAAAATAGTTAAGTGGATCATATCTGAGCTCTGGGGTCCTGTGGTCACTCTAAAGGTAGAGCTGAATTTACCCATGATGCTAGAGTTCAATCATGGCTTGAGGTCTTTCACTCTTGCTTTTTTGTGCTTTATCTGCAGCAGATATGGCTTTATAAAAATGTAGCCAAAAAAAATGATTAGGTCACGGCATTAGCTCTGTTTGGCCTTAAAGATGAAAAACTTCAATCAGATTTAGGTCAGTAGATTTATGTGTTGAGTGATTTTAAAAGGTTTGCATTAGCTCGCTGCAGCGCGGACCACAGACAGACAGGCAGGTGGAGTATCAGGTGTAAAAGCTCTGTCTGTCTATCATACACAGCTATTGTTGCCAGGTTTTCCTCCTCCCTCCGTTGCAGCACCAGTCCCCTCTAACTGGCTCTACACTCTCATTCTCTGTCACACACGCTCTGTCTCTCTGACAATTGCGTTATTTGGCCTTATCGAGGAATATGAAACGGCATGGCGTGACATCTCCTCTCCGAGCCCAACAGATATGCCAATTCATTTCGCAGCCGGCGATTTGACAAGCTAGACTGCTCCTCTTGAAAGACGTCATTCAAGCGCACCGCCGCCGCCACCGAGCCACACTCCCCCTCCTTCCCCTCCCTCTTTTATCCCGCTTTCTCCATTTCAGTTCCCGCTCTCCTTGTTGCAATCTGTAGAGCTTTGCCTCATGAGATTGAAAAGGCCTCTCTTGAGAAGCTTGAAAAGAACAAGGGGGAAAAAGAGGGGAGAAATACAACCCCGTCTTTATGCCCATCCCTTTTTTAATGGAAGAAAAAAAAAGTTGAAAAAATCGAAAATGATGGGATGGTGGAGGAGAGAGGCAAGCAGGTGATAACATTTTGGGATATTATGAGTGGAAACAGAGTGAGAGCAAGGTGGATGACAGAGAGAAAATAAATAAGAAGAAGAAAAAAGAGAGGAGAGGAGATTGGGGCTCTGAGCTCTGGTTGTTTGAGGGGATGTCACAGCCACTAATACAAGTGTTTAAATATTTGATGCAGGGAGGGATAAAGCGAGATCGTCTCGCCCCGGAATTGAGTGTCAAGACGGGAATCTATTACAGACAATCTTTGTGTGTGTGTGTGTGTGTGTGTGTGTGTGTGTGTGTGTGTGTGTGTATATGTGTGTGTGAATAAAAGGCACATTTGACAGTGTGACGGAGCAGAGCAAAGCCTTGTGTGTGTTGTAGCTACAATCTCCTCTCCACCAGTTCAACCCCCTAACCCAGCACCATCCAATCCCCACCTTCCCCTCACTTAAATGTTTTTCTGCTGTGCTTCAGTAAACGCTGATTATCACGTCTTTTGAAGTGGAGGTTTTTCACCAGGGAGCGAGAAGTAAAGTGTGTGATGGAGGGACTCAGACAGAGACTGAGGTGCAATGTGGAAGGAGTAAGAAACAGCTCTTTGAATAGTCTGATGCACAAACAGGAATAAGGGTTTCATTTCTGTGCTTCATAAGCACAGTGCTACGAAATACAAGTTACTCTTTGGTAAAAAAAAAAATTGTGAATAATTTAGCTTTAGAGAGACAAAGTTTCTACTGGCAAGCTGTAAAACTCTCAAGTGCTGTCAATCTAAGTTCAACTGATGGCTGAGGTAGTCGATTAAGTTTCCCTGTTTGAATTTCAGATATGATTTATGAGAATGCTTTTCTTTATTTCTTGTTCTTATTTGATTTGTCTTCTAAATTTTTTATTTTTTTTTAGATTTTCCCAAAATCAAAAAAATGAGTTAGTTAAAATAAATGCTCTGAATACAGTGTAGGTATACCTACATTTTTGCTCCAGGGCATAAATATACTGTATGTTTTTGTCCCAAATGTTGCAGAATTATTCTTTAAAATTTGTAACAAGAAGGTGCAAAAAAATCCCCAAAACATTTTGTGAAGTTGATAACAAACCAACATCAAGTGTGTGATAGTAGAAGATACAAAAGATGGAGATGAACCCACCCCACAAATAATACAAAAATATATAAGAAAAATTATGAAAAATATATTTCTTAATAAAATTTTTTTTTAACTTAATTAACAAAATAAACAGGTATTGAGGGAAATTAAATTAAAGCTCAGCTGTAGATCAGTGACAGAATATTCATCAGCTGTTCAGGAGGCTGGTGGTTTGATCCCCGCCTTATGTTGAAGTGTCCTTTGGCAAAACAATGAACCTCATACAGCCCTTACTCTGCTGACAGGGAATGTGAATGTGACTCCTCATATAAAGTGCTTTGAGTGCTCTCTATTAATACAGTCCATGTACCATTCATCATAGACAAAAAATAACTGAAAATCCACAAACATCAGCAAAACGTACACAAAAACTGAAAAGACACCACTAACCAACACACCAGTGTGCAGTCTGCTTATTAAATAAACAGTATAAAATATATATTGGTTAAATGACTAAATGTAAACGGTTAATTAAAGGAATGACTTGACTTGAGATGCCGAAGTGAAAACCGAGTTAAAATTGTGAACATGGAGTTCACAGAGAATGTGATTTGAAGTGTGGATCAGCCAACAGACCTTACGAACATTTGGAAATATCAGAAGATTTTATCAGAATCAGAATAAATTCTTTTGACCAGGAAAGTGACGTCTCACATTTGAGGAATTTGACTTGGTTACAGAAACCCGGGCAGCCTCGAGTTCATGCAGTTACCTAACAATAAGAATAGAAACACTGTGAATCCTTTAACATTGCAAAAGCTTTCAAAATGATGCACATACAATTTCAGACCATGGATCAACTAAATACGATATAAGCCACTATTTTGATCAGCTACCACAGATTTATCATGCTAATTAGAAACTATGATGAAATAGCTTCTGTCCTAAGATCTGCACTGTACATTAACATCACCACACAATGCAACAACAACATAACTCTATCATCATCATCTTAAAGCTATACTCAGTAGCCAGGTAAACAATCTAGCTTTTAACGTTTTTTTAAAGCCTCTTAACAACGTTCCAACATAGTATAGCCATAAATATATTGTGGAGATAAAAAATAACCCAAAAGAAATCAATAAAGTAGTTGTCCCGCAGTTCTCTAAAAACTTCAGCCAATCATATCGTTCGGACCGAACAATAGGATTGGACAATCCAGCTGTCTGTCTGCTGCATTTCCTAACTGCTTGGATTGGCATTAATCCGCCCGGACACATTTTGGGGCAGAACATCCCGGAAATGAAAATGAAAGTAGAAGTAGGACAGAGAGCCGCGCTTAGTGCTTCCATTTTAAGATAAAAATACCAGAGTCCCCCCAAAAAACACCTTTTCAGCTAGCAGAAAACTAAAAACGTTTGGAGGTGAAAAGAGGAAAAGCTGGGGGAACATTTCTGCGGCTGGAGTTAGACTCTGCTTTGTCAGCTTTGCAAACCGTGGTCCCATGTCCGCGGGAGGCTGGCGTATGGATTTTACCCGACGGGAGGGGTGAGTTCACCGAGACGTGTTTCTGTAAAACATCTAGCGCGACTTCGTTTGTTTACCTGGCTACTGAGTATGGCTTTAAGCAACTGCTATTAAAACCTCACGAACATGGTGTTACAAGAAAGGCATTGATTAATATGAACAAATGTAACTTTGTGAAAACTTTTAAAAAATCACAATAAAAAGAAATCGTCAGATTGAATAAATGAAGTAATAACTATAATTGATCATCATGTTTAATCACTGAAAAACCTTTAACAGTACACTTTTTAAGCCCTTTTTTCTATCTTGACTGCAGGTCCATTGGGGTGTTTAGATTGTAGTAAATTCAATTAAGAAACAACATACACACTTCAGCCCAGACATCATCACAATCTCTCCTTCTCCTTGTTTGATGATTGAGGGCTTGTGGCCCGGTCACTTAGAGAAACCAGGACACGGTCTACGCTCACCTGTGTGTATTGGTGAGTTTGTGTGTTCGCACACGTATGCCAGTGTGTTCTTAAGCTGGCTAGACAGGGCCATGTGCTGCTTTAACCTGTGTGTAATGAGGGCAAGGTGGAACATTGTTAGGGAATAAAGCCTGTTACATTTGTTGCAAATACACTTGTAAGCACACAAAGATGTGCTCACACACAATACAGATGTAGGTACGTTTTTTCCAAAACAGCATGAGCTAATACTAAGTCAGGGTTGACCAACACCATTGCGTCCAGTTTAATCTTGCCCTGTAGATTAAATGCTTGATTTTTTGTTTTCTTTGTACAACTATAAACACAGTTTTTTAAACAGTTAATGCAACAATTGTGCTGGTGATTGAAGCTCTGTAAATGTGTGTGTCACTGAGCATCCGAGTCTGTACAAGTGCTCCTTATCTGCACCTTGCAACAGGAAGAGCAGGTTAGATGAAGCCACTTAGATCACAGGATGCACAATTGGCCCATGCTGGTCCGGACTGGGCCAAAGTTGCCATCGGCCCACCAGGCAAATGCTTGGTATGCCCGATAGCCAGTCCAGCGGTGCTAACGGCTGACTATACTGTCACATTACTCATGGTGTGAGAGAACAAAAAAATTATTGGTAATTCATACATTTGTTGAACAATTGCATTTATGTTGTTATGTTATGTTTATTCATTTAGCGGATGATTTTACCCAAAGCGACTTGCATTTAGTGACCTACATTTAGTGACCTATAGGGCATGTTGTGAAATGTGTGGAAAACTGGAGTACCTGGAGAAACCCCCCACATGCATGGGGAAAACATGCTGCTGTTCTGCACAAACAAGGAGGAAACAAACTAAACCCTGCAGGTGTGAAAATGTTCATAGTCAATTGACAATGGGCCTTCTTAACAAAGTGTATTAATTTAAATAAATTAAAACAATTAACAATGTAAAATGTATTGACCAATCAATGGCAGTCACTAAAAGCATAAAACTGTTACTGTCATTTGAATATGTCCATGATATTTGGAGTAGATATTCACTGTATCTTTTAAATCATATATTTACTGAGAGAAATTGGTCATTAATTGCTGGTTTAAAGTAAAAAAAAACTTTACAAAATGTTTGGATACACATAAAGGCATTGCAGTCAGTGTCTGATCAGAAGACTACATACATATTATACAATTTGTAATGAAATACCAAACAGAAGATGTGTTTTTCTTAACCGGTTGAAGGATTCCCATCGAAATCCATAAACACACTCACACTTAACCCGACTCAATAATGCAGCTTGTGAGTGTTGCGCTCGACGTGTGTGTAGCATCCAGATCAGACACTCTGTGACATTCCCCCAGCCCCCACACACATACACACACTCACGTATGCACACATGGAACACATCATCCCCCAGCTTTCTCTATATCTCACACACACCCATCCACCCACTAGACACTGATTCTATGTTCCATGTCGCCACCCTGTCTTGTCACATTTCCTTCTTGTCTGCCACACTGTCTCTTTCTCTTCCTCTTTTGTACTCCCTCTGTCGTTCTCTCCTCTCCCTCTCTCTTCTCCCATCCCTCCATCCGATCAATAGCTGCTGGCACTTCCTTCCACAGCTCAGGAAAAAACAATTAAAAGCCATCGATCCCAGACACACACACAGACACACTCACGCGTGGACGCGCTTGAACATACGCACACACAGACGCAAACACTTTTCTGCAACAAACACACACATTCAAACACACGCCTGGCCATGAATATGCAAGTGGTTCTCCTTGACCTTCAAAGACAGGGAAAAGCCAGGTGACTTCATTCTTCATGGGACTGCCACTAGATATGTCAGTCGCCCCTTCTAACACACACAAACTTTACTTCCACGCACAAACACACACACTTATTGACATATGTTAGACACAGGCAAACTTATATGTGTCTGTGGATGCATACATGCATATATTAACACGCACACACACAAATGCATGCTGACCACGTTATTCAGATTTGAAAAGGTGACCAGTAGCATCCCATTTTGTGACCTGATCCGTTGTCGGTACCGGACCTGCTCGGGCTGCCAGATCAGCTTGAGGGCCTACGCCTGATGACAACATCAAACTACGGCAAAGCCACTTGGACAAAATACATTTTATATCTCTTTTGATACTGTTCTTCAACACATGTTTTGGAAATAGTTTAACAGGTTTGTTATTAAATACATGTTTCTTACCAGCTAAATGTTTTCTTTATGACTGTGATCTGTTAATAAAATACGATATTGTCTTTGTTTTGTAAAGAATGTGAAACTAATTCAAATCAACATCAGACTGAGCCAAAAAAAAGCCCAGCAGTTCTTATATATGAAGGTTTTAAATGTATTTACATATTTAGCAGGCCTGACTGTTTGTATACATTTAGAATTCTTCTGTATTTCATTAGTTTGCATGTAAGCCTGAGCACATCTGGTACCTACACCGTAAATCAATGTTTCCTTAAATTGCAAATTACTTTCAGTTTTTTTCTGTTACATTTACATCTTTCAACATGTAAATTTGAAACTACTCCTTCTTGGATGCATTTTTCATTTGTGACAAGTCTTCAAGTGCAGTAGTTACAGTAATAGCATCTAAAGCATCTGTTTTGGACATCACAGTCACTTTGGCTCTCCGATAGTTCTATTTTTACTTTCACAGAAGCTCGTGGACATGGTTCCCTGCCTTTACAGGAACTTTAGTTCTCCGCCACCTTAACTTGTTTAACCCTGCTCATTGCGAGGACTATGCAGAATAACTTCTTTCGCGGGCATTTACACTTCAGAGAACTCTGCAGATTGTTTTATTTTACAGTTGTAAGCAATTCAATTAAAACTTTATCACTGTGCATTAAACCTTGCTTACATCCTAAATTAAACAAGGCTTTCGATAAAGTATATTTTATTTTACTTTGCCAAATTTTGTCAGGATCTCCCTGTTTCTTGTGAGCACAGAAAAATAAGTAGAAACAGCCACACCCAGGTCCAGCTGGCCGATAAGACTGTAGGAATAATTTATAACAAGTGACTCAAAGATTAAGAAAAAACTACAATATTTGTGTTTTGTAGTTATTTCTTATCAGATACATGATATTTCAGACCGAGGTCGTCAAATGTTTACGAAGTTCCTAATCTGATTTTTAGATGGGGTCAAAAGTCCCTCACCTAGAATGTCCCAAAGACTTTTTCTAAAATATATTTATCAGGTAGAGCATTATAGCAGAAGCTGTAACACTCGACCTCTGATAGTAAATCTGTAAGACTTGTTTTTGGCATTCAGACATCAATTCTCATTGCTGAGAAATGAGAGATGAGATGCAATCAAGTCAATCAAATTTAGATTTAAACCTATTATAAAACTACTGGTGGTCATCAGATCAATTAACTGAAATACTTTTGTTAATAACAATCAGGCTTTGACTGAGTGTTTCCACATTCCCACTAATTCCCACTCTATAGACACATGGGGCTTGTGCTGGACCAGGGCCAAATGAACATCTCTGTCCACTTGATCTTTATTTTTATTTAGATAACACCACAGTGATGCAACGTAGCCTCCTTTACTGTGAACTCTCTGATAGAGGATGCAGCCCCTTCCCTCATTTTGCCTGAGCCACCTTTGGGCTTCGGGATGGGGGATGGGCCTAAGGCGGCTCCCACAGCTCACTGAGAGCAGTACATGCTTTGAGTGTCTCTAATAACAAGGAAATAAAACTAAAGGTTAGGGTTACTCACTGAATATTGAAAAAAATCACAAAAATTGGAAACGCTTATTGCTTTGGCAACAATATACACCTGAATGATGTTTAAGCTGGGTGTAGACTTCATACTCTTGTAGCGTCAAGAAAGTCAAGGTCACTGATCAACCGACCCTCCAACACCACTCTTTTTCCCTTCACCTTAACACAGGCTCACCCTTACCCTGTTTCAGCCTCATCAGCTTTAAACAAAACGTTCTCTACAGCTCTCCAACAATCAGACCATAACATCTCATGTTTACAGGAATGCAACCTACCCCGGTCTTGCAGGCAGACTTCGTCTAAACTCCCTTCCTCCAATCCCTCTCTGAAGGACAAATCTGCAGTATTAAACTCTGTCTTTCTGTCTTATTTCTTAGAAGAAATTATTTAATAATATTAGATTATTTTCAATGCATTCTATTCATGCTAAAATTAACATTTTTAACATTGATAATTTAAGCTTTAAACAATGATTGGTTAATTACATAATTTTTAAATCTTAAATGTATCTATTTGATGAGTTAATAAGGTTTACTTTATTAACATTTTTCCTTACAGAAAAAGTCATGAATGTTTATGTTATATATTTTATTATCTGTGTTAATAATGACAATATATTGAATTTAATTCATTATAATAAAGTTAAACTTCCTTCATAAGTATTTTAGAAAAAAATGTGAAGTCTGAAGACTTGTTAACACCCCCTCTCACCATTCCCAAATTCTGATTGGCCAAACCAGAATACTCAAAAGAGTTTACACTTCCTTTTTAATCTCAGAGTTCTGCCTATGCTAATAGGAACACTGGAGGATGTCAAGCCAGACTTTCAACAGATAACTTTTAGCGACAAAAGAGCCGATTCCTTTCCAACCAAAAACAACCATCTGTAATCAAACAAAATGCATCAGACTCTACAGTCATGTGGCCTTTGGTTGATCTAAACGACCTGCAGACTGTCAGCTGTTCCAAGCTGACCTGGATCCTCTTTGGACCCCGAGACCAGACTCAGAGACAGGGGAAAACCTTCCACCTCAGCTTCTCGAGAAACCTGCTCTATACGCTGCCAGATGGACCTCCTGCTGATCCAGTGAGCTTCCTCAGCCAAGACAGATGGTTCATGCACTTGATAACTAAATTTAACATCTAAAATTAACATCTAATCCAGCCATCTTAGTCTTATAAAATACAGACTTCCCTTTTCCTAAAATTATTAATAATACATCTTGCAACATCCATCATCATTTTCTCTGCTGTACCACCATTAGACAAATAATATAGTAATAAATTGACTTTTATGACCTATTATTTTTGTATCTGCTTCAGATTATTAATGGGTATTGACTCTCTGTTCAACCCAAAATAATCTAGATTTAAAATTTCAATAAAAGTTAATCTATGTATGTAAATTTTAGATACATTTAATATTTGATTGAAAATGTATTAAGTGTAGTACTTTCTGTTCACTACACTGGTTCTACAGTTTACACTACAGCCTGATAGGAGATGAATATGAACTAATTTATAAACTCCATCCAAAAGACAAGAAGAAGCAACAATGATTTCTTAGCAGGAACTTGACAGTTTTATGTCATTGTGGGTCCTGACTGAGTAATTATCCAAAAGATCATTGACAATGATCCTCCTTACTTAGTATTTCCCCAAAACAAGAGTCTGTGTTGTTTTTCTTCTTCTACTCCTTCTTTGAGTCACTTCTTTGGCCCACAAAATCGTAAGCAACGCAGATTTTGCGATCTTGACATGTAATGTTTATTTATAGAAACAGAACAAAATCATAACCACTGAACCGTGGCATAAAGGTTTAAGACAACACCTCTCATTGTGGGAAACCTGGGTTTGAGTCCGAGACTGGGCATGCATCAATTAAAAATGTTCCTATAGGAGATCAGTAAAGGGTAAGGTTGGGTAAGTTCGTAACATATTTTTGCTGAGATATTAGCAGTTATTCTGAGGTCTTTGTGGTTAGCCACACACGCTAATGTTAACATAGCAACCACCACGGTCCTACGGTCTGTTGTCGCCCCAGTTCGGGTGTCACAGCAGCACAACAGATTCGTTTCACATTACTCATTGTAAGCTGATGATGACGAACAACACTAACGTTCTGCTCTTTTAGGAGAAAATTTAAGTTTGCATGTAGGCATTACCATTCTGAAACATTCATTGACAACAAACAGGAAGCAGTTCCTCTAAAGTTTCTCCTTTGTCCTCGGATTCGGGATCAAAAACGTAAGGCAGAATCTCGTCCAACATTTTGGTGTGACACAGTAATCTGAATAAGGGGACAGGGTAGTGACATTTCTGTTATCCAATCAGAAGCAAGGGGTGTGCATATGATTAATAATAATAAGGAATGCTGTTTCCAGCACAACTCTGCATCAACAAACTTCTGCATCAGAGAATAAAAGCATCATAGCTCATAAGGCATTGATTTACACTAGAGAGCACTGCAAATGTATTAAATAAACGAGTAAACCAAACACACCTTTAAACTGAATTTGTATCTAGACCAAGACTGCTGTAAAAATCTGGAACATGTAATCTGTAAACAAACAATTTATTGATTAAAAAACATCATTTGAATGAAGTCAACTTACAATTCATTAAACAAATGCGTTTTATTCAAACATGTGGGATGGGTTTGGTCTGGATTGACTTGTACAGTCCGGGTCGGGTTGGAGAATCACTTACATGCACTGTCTTTACAAAGTAGCACGTTGGTTCTGACTGCAAGCAAAGTTTCCTCTGGACCGCTGCAGGCTTGATGAAGGATAACATTGTAATCTTGCAACATTCAGCCTCTATATCTGCAGGATTTTGTTTGAAAGATTTGAAGTGAAGGACAATATACCAAAAATGACACATACCGTTAGTTTATGTGACCTTTTGTTTAAACATTTGAACTCTAAAGGACACAGACATATCTAGTCAAGAACCAAGAATGCACTGAGAAATGGGAAGTTTTTGTTCAATCTAATATGACTGTTAAGCTGGAGTTTTGGACTCTGAAGAAACTCAAGTTTTGCCACTTGTTTTAGAAAATGGACCTTGGATCTAAGGATAAGCTCACTTCAAAAACATCCTTTAGCAAAATTAGTTAACCCTCCACAGTGCAGCCATAGAGCCCAGGTAAAGGACTAGGGGAGTAAAGTTACTCTAGTTATAGACACAAGTGATTGTAGTTTAGTCTTTACCTGATTCGTGGGTTTTGATGTTCACGAGTTGAAAGTGTTGGATCTTAGAGCTTCTATGTGAAAACATTCCTTTTCTAAATTGTTTATTCATTTGAGGATGCAACACTTTAAGATCACAAATGACAGCCTGACAGGAATGTATTTTCTCTGTCTTTGTGTGAGCCACTTTGAGAAAAACAAGAAGAAAGAAAGAGCGAGAGGTGGGCTAAGTAGAGAGAGTGATATAGCGGAGCAGCAGTCACACTCTAGCTGTTGCTCAATGAGGGAGTGGCCTGTAACGCCACCTCTAATCTGTGTCCACTCATCCTTCACTCACTCACACACACACATGCATGCATTCACACGCACACACACATGCACATAGTATCTAGAGCTGCCACAAACCTAGCATTATAAAAAACAGTCACAGGTCTTTGCTGCTGATGGACACAGAGGTTAGAAATGAAATTCTTTTGATGCTAGGATGCTTTTTCATTCTGTGTATATTCATCTCTCTGTGTGTGTGTGTGTGTGTGTGTGTGTGTGTGTGTGTGTGTGTGTGTGTGTGTGTGTGTGTGTGTGTGTGTGTGTGTGTGTGTGTGTGTGTGTGTGTGTGTGTGTGTGTGTGATATGGCCGCTGTCACTGCAGGCCAGGTGTTCCTCAGGGTCCACTGCTTCTCTTTTGATTTGAGGAGTTTGATAAATGAAAACAGAGAACCAGGGGGAAAAGAAAAACAAGGAGAGTGGGAGAGCTTGATAAATGATTGTAAAGTGATGGATTGACTGCTGTGCTCCTACATCTGAAGCCTTTGCAGCTGACATGCTGGCCAGTGAATTTGTAAAGTGACTGATCCCATATCTGAGACTGGACATTTTAACACATACACTTTTTTATCATCAGCAGGTGTTTTTTTCTAAAACACAGATTTGTAAATAAACGTAAGATTCAAAAACATGTAGATGAAGGGTGCTGCTTGATTCAATATCTGGTTAAGAAAATACATTTGCCAAACTTGCCAAATAATTTCTATCACCAACCAATTTTAAATAGGAGACTGTTGAAATCTAAAGCAAATGTTAATCCTTTAAATGGCAGATCAACCTTAGTTCAGCACATTTAGTTGATATATCTTTGAAGCATGAACTGACTTTTACTAAAAAGAAAAATATACTAAACATGAAACAATCCTTTTAAAAATGCAGATGTTTCTTACCTTGATATTCGTTTTTCAATATATTCCCAGAAAAATAGTAAAACCCAATAAAGACACCTTCTGATTTCTTTTGTGTTTTTATCAATGTTTTATCAGCACTTGAAAATCAATTCATACATGAAATCATGGATTTAGAAATCAGTCCTAATCAGAACGAGGATATCACATTCCCAGCTCACCACCTGGACCCAAAGATCAATTTAATTTGATTGGTTAATCTCAGCTCCTGGTTTTCTTCATAGCCTATAGGATCATTTCACATTTCTGTCAATCATACAAGCTAAAGTGTGTGTCTGGTCAATTGATTCTCAGTCATCTGTACATAATCCCTCAGCAGCTAACCAATTAAGCAATTAACCAACTTAGCAAACATCTAACAGCCAGGCTGGCTCTGAGTGTTTGCAGCTGTTGTTGTGTTTGATTGGAGGCCTGTACGGAGTTAGAGATGCGTGTATGTTTTGTGTTCTGATGTCATCACGCTCGACTTGAGATATTAGTAACAGGTGGCTAACTGGATCCTTGGGGCTTCATGCACTCCACATGGAGATCCGCGTTAATCAAGAGATGCATAATTAGTGTGTGTGTGTGTGTGTTCTGAAGTGTGTGGGCTAATCTAGAGTGCTTTTTTGTGTGCAAAACTGTTAATTACGATGCTTAATACGTAATCATGTTGGCTATATGAGTTCCTGCTCCATAATGATCACATGTGCGTTTGTCTGTTGGTGTGATAGGTCTCTGGTTGGCTGTGTCTGCGTTGGGTCTGTGTGTGTGTGTGTGTGTGTGTGTGCATGTGTGTATGGCGGCTGTATTAGTACATCAGCGTCCGTCCCTGTCCATGTGCTGACAGCCATAAACCAGCAGACGAGCATGTCTCTTTCAGCAGAGTCAATTTTACAGCTCTGAGTCGCAGCTTTGAACTGACAAATCAATAAAATCAGAGGGAGTTAAATAATTTAGAGCTGGCTCTAATTAGTCTTCTAGTCCTGCAGTATGGATTCCTCTTCAATATTGATGACAGAGTGCTGGTTTATGGAAGAGACTGGAGATCTGAGATCTCTTCTTTGCTGTCGTTTTATCAGAAATGACATAATACAAATCAGCACCTCAGAAGAGAAGCAGGATGTTTTATTTTGGTTGCTCCAGTGACTGGATTGTGTTAAAGCCCTTTATTCTTTTGTTGATTTGTTTTGTGTTGTGATCAATCCATCACCTGATGACACGTCAACAATAAAGACAGGCTTGAACTGGGGTAATGACATGTTGAAACATTACAACTGTGGAAAATCAGGAAACAAATCACTTTAAAGGGACAATTTACAGATTTTTATTCATAAATTGACATTTCTCTCAATGCTCTAAAAAACAACTTTCCACAAAAAATACTCCTGTTTATTTGATAATCTATATGTTATTGAATAAAAACTTTAAAAAGCAGTCAAAAACAGTTTGGGTGCCTTTGAGAAATGGTTTTACCTGTTTTTAATGTAGAAGATTTAGTTAGAAAAATGCCACTATGATCAATTTAACACCATCTTTTAAATGGGGGTGTTTAATGTGAACAATGCAATGTATCACTAAACTACACTGGATACAAATAATGTCCAAGACCTTTTCTGGATCCAGGGTTTGGTTTTACTCCTTTTGGCTGAATTAAAGTAAATATATTATATATATATATGTATATGTATATATATATATATATATATATATATATATATATATATATATATATATATATATATATATATATTACATTTAGTAAAGTTATTTTATACTTTATTCTACATTCTAAAATCTGAGCTTAGTTTAAATTTTCTGGTATAAATAAAATAAATATAGGTAGTTTGACTCATTGTAGTTTGAAATGTCAAAACTTTTTTAAAATTCTGGTATTTCTTAATAAGATATATTTGCCAAAAATGTAATTATAAAAAAAATAACTTTTCTTTCTTTTAACTCAAAGTGACTGCTTCAGTGTTCGTGGTGTGAACGTGCACTCTCATGTGCATGTGAACTCACTGCAGTAGTCTGGGCATTGTTAGTGCCAGTTTATTTGTGCTTGTATGTGTATAAATGTGTGTGTGGTGGCTGTTATCAGTCCCGGGGGTGGATGGGTGGGTGGGTGGGGGACTATCGATCATCTCTTTTAATCACCCCGAGCATAGCGAGAGGCCTAAATTAACTCCTCTCCTCTGGCTGCTGAAAAAGCCATGCATATTTCACGACCAGGAGACCAATCGTATGTCACTCAGCCCTTCTCCTCTCCTCTGACAAGACTTATCACTGTTATTTATCTCACCCCCCCCCTCCTCCTCCTCCTGCTTTCCTCCTTCTCTCCCCTCGGCAGCAAGCATGTTGTCTGTGTGCAAAACAAAAGAGTGAATAATACATTTCCACACCTTGCATGTTAGGCTGGGGCGAAGCGAGAACAAAAATGTGTATCTCAAGTGTCTGGATCACTTTTTTTGTTTGTGTTAGTGTGTACACATGTGCAGTCGTGTGTCACATGTGTGTCCTTGCTGCTATCCGAGAAGCAGTAAAAACCCATAGAGATGCATTAGAGGTGTTTTACCATGCTGCTGTCATTGTGGCTTGTCTGCTGGCTGTTTTCCTTCAGGGGGCCATTCTGTTTGGGTCCACTCTGTTTCCCTCTATCTCTTCCTTTGAACTGTCCTTTACTTTGCCTTTCATTATATGAATCTAATTCTTTTGTTCAAATCTTTAATGATTGTTGATGCTCTTTAGAACAAAAACATTTAAAGGGGGGTTTTCATTTTCGACACAGTGACTTCTCATCAAACATCTAAAGGTCAATTAGTGATAAGTTAACTGTATTTTAGCCATTAAAATTTGATTGAAATCCATATGCACTACAAACAGGATTGAAGTAGCCCTGATAAAACCCAGCCTGCACCAGAAACAAGCATGTCTTTGAGTTGAGGGTGTGAACAAAGCTCTGGAATGTTACACTTTAAACTCCTAGCACCACCCACAAAATCTTGCGTGGGACACAATTGTAAGTTTATAAGTCAACAGAACACATGGGACAGGACAACCAAACTGTCATGGCACCCTCAGTAATTCCTTGAGAATATATATAACTAAACCACTTTCCTAAGGCCTACACAAAAGCCACACTGCTCTTCCTCAAGGTTCAAAATTCAGTTTCCAACTCCCAACTTTCCCAGAGAGGCTGAGCAGTGAGATTGCCCAGTGATTGGTGCAAACTTCCATCCCACTCATAAAATTCGGGAGCGCTGTCTTGTTCTGTTACTCCACAAGTGTTGTCCTGTCCCTCCATGTGACACTATGATGGCCCTTCAACATCCAGAGCCTTCAGCACCTCAGGGTGTTTCTCTCAATTTATATAAAATCAGTTTATTTATAAAGCACTAGTTCAGAACACAAATCCTCTAAAAGCACTGTACAAAGGAACAAACTCATATGATTTAAGTCGAGATTCAGATCGACTGTAATTAAGCTGTAATATAAGCTGTAAAAAATTTAATTTACTGTAAAATGTCCATTAGTCAAATTTGTCCTAAAGGAACCATAGGACTAGATAGAAGCATTGCTTCATTGCAATTTCCCATTTTCAGCAAGTACCTTAGGGCAACAGTGGGAAAGAACACATTTCTTTTAACAGGAAGAAACCTCCAGCAGAACCGTGTTCAGAGTGGACGGAGCCTTCTGCCTGACTGGAGTCTGAACGACAGGAAAGAGACGAACACAGAAGGACTGGGCCAGTTAACGTTTCTAAACAGAGACAACAAAGTTAGTGGCAGCAAGAACAGGAACTCCAAACATGGAGAGTAGAGAGAGTAAAGCCAGCAGAGAGAGGAGATGTGGTCAGTTTGTCCTCCAGTCTGAGTCTAGAGCAGCAGAACTAAAGGGAGAACTCTATGGGATTTATCACAGAGGAAAGTCTGAATGATTTAAGGTCCATTTAGAAGTGTGTTTGTGTGTAAAAGTTAAACATCATTACCACCTTACACACTGTAGATAGCTTATTGAGCAGTTTCTTTTTAGAGCAATATATTGTGTTCAAAGGGACTCATACATTCAGACTAGCTGTTAGCTCAACATTTTACTACCTTCTCAAAACAGTTCTAACTTCCAAATTTCAGATCCATCCATCCAATTTTATTTTATAGACTTTTACACCACCAATCAATTTTAAATGACAGTTATTTACATGGAATTCTGTGATTATTATTGCAGTAAAATTTAAGATATTGAGGTTTTAAAATGGTCCTTTAGATTTGCTAGATCCCCATTACACATGGACATGATAGACTGATTACAAATTTGAGCATACACAAAACTTTTTTAGTGTTGGCCTATCATTGTAGTAGCAGTGAATCAAAGTCCTGGGTGATACTTGACTGAGTGTGTTTTTCTGATGTGGGACCTGTGCATAGCAGTGTGGTTAGTCTTTGAGAATTAAAGCAGGTATGGCCACCTTGGCCTTAATCATAGACTGTGATCCAATCATGTTATCAGCATCTAGCTAGCATGGTGTAATACATTAGTCCATCCTGAGAGTTTTGCCAGGACAGGGCTTGGGGTGTGATGTAATTGTAGGTATTTACAGAAGCAACATCGGAGGAATTTGCTGCCAGCATTTAATGAGGTGTTGGTGCAGAAGACTTTCAGATTCTTAAAATAGCAGGCAAACTATTTTCAGAGCACTTAAATCATACAGCAGCATCATGATTGTCATCAAACTGAAATTAGTTTTCTAAATTTGGATGATCCATCTACATTTTAATAGGTCATGTAGGTTAGTGTAGCAGGAGCTGTCATTCAGAGTTAAGGGGCAATCCCTGAACCCTGATTATGCACAACCAGGAGATTTACTGTTGTTGTTTTGGAACTTTTTTTTACTATGGATGAATTTTTTTTACACAATCTGATAAAGTGTGGATGAAAACCTTTAAGAGGTAAATGTTGCTTGCAGATTTATCTGCCCGTCTATTCCCTTCTACCTTCACCGTCAACCTTTTTTTTATATCAAGCTGCAGAAATTGGTTTTCAGGCTCCTTCACGCGCCTTTTCAACTATTACATTTTTAGTCCTCTCATCTCCCACTGTCTTCACATTATGTGTCTCCTCTCCAAGCTTGCATGTGTGTGAGTGTGTTTGTGAATGTAAAAAAGGAAGATTTGTGTTATACTGGTGAGCTGACATGGTAAACAACCCTTGCCTATCTGTCTGTCTGTCTGTTTTCCAACAATGACTCAGAGTCACTCACTCAGCTATACACAATCAGTCAGCCTGCAAGTCAGTGAATTATCTGCAGCTACTAATGGTCCTTCCTCAATCTCCCTCTCATTGTCTCCACACACACACACACACACACACACACACACACACACACACACACACACACACACACACACACACACACACACACACACACAGAGCAGCCATCCTCTGTGTAATTTAAATGACTGTCAGGTCAGTGGCGAGAGCAGCACCTTGCCACGTTAAAAATGCCAGGCGGCTGCCATCGTCACCGCCAACAAGCTGCCCAAACTGTCACACACTCACACGCGTGTGGACACGCACACACACACACGGAGCTGTCAGCCACCGGTCACAATGCATTTACTTAGTGACAGAATTCTAATTAGTGGTCTGGCTGGTGTCACCTGACTCAGAGGGAGAGAAGGAGCAAGATTTGAATGGTGGAGGAGAGGTTTTATAGGGAGACTGGAAAACACGGACAAGGGAGATGGAAGGGCTGGAATGATAAGATGGAAGAGACAGAAAGAGGGAAGAAACTTTCAGGAGCACATGAAGGTAAAAGGGTAAAGAATAAAACAGTTTTAGTAAAACTGAAACTTTTGGCCACATTTACATGAAATACACCAAATTGTCTCCCACAAGTGAGTAAAACATTCCCAGCTCCTCCTAAATGGCAACACACCTAATTGCCACATCGATGAGAGTGCTTCAGTTTAACCCCACATAACCAGTGACACCACTGCACCCTTCACACTGACATGCCATCACTGGCAAACACGAGGAGAGGAGGAGGAGGGCATGATGGGATTCAGATGAGAGGAAACACAAAAATAGATGTATGTGATGGGACCTGACTAATATTTGGTGCACAACATCTCCATTACCTCCATGTCATGGCACTGACAATAGAATCACAAAGGACTGAAAATGAATATCCGGTGTTGAAATATGTGTTGTGACTTACGACAAAGATAATTATATTGAAAATATACAATTTAATATATACGGGGGGGGGGGGGGTTTTT
>SSNR01000008.1:4520850-4530966 GCA_006937965.1 Callopanchax toddi | reverse complement strand
GGGGGGGGGGGGGGGTCTTTGACATGAGGATGCCTTTTGCTGGATTTTCATAAAATCCTAGAACAAATACGGTGATTGGTCAGAAAAATGAGGGAAGGTGGGTTATAATTGTGTCTCATAACAACATCACATTAATAAATTTAAGACTCTGTTATAAAAAAAAACAAGTTCCTGTTAAACATAATGTTCACGTTGCTGTTTGTCTCCATTTACAATACTGTATTTTTTGCTTGAGATCGTTGCAGGTTCATAGGAGAATTCTAATGGTGGAAAAGAAAAAAATATTTTTTATTTGATTTTGAAGTCAGACAATTTATTTATAGGCAACAGTCTAAATGAAATGATATGTTTATAAAATAAACATAAAGGCTAAGCTCAGATACAAATCTTTTGGTAAATTTTCTGTTTATTACTGATGTTTAAAAATATATATACTGCTGTAAAACTTTGTAACATTACTAAACCTTGTTAGTCGAAATGTTCTCTGGTTGCATCATTTTTCACCAAAATCCAGTGGACATCGATGTGTTGGATTTAAAGCAATCACAGCAGAACAAGTAAAATTTCATTTAGATTTTAGATTATCTGAACATACTGAAGTCAACAAACTCAACAGTGTAGCTTTAATAGATTTCTTATGCAGCTATATTTCTGTTTGATTCAAAACCGGAAGAGGAGGTGTTATTTGTTGCTCTGGTACTGGTACCATCAGTAACATTACTCAGAATGAAATGATATGCTCTATCTCTCTCTCTCCTCTACATCAAACCCTCTCATAACCTGTGTTGATTCTGGCTTCTTTATCTTCTACTTTGACTCCAGTTAACTTTATAATGTCTTCACTCAAAGGCAACTCTTCCCCCTTTAATCTTCTCAAAAGGTGCAGCTCTCCTGCAGGCTTGTCTAAAATCATGTTTCCAGGTAAAATGTTTTATAAAACATTTAAAAATAATAATCATGACAATAAAGTAAATGTAAATAACAGAAAAGAAGAAAGAAAATTCTGTCAGTTTAAAAACGTTGAAGTCCAGGGGAAAGAGGAGGCTTTTAAACCCCTTGAGGAGTTCATCCAGGCCCCATTACTGAGAAACCAGAGTAGGATGTGGGGTTGGCTCTGACCTCACTGACTGCAGTGTTGGGAGTCCAGGAGAGAAAGGGGACACAGTGAGCCCTGCACTGAGAGCTCTTCATGGGGTCAGACTGCAAAGAGGTTCCTCTCCATCCTGCACTCCACTCTGGTACTATTAACTGGCAGTGTGAAGAGGTACTTTATTCATCTGCTTTGCATTTTCCTCCTTGTCTGTTTGTGTACCTGCTGCCTGTGTGCCAGTTCAGTCTATCCCTAAATGGTTTGAGTAAGCGGTCCTTGTGACTCATCATATCCAGAATAAAGAGCACTTTAGGGGTCAAACAAGTAGTGGAGTGCTCCCCTTGTTCTTAATCAACTACAACACATTTCACGCCTTCAGAGGCTCTTAACTGCCTGCATGTCAAGGACCTACATACAGATTCACACTTGGCAACAGAATCACAATTGAATATATGTACTCCCATGGGCTAATGTGGCCATGTTTGGTAAAAATGGAGGCGCAGGCCATATATGTTAGGTACATTTTCAATAAATTAAGAAGAGACAGAGGTGGTCACAGCAATACGGAAGAGGATTAGGGCCACTTAAAAAAAAAAAATTATAATGAGCAGAATTCTGACTTTAATCTCAGAATTCTGACTTTAATCTCAGAATTCTGACTTTTTTCTCAGAATTCTGACTTTAATCTCAGAATTCTGACTTTAATCTCAGAATTCTGACTTTATTCTCAGAATTCTGACTTTAATCTCAGAATTCTGAGATTAAAGTCAGAATTCTGCTCATTATAATTTTTTTTTAGGTGGCCCTAATCCTCTTCCGTACAGCAAGCTGATGAACAGAATTAGAGCGTTTAGTCAATGCAATGGTTGTGTTTGTTTTGTAACTAAACTTTAAACCCAGTGACAGACGGTTGACATGAAGGGAGCAAACAGGATGAGGAAGTTTTGCAAAGTCTGGTTAGCTTATAGGATTGTCATGATTCCCCTGTCTGTCTTGTCTTGTGGGTTCATGTTTGTTCCTTGTTCCTGTTCTCGCCCCTCCCTCATGTGTTAATTGACATCAGGTGTTTCTTGTTTCATTGATTTTCACCCGCAGTATTTAACCCCTTCTGTTTCTTGTCTCGTCCGGGGTTCATCTTTTCTGTTCTGTTAGTCACAGTCGTAGTCACAGTCTTGTCATAGTCCTGTTCCTAGTCTTTTGTTTTTTCAGTCTGATTATAGTTTTAGTTATTTAATAAACACCATTGGATTTTGTACCTCCGTCTCCTGCCTCCTGCTTCTCTGCGCCATCGGGTCCACCTCACCACAGTTCTTGACAGAATGAACCCAGCAATGGACCCAGCAGAGGAAGCAGCCACACAGAGGGTGCTCCAGATGGTCGCTGCCACCTCCTCCGTCTTCCGTGGACCGGAGGGCCCGGCGTGTCCCCACAGACGGCTCCGTGTAGCCAAGCTGCTTTGTAGGCTGTTTTGGGAGGATCCCTGGCTGACTGCCGTCCCGGCGCTGTCAGGCCACGCCGAGCTGCTGAAGGTTGAGTTCCTGTCCGCTCTGACAGACGCCTCAGCAGCGGCTCTTACCTACTGTGTGGAGGTGGAGACCGGCGCTCCGTGTCAGGTTCAGCCGGAGGTCAGACCTGATGCTCCACCTCCCCTCCTGCCAAGAGCTCCGCAGCCAGTCACCTCCTCACCGAGGGTCCCGCCGTCGGACACCTCGCATCCCGAGCCACCGAGGGTCCCGCCGTCGGACGCCTCGCTACCTGATCCACCGAGGGTCCCGCCGTCGGACGCCTCGCCCCCTGATCCACCGAGGGTCCCGTCACCGGACGCCTTGCTCCCTGATCCACCGAGGGTCCTGTCGCCGGACGCCTCGCTCCCTGATCCACCGAGGGTCCCGCCGCCGGACGCCTCGCTCCCTGATCCACCGAGGGTCCCGTCGCCGGACGCCTCGCTCCCTGATCCACCGAGGGTCCCGTCGCCGGACGCCTTGCTCCCTGATCCACCGAGGATCCCGTCGCCGGACGCCTCGCTCCCTGATCCACCGAGGGTCCCGCCGCCGGACGCCTCGCTCCCTGATCCACCGAGGGTCCCGCCGCCGGACGCCTCGCTCCCTGATCCACCGAGGGTCCCGTCGCCGGACGCCTCGCTCCCTGATCCACCGAGGGTCCCGCCACCGGATGCCTCGCTCCCTGATCCACCAAGGGTTCCCCGCCGGATGCCTCGCGCCCTGAGCCACGGAGGGTCCCGTCGCCGGACGCCTCGCTCCCTGATCCACCGAGGGTCCCGCCGTCGGACGCCTCGTCTCCCGAGCCACCGAGGGTCCCGCCATCGGACGCCTCGCTCCCTGATCCACCGAGGGTCCCGCCGCCGGACGCCTCGCTCCCTGATCCACCGAGGGTCCCGCCGCCGGACGCCTCGCTCCCTGATTCACCGAGGGTCCCGCCGCCAAACGCCTCGCTCCCTGATCCACCGAGGGTCCCGCCGCCGGACGCCTCGCTCCCTGATCCACCGAGGGTCCCGCCGCCGGACGCCTCGTTCCCTGATCCACCGAGGGTCCCGCCGTCGGACGCCTCGCCTCCTGCTCCACGTCAAGGTCCCGATGATCCCGGTCCTGAGTCAAGTCAAGTTCCAGAGGGTCCCGAGTCAAGTCAAGTTCCAGAGGGTCCCGAGTCAAGTCAAGTTCCAGATGGTCCCGAGCCAAGTCAAGTTCCAGAGGGTCCCGAGCCAAGTCAAGTTCCAGAGGGTCCCGAGCCAAGTCAAGTTCCAGAGGGTCCCGAGCCAAGTCAAAGGCCAGAGGGTCCCGAGGCAAGTCAAAGGCCAGAGGGTCCCGAGCCAAGTCAAAGGCCAGAGGGTCCCGAGGCAAGTCAAAGGCCAGAGGGTCCCGAGGCAAGTCAAAGGCCAGAGGGTCCCGAGCCAAGTCAAAGGCCAGAGGGTCCCGAGCCAAGTCAAGGTCCCCGATGTCCCCGAGCCAAGTCAAGGTCCCCGATGTCCCCGAGCCAAGTCAAGGTCCCCGATGTCCCCGAGCCAAGTCAAGGTCCCCGATGTCCCCGAGCCAAGTCAAGGTTCCCGATCCTGTTCCAGCGTCAAGTCTAGCCCCTGTTCCAGCGTCAAGTCTAGCCCCTGTTCCAGCGTCAAGTCTAGCCCCTGTTCCAGCGTCAAGTCTAGCCCCTGTTCCAGCGTCAAGTCTAGCCCCTGTTCCAGCGTCAAGTCTAGCCCCCGTTCCAGTGTCTGTTCCAGCCCCCGTTCCAGCGTCTGTTCATCCAGAGTCCTGTGGCCCCCCTGAGCCCCGTCACGCCGGGCTGCCTCCGGGCCGCCCCCCTGAGCCCCGTCACGCTGGGCTGCCTCCGGGCCGCCCCCCTGAGCCCCCCCATGCCAGGCTGTTTTCGGCCCTCCTGCCTGGTCCCCCTCCTCCCTCCCTGCCTGGTTCCTGTTGGGGCGTCTGGGATCCGCCCCTTGTGGGAGGGGTTATGTCATGATTCCCCTGTCTGTCTTGTCTTGTGGGTTCATGTTTGTTCCTTGTTCCTGTTCTCGCCCCTCCCTCATGTGTTAATTGACATCAGGTGTTTCTTGTTTCATTGATTTTCACCCGCAGTATTTAACCCCTTCTGTTTCTTGTCTCGTCCGGGGTTCATCTTTTCTGTTCTGTTAGTCACAGTCGTAGTCACAGTCTTGTCATAGTCCTGTTCCTAGTCTTTTGTTTTTTCAGTCTGATTATAGTTTTAGTTATTTAATAAACACCATTGGATTTTGTACCTCCGTCTCCTGCCTCCTGCTTCTCTGCGCCATCGGGTCCACCTCAGCACGGTTCTTGACAAGGATTCTAAAATCATCTGACAGATATCAACTAATTCAACAGTGGAGTTGGACTTCACTGCAGCAGGACAAAGATCCGCATTGCCTACTTCAAAGTATATGCCTTGTCAACATTGTGTAGAGAAGTCAAGAAAAGTGCATATTTAGAAAGACAAATCACAATCTTTTGAAATTAAATGTGTTTTAAGCCCATCTCCAACCTAATCTACCAAACACACCAGACACAACAACAACATCTGCAGATTACATGCTTGAGTTGGTCCTGTGGATGCTACAGAACTTAATTGCTCAACTACAGAAAATCATTCATGTACTGTAAATACTAAAATAAGCACACAAACTGATAAACACTATATACCACATATTTGACTGCTCACAGATAAGAACTAGATATAAAACCAGAAGAAAATCTTTGGTAAGACCAGGAAGAAACAGGAGTTAGTTGGACAACTTTATTAAATTCACTGTGGACAATATTTGGAGCCATATCTCTTCTTCAAGTATGTCACTTGCTGGGTACCGTGTGTCTGAAAGTGTGCATTATTGCACATTAAGACTGGCCGAACTCTCAATAAACACTGTTTTGAACTTTTGAGGACTTGTAAAAGGTACAAGTTCACTTTGCCATCAGCCCAAACAAAGGATGTTGTTCTTGCTCTTGTTGCAATTCTCTTCTTCTAGTTGTGATTACAGTTTGTACCTCATGGACAGTTTAATGACCAGCTTATAGTTGCATTTTTCCACACCTCCCATAGACATCTGTTATACCCAGTAAGATTTATGCACATACTCCACTCCTATTTGTTTGTTTTTGGTGTATTTTTCAAGCAGCATCAAAGTGTGAGTTTCAGCTATAGAGGGATCACACACCTCAACCTTCCTGGAAAGGTCTACTCCAGGGTATGAGGGGAAGAAGGTTGATAGTTGAGTCTCGGACCAGCTCTTTACCCTTGTTAGGGTGATGGAGGAGCTATGGGAGTTTGCCCAATCACTTGTGTTTTGTGGATCTGGAGAAGGCTTGTGACTGTGTCCCCAGAGGCTATGCAGGATGCTAAGGATTATGAGGTGGATGGCTCTTTGTTGAGAGCCATTGAAGCCCTGTACCAGAGATACATGAGTCTGGTCCACATAGCCGGCAGTAAGTCAGACCTGTTCCCAGTGAGGGTTGGTCTCTGCCAGGTCTGCCCTTTGTCACCAGTTCTGTTCATAACCTTTATGGATAGAATTTCTAGGCACAGTTGTGGTATGGCGGGTGTCGAGTTTGGTGGCAGGAGGATCTCATATCATTTTGCAGATGATGTGGTCCTCCCAGCTTTAACGAGCTATGCCCTTCAGTTCTTGCTGGAGAGGTTCACAGCCAAGTGTGAAGTGACAGGGATGAGGATCAGCACCTCCAAATCTGAGACCTGGTTGCCACGAGAGTGGCTATCCAACCCCGGGTCAGGGATCAGGTCCTACCTCAAGTGGAGTTTAGGTATCTCGGGGTCTTGTTCACAGGTGAGGGAAGGAGGGAGTGGGAGATTGACAGGAGAATTGTGGAAGTGTCTGCATTGAGGCAGATGCTGAACCTGTCTGTGGTGAAGAAGGAGCTGAGCCAGAAAGCAAGGCTTTTGATTTACCGGTTGATCTACAGTCCAATCCTCACTTCAGTACCTTTGGTACTTGTGGTTTCGGAACTGACCGAAAGAATGAGATCGCAAATACAATCAGCCTAAATGAGTTTCCTCCACAGGGTGGCCAGGCTCAGCCTTAGAGATAAGGTGAGGAGATCGGACATCCAGGAGGGACTCAGTAGAACCACTGCTCCTCCATATCAAGAGGAGCCAGTTGAGATGCGGTCAGTTTCACTCCAGGACTCCTTGGTTTAACGACAGCTCTGAAGTAGGGCAAAATGCAGCAGTGAGTTATAAAGTGTCTACTAAAGAGGGTTTTGCATTTGCAGCCATATTTCAGAAGTTTTTGAAAGATGCTAAATACCTGTCCAGGGAGTCCCTTGCCTCTCGCCCCAATGACTGCTGGAAAAATACACCAGCTCCCAGTGACCCTTACTGGATGAAGTGGTTCAGAAAATGAATGGATGGATGCTAAGTATCTAATAACTAAATAAGTCACTTGTTGAAGAGCAACTTGGTTCCTCTTAAGATCTTGCAGAGGAATGCACTAACTCCTCTGGTATGTGTATAAAATTACTGTAAATCTTTGTTTATTTTCATTATTAGGTCTACATTTTTCCATGCTCTAATTATCCCTGTCTGCCTCAACAAAACTTTGTATACCAAGTAAGTGACTTATGCTTAAAAGATTTAACAAAAGGCCAAACTCATTAAGTTACCAAGAAAAAAGAAACACATTGTTATCCGAGGCTTCAAATCACCACTTTGATATATTTTAGTACCTTCTGTTAATATAGTAAGTTTGTTCCAAGATACAAACTTTTACATAACCTATTCATTTCTTCCCCTCAAAGCAGAGATGTGGATGCAAAAGAAAAGAAATCCTGGTGTTATTTTTTAGCATATGCACACAGTCTTTCCTGTGAGATGCTAATTAAAGAAGTCCAATATTTTCTGCGCCACTATCAATCTGAACTCCTCCACACAGTAGGAAGGAATGGAAGTCTCTCCATCGTTTACCTCCCCCCCTCTCCATCTTTTTCTTGTCTATTTGCAAGACTGCCTTATTAGCTCTGCAGCTTCTAACACTCAGTAGACCAAGAACCAATGGTTTTTATGTTTGGCTGTACACGTGTGTGTATGTGTTTGTGTGTGCAGTACTAGCCACTTTGCCTCCCCATCAACTGAGCATCTCTCCCTAGTTTGTGTCTAATGAGCAATGAGCGCAGCACAGCCACTAATGACATCTTTGTGTGTGCATGTGTGAAAATGCTTCTGTGTACAGTCTGTGTTGGTGTGTCTGCGATGCTAGTTAGCTGTGTGGGTGTGTCTCGTAGTAGTTCTGATTCGATGCGTAGCTGATACAAGGCACGAGAGGTCGCAGGGTCAGGCCAATTACTTCCTTGTTGAGAGATGTCTACTCTTTGATTTCACAATTCCAAAGGTTGCTGGGGCTCTGAGGGTGCTGCTCAGGGTGCAGGGGGGACTGCTAAGCACCGATTAAGGAGGTGTTAATTGGAGAATGTTGATTGGACAAGACAGAGATGAGTTTTTTTGGTGTGTGTGTGTGTGTGTGTGTGTGTGTGTGTGTGTGTGTGTGTGTGTGTGTGTGTGTGTGTGTGTGTGTGTGTGTGTACAGTAAGTGACTGCATCTGTGCTAATTTAGCATATCACACTGTTATGCTTGTGTGTTTTTGTCCACATGCATCAACACAACTGTTATTGTGAAGATCTGCTCTAAGGGACATTGAACTAAATTGTGTATATTTTTGCTGTATTAAAATTCATGTGGGGCACAAAGAGCCCACAAAACAGTCCTTTCTGAAATAAGTATATCTCAAAGAATTTATGCTATGGTGTCAATCCAAATATGGATTTTTGTTTTTATATTTTTATCCAAAAAAATTTCAGGATTTCATTATCAACTGGACAATTTAACTCATTAGAAAACCAACATAAACTCTTTAAACAGTTGTAACAATGGCCCCCTTAATTTTAAACAAACACTTGATAATAATAATAAACGACACGTGATTTTTAATGCTCAGGAAGAAGGAGTGATTATTTAAATTGTTGCTTTTGTATCATAATTGTTGTACATTTAAGGTCTTTAGAGGTTTTTGATTACATCTTAAATGTTTTTGCAACTTTTCAAACCAGTAAAACTAGTTTCTGTTGAGAACAGATTATAGATTTAACATTTTGGCTTCTGACCTACAAAATAACTGACAGAGACTTGTGACCCCAACCATCACTGGTAAAATGATACAAACACTGCTAATCAACTACTGATACAAGGACATAATGACAACATAAACATCTATCATGTTTATTCAACTGTTTGTAAAAATTCAGATGCAGCTGTAGGGGTGTAACGATACCAAAAACTCACGAGCTGAGACAAGACGAGATATTGAGTTCACAAGGATGAGACGAGATGAGATTTTAATCAAATTTTCAAGAATTTTTCAAAGACCAAACTATTGCTGCAAATATTTTTCTTGTCTCTTTCCTCCTCTCCTGTCTTACCAAATAGGAAATTTTGATTTCAAAGGTGAAGGAAGAGCTTGAACGGTTTAAACAGAGCCATGATATTAACCTAAAACAACAGCCAGTATCCATTTAATATAGTGTAACAGTGCTTTTAGACAGTAAAAACTGCAGAGCTCTAAACTGCCTTTAAAACAGTGCAGGGCAAATGCCCCCCCCCCCACCACCCCCAAATACATCCATGTGTCTCAGTGATCATTCAGTCCTTTGTTTCTCATCTCTCCAGTTCTGTGATTCTGTCTCTCTGCCTGTTTTCACCCTATTTTCTTTTCTCTCTTCTTGTTAAAAAAATTGAATCAGTTCAGAGAAACTTAACTAAAACCTTAAAGTGCCCATGACATTGGTTTCCATGTTTTCTGACTTATCTATCATGTTGCAACGTTGAGTTCTCACCTTAAACCTGCCAGAAAGAGCAAAAAACAGCGTCCATCTGTCTCCTAGTCCAGCCAGTGAGAAGCTCTTCCAGATTTCAGACCCAGGTTTCAAACCATTTTTTTCACTCCAGCCCGCTATGAGGTCATAGTGATCCGGACTTGCTTATATGGTAAATTCTCCTCCCACATGCACGTTCACGACAACTGGAGCGAGGCAGTGCCGCCGCCATTGCCCATAGACCGTGTAGTGTTTAGTTTCAGTTTCGTTTCTCTTTCACGCGACAGCACTGCCCCCTGCTGCAGCAGAAGTGTCAGGCTGCCAAATAAGGAGAAACCCAGCAGAACCGGAAGGCGGCGCTTTCTTCTGATCTCTGAGTTGCTCGTTAGGAAATAATTACAGCGTATTTTGAGTTATAATGGTGCAGCGCTGATCTAGAGGCATCAAAGATTACACCTGTTTAATATAAAGTGATTTAAATATGGAGTCACAGGCACTTTAAAGGATTTAATAATTACTCTCTACTAAGTAATGGAAAAAAATGCAAAGTTAAGAAAAGCTTTTCTTTTTATGTATTAAAACTGATGCTGTGACAATACAGCAGTGATGTAGTCTAGCTTAATCTAGTGGGTATACTCATCCCCCCCAGGGGATACTCTAATCATCCCCCCCTGGGTATACTC
>SSNR01000008.1:4497309-4520817 GCA_006937965.1 Callopanchax toddi | reverse complement strand
CCCCCCCCCCCCCCCCAAATATAAAATAAGAGAGCAGGAGCTGCTCCAAAACAGACCATCACACCAGCCACCTGAAATAGGATTATTAATTATCTAAATGTAAGGTTAATTCAAGTGTAACCAAGGATGCCTTTGTTTAAATTCCTTCACCTGGTTCTCACTCCACAAAGCTGGCCAGGGCTTGTTCTAATCTACAATTACAATGAATAAAAATACACAGAGCAGCAGAAATAGTGTCATTTGACTACATTTTCTTTTCATGTTTTTCTCCACGTTCCTTCTCCGCTGTCTCACTTGAACTAGTTCTTGTCGAAGCCGATAAACACGTTGACTCGCATCCACCAAATAACGTAACGCGTCATAGCAGGCGTAGGGTGTACGTCATGATTGACGGAAGCCTATCTGGGCAAAAAGTGCTCGCTTCGTAAAATAGAGAAGGCGATTTATGAACGGAAAGTGAAAGTTATGTCACAGGACCATGCTGATACGCCTCTTTCCGCAGTTTTAAGTGGTTATATGGAAATTTGGGACGTTTTCTAGTGGTTATACGGCGTGTACCTCCGTATCACGTAGACTACACCACTGCAATACAGTGTTTCATATAGATTGCTTTTAGATGCACACACCTGTCTCTGTCTTCTCCTCTTCTGTCTCTCTAGCTGTTGTCTCCATTTCTCCTCTCCTCTCTCTCCTCATGACAGTCTGTTAAGGATCCTTTAATGCAGGGGGTTTAATAGGGGACCCACATCTTTCTGCTCCGTGAGCCACACATCGTGCTCCCAGCTGTAATTCTTTCACTATTTCCACGTTCCAGGCAGGTGCTTCTCTACCAAGGCAGCTGGTATTCTGAGCGCTGCATGTACGATGATATGATGCACTGCAGCATCAAAGGCTGGTTTTAAGTTTCACCTTTACTTTCGGAGCGATTCGCTCAGAAGTTTCCACTCGTGTGCCCAAATGCAAATACCCATTACATAATCCAGTCGTGAGGGCTCGCGAGATAGCAGTTATCTCAACGTGAAATATCGTGATGTTTTAATATTGCGAGTTTTCGTACAATGTCGTTTCAGGACCCACAGTGGGGTCCCGACCCCAACTTTGGGAATAACTACACTAGAGTACAGGGTAAATTGCAAACAAAGACTATAAGATACTGTGAATAAACTGCAACAACATTACATCACATTATTTTGCAAATGTGTTAATTTCCAGTGTACAATTTACAAATATCTCAATTTTGCAAACAGTTCACATTTACCAAAACTTATGAAATATTCTCCTCCATGGATAGCTATGGGTAGCCCAGCCCATGGTCCATTATTACCATGCAGGCTGAAGAGTCACACCACCGGTTGTGGGGTTTTATGGAGTATTTTGGGTTTAGTTTTTTGTGTGGTGTGTTGTTGGTGTATTTTTAGCTTATTTGATGACTTGTTTCATGATTCTTATTTTCATCAGTTCTCTTGTTTTAGCTCCTTCAATCACACCTGCCTCCCATCTGTAATTATGCTACATGACCCACATCAAGTAAACAAGCCTCCGCATTTTACCCATCCCTCGGTTTCTTTACCAGATCCTTCATTGTGCTGTACCTGCCTCTGGATACGATCACACTGCAGGTCTTAACGCACAATTACAATTTTTGCTGATATCAGATATTTTTTGCATCATCGTTCACATTATACATAACTTCTATCAAACTCCAGTGTGAACAGTTTACAGTTCAAAAGCAACCTGCAGGTCATGGTGCACATCGAGTGCTGTATTTATAAACATAAATATGGATGCTACAGGTTAGCATGTGTGTACCAATCCTAAAGTTGTTGTTCAGTCAGAACCAATGCAAAATAGTGACCAAGTGATGAAACAAAGCTTGTTCCATTTGTTGCTTACATGAGATGTAGCTGCTTTCCACTTCCTCTGGCACAGATTTGTTCCATCCATAATGTGTTACTGATGTAAAATTGAGATGAAATGTTACTCAACTGTTCAGACTGAGGTTGCTTTGAAAAACTTCAGATACTTATCCATGAAAAAATTTGATTTGGGGGATTTTTCCTGCCTTCCTGCTGCTGCTTGGCCTGCACCCTTTGGTCCTACCAACAACCACCAGTCATTACATACTGATATATGAGGACTCTGTTGCTGCCTGCAACTTTTTTAAATTCACAGTTTTTCCAGACTTCAGAATCAGAATCACCTTTATTGTCATTGTATAGGTACAACGAAATTGAAAGTGTAATCCTTAAGGTGCTTGAACATAAAAAATAAATACTAAAATACGATAAAATACTTAAACAGCAGTTGCTAAGGGTTAAGAATCAGAACACGTTCAAAAATAGCCAAACAAAGCACCGAAAGGAAGAGCACTGAGCCGCTGCGTCTATGCGCGCCGCCATCTTGCCATGCAGGAAGCAACAAAAAAAACTTGACATCATTAGTGCTGCTTTCAAATGCAAGTTCTTGTCAGTGGACTATAAATGAACATGTGCTGTTTTTGGTGTGCCAGTTATCAGTAATGCTGCTTTTTCAGTGAAAGTGGTTTTCATCTACAAACATCTGTCGGTGATTGAGCGTGCACCTGAGTATGTCATCACCACAGCACAGTTAGCTGTGTGTGATCAGGTATTGAACTGGACAGTTTCTCACAGGGCTCATTCCTCTTGTCATAAAGCATGCACCCTTTAGTGACCCCCCCCCCCACACACACACACACACACACACACACACACACACACACACACACACACACACACACACACACACACACTTCTACCAAGTACAACCAACAAAATGTTTCTCTTTATTTGACCTGTACTATTGAAATTGTGTATGTGAGAATAGAAATAATGCTGTATTGTTAAGTTTGCTTTAGGACCGACTGTTTTTACTACATCACGTTTCTCTGTATTAGATTACAAATTCTCTTATGTTATTTATTTGTTATTTATTATGTGTGGTCTGTGGGAGGAAACCCACACATACATGGGGATAACATGCAATTCCACGCAGAAAGGCTGCAGCCGGCATTTGAACCTACTTCTCGCTGCAAGGCAGCCATGGTACCAATGGCTCCACCATGCAGACCATTTTATATACGAAGTGAAACAAGGACCAAAGATCTGTTAAAAAAGAGAGAAAAAAAGTCCCTTTACATGTGGAGAAAACTCCTCATTGATGAGTTTCAAACATTGCTGAAAGAAACAGTGATGGTTGGATTGTGAATGATTTGCAAAACAAAAGGAGCCAGGAGAAAGTCTTAAATTAATTTGAACTATTTGAAAACTGTATACATTTAATATCCTGTGCACACAAAAGCAAGACGTTCTGCTTGTGGGTCTATCCATTTGGTTCCTCCCCTGCCTACTGAGACATGGCCCTCCATCCATCTCTTCACCACTACCCCACCCCACCACCCCATCAGAACATACCTGTTTATTTATTCACGTGTTCACAGCCGGTTTGTTTTTTAAGCAAGACAAATTGAAAGAAATAAAAGTCCAGGCTTGTACAGCCAGCTGCTCGTATTGCCTTTGTGTCAGAAGGCTCCACACTGGGTTATGAATCACCGTGCATGCAAATGTGTGTGTGTGTGTGTGTGTGTGTGTGTGTGTGTGTGTGTGTTATATTTGGAGTGTAGCCCTTTGGGCCTATTTGTGCTTCTAAACTTCACAAAGATCAACCTTTTAAAAACACCTGGTTTATTTTAGTCAGTGCATTTATTAAAATCTTCACTTTCACAGTAGTTTGACAATAATACAATGTACAATGATACAACTTTGAGGCATGCTTATGTTTATCCCTGATTATAACATCAATATTATTATATATTAAATTGCAACCATTCTAACCTCAAATTAATAAAATTGTCCAAAGAAGAAAGCTTTAAATGCAGTTTTGTATATTGATGTGGATGTTAAAGGGTTAAGATGATAGCAATCTGCTCAGGAACAGGGCCCCACATTAACCAGCTCATCAATCCGTTCAGCACTAATCTCTGTTTCTCCAAACTGAGGCCTTTCCAAATGCAATGTACTACAGGTCAGATAATGATATTAACAGCCTTTCCACAGAAAAATGCTTTAAAATTTAAGAAGTATCCATTTACAGTAATATTCTCATTTTGCACAATGTCAGTTTTCAGACAACAAAATAGTTTTATTCAGACTTTTATTGTTATATCTTATCCAACCCTGATTAAAAATATATATACAGTATATATATAAAGAGGCAATTCTTCATAAAATACTTGTTACACCAGTCAAGTGTTCACCCTAAACACACATAAACACATGTTCAGATAGACATACACGCCATATTAATCAGGATCTTTATATCTCTGTCAGCCTGACAAGTGCACAGACAGCACATCCTGAAATAAACCATTTTCTTCAAGAGGTCAGCTGGGAAAAACAAAACCAGCACCGCCAGTATGTGTGTGTGAGCATGTGTGTGGCTGCTGAGAGCGCTGTTAGATGCGCTGTCACATACCACTTTTATATCTCTGTCTTTATCTGTGTGACGGACGATTTGGAAAGATTCAACATTTGTGTTATTATGTGTGTGTGTGTGTGTGTGTGTGTGTGTGTGTGTGTGTGTGTGTGTATTTGTAGGTTTGTAGAGTGAAAAATGGAGTGGAAACAGAAAGCCACATGTGAAAGACTAACACTGATGCTGAATGGTGACAAACTACCGGCAAATTTTCAGGTATAAATAATAGGTGTTGAACCTGCATGATGTTGCTACTAAACAATACAGTAGTGTTAACCAACTGCATCACCATCTAATACTAAATGACAGAATCACATATTTGAAGACATGTTTGAGTTTTGTGGTTAGTTTTTGGCTTTCATTTTCAGTACGATTTTTATGAACTGTTTATGAATTTTCAGTACAAAATCCATCCATCTATCTTCTTGACCACTTCATTCAGTAAGGGTGATAGGGAGCTTTCTCCAGCAGTCACAGGGCGAGAGGCAGGGAACATCCTGGACAGGTCTCCAGTCCATCACAGCACTATAGACAAACAAGACATTCAGCCACATACTCACTCAAACCTAAGGACAATTTAGAGTTGCCAATTAACCTAACATGCATGTTTCTGGTCTGTGGGAGGAAGCCAGAGTACCTGGAGGAGACCTACACATGCAAACTTCACACAGAAAGGATGCAGACAAAAATTGGACCTGTAGTTTTCTATTGCGGGGCAACAATCCTATGAACTGCACCACTATGCAGCCAATACAAAATTACGTGATTGCAAATGTTTTCTTTTTTTCTTGAAAAGCATCGTCTTTCTACTGGATGTAAATATCTATGCCAGATCATTGATGTAACAACAAGAAATCCCTCCCCTCAGAGACCCTCTCCAGCTCCTCCTGGGGGATCTCAAGTTATTCCCAGGCCAGAGAGGATATTTAATCACTCCAGTGAGTTCTGAATTGAACTCTGGGTCTTCCCTAGTGGGACGTGCCTCGAAAACCTCCAGAGGAAACCAAACAGGACATATCCCTGTCAGATGATGAACCACCTCAGTTGACTCAGAGGAGCAGCATCTCTCCTCTGAGAGACTCCCCAGATGATAGAACCTGGCCACCCTATGGAGAAAGCTTACGTTAACTGCGTGTACACAGGATCTTGTTCTTTTGGTCATTATCCAAGACTTGTGACCATAGGTGTGGGTTGGGATGTTGAAGGATCAGTAAATCAATGACTTTGCCTTTCAGCTCCTTCTTTGCTAAGACCAAAGCAACACCCTCATTACTTCACACAAAGCTCAAATCTGTTGTTACATCACTTGTTCCATCTTACCGTCACTCCAGAAGAATACACCAAGATACTAACATTCTTCTGCTTGAGGCAGGCTCACCCACACCTCTGGAGGGAGTTTTTCACCTTTATCCATTTGAGAACCATGGCCTCAGACTGGGAGGAGCTGACTCTCATCACACTCAGCCTCAAACCACCTCAGTGCATGCCAAAGGTTATAGCTTCAAGTTACCAACACAGTAACATGGTCTTAAAAAAGCAGAAATAAGACCCTGATACATCCAAACCAGAACTCCTTCTCTCTGTGACTACAGTATATGCCTATAGACCATGTCCATAAACACCACAAACAGATCTGAGACCAGCCTCAGCTCCATGATGGGAATGAACTCGGATCAGTGCAGGGGAAGCTGACACACCTCTTGCTGTAGTTGTACAGGGACTGATAGCCTTCTAAAATGACTCCCCATACTCCTACCAAACTCCCATGGCACCCCTCAAGAAGAAAATACTTTCAACTAAAACATTCATACTAACAGAAAATAAAAAAATAGAATGAGAATCAAATACTAAAAGGAGAACGAGATAACTAAAGGAGGGAGAAGAATATGGAGAGTGAGAAAAACAAAACCAAGTAGACCCAGGCTTGTAACTCTACATGAAAGAAAGTGACAAATGCAACATTGTGAGATCTATTAGCTACACTACTCACTATGTTTAACTGCTGCTCTGTGCTTTGCTGATGGTTCACACAGATATGTGCTAAACACCGTCTGCCTCATGAAGAGGGAGCAGCAGCTCGACAGCTTGTTTGTATCTGAAAACATGAAGGAACAAATTAAGTCATGAAAATCTCTTTATTACCTCTGCTGCCTTCCATATGCTGCAATAACCAAATACTTGTTCTCATTACTAATTAAACAGCAGCAGGGGAAAGCGCATGAAGGAAAAATGGGAGTCGTTCAGAGAAACAAAAACATTTGAAGTTCTGTATCCTCAACTCTGTATTTTTATAAAAAAAGAAAGAGGGCAAAATGTGTGTGCAAGTGAGTATGTGTGTGTGTGAGGTGATTTATGAGCAGAGCTTCCCTGTTGCTGTTGTAGCATCCACCTGTAAGCCATTCATAAAGCAAGCAGCTGAATAATGAATGGCTGGTGTCTGGGGCCATGCTAGGCTACGCTGTGCCCTGGTGACTGTTTTAAATGAATAGGAATTAGTCAGCTCGAATGGAGCGCAGTGCCCTCGCGGCGCATGTGTGCGTGTATGTATGTGAGAGAGCGAGTGTTGTTTATAGGCACAAGGGATAGCCATTTATCAGGCAGCCACGATGTTGGCAGGAGTATGAGTGTAAGGGCTGCTGCACTTGGGCAACGGGTCAAGGAATTTTATTTATTTTCATTTTCAAACCAATGGATGTTATTTTTCTAGTTTTGGCCATTATTCAACTGATTGTTGATATTTGAAAATGTGATGAAATAAAGTTTTCCACAGACTTTTTTCTTCAAAGTTAAAGTCGTTAATAAATTTGGCTGTCAGTCCACAGAGTTAGGTCTTCCTCTTTTCTACCATAGTCATACTTTCTGTTGGATAACAATGTGATAAGTTTACACACTTACACACAGAGTGGGTCAAGGTCCTGCCTCAAGTGGAGGAGTAAAGGCTGCGTCCCACAGGAAACATCATTGTCGTGCCACATAGCACCTGAGCCAGGCTTTTGAATAGAAACCATTGTAGTTATCCCACAAGGACCGCCACATCGTGTCCCAGATGCACCGGTCCACGCCATTCTATGTCTGCGCTGAGAAGCATGTTTCACAACATTGTGTAGTACTGTAGACACAGAAATTATGACAATATGCTGAACCGCAACTAGTACGGCTAACAGAAACACCCACTAATATATGGACGAGGAGCGTTTTGTTGTGGAATATTCAAATAAATGGCTCACTTACTCGTTGTTGAAGAATTAAAAGATAGAAACAAAACACAATGTTAGTCCTGACAACACACGAGCCAAAAGATGCACTTTATTGTTCCTGTTCTCAATTCCAGCAAGATTTTGTGACTATCACCCAATTTTGAAAGCTGCATTCAATGGCGCTCCGCTTCAGGAATGTGTCCTGTGAGACCAGAAGAATTGCCAAAGATGCCACGCTACCACGGTGCATCACTGACATTGCCTGTGGGACCCAAGCTTTACAGTATCTCAGGAGATCGACAGGTGGATTGTGGCAACACCTGCTGTGATGTAGATCGTGAACCAGTCAGTTGTAGTCTTTTCTTAAGTAATTCCTCAACCGTCTCCTATGATCATGAGCTTTGAGTAATGATGGAGAGGAAATATGAAATAAGTTTCCTTAGCAGGGTGTCCGGGCTAAACCTTAGAGTTAGGGTGTGGAATTTGGACATTCAGGGATGACTTGGAGTAGATCTGCTGCTGCTTCACATTGAGAGGATCCAGTTGAAGTAGTTCAAACATGTCTTTCTAGAAGGAGACCCCAGGGTTAACCCGGGAAATGCTGGAGGGAATATACAGTGTGTCTAAACTGGCTTGTGAATGCCTTAAGGATTGGGTCCACCAGTGACAGACACACCGCGTCACAGCCGAGCCATGATTTTAAATAGAAATCATTGTAGTCAATGAGAGTGGTTCCATGGAGCGCCACATTGTATCCCAGACATGTCCGTCCACGCTGCAGAAAGCCTGGGACACACCAAAGACGGATGCGTTGCACCCGCGCCGTTAGAAAAAAAACTAAGCATTATAGTTACTGAGAGTGGCTACATGGAGAGCGCAACGCCATGTCCCAGAAATGCCGGTCCACGCGGAGGCGCTAAATTTAGGATCCGGTTGTATTTCAAGCGCCGCGCCGCAGCTTTTATGGCTTTAATACGGCGACTTTCCAAGAAGCGTTCAGCTGCATAACGCGTCCTGTGAACCCAAAAGACCACGGTGATTCCGTGGCGTAATGCATTCATCTTCTCTGTGTCCCAGGCTGAAGATATGCGACAGTTCTATTTCGGTGCCGTGGTGCAGCTGAGATGTGTGTGTCAAGACATTGTGGTGTACTTTATGGCACAGACACTACAACAATTTGCTGAACCGTTACTATGACGTCAAACAGAAACAACCACCAATACATTGGACGAGGAGTGTTTCATTGTGGATTATTGATGTAATAGGGCTTTTAGAAACAAACTATTCCAATAAATTGCTTATTTACCCATTGTTAAAGAGTTCAAAGAGTCCCACAAAACACGACAGTAGTTCTGACCACACACAGACCAAAAGGTGTACATCATATTTCCTGTTATCAGTTCCCGCGAGATGTTGTGACTTTTGCACGATTGGGCAAGCAGCATTCATCGCAATCTGCTTCAGGAATACATCCTGTGAGGCTAGAAAATTCACCAAATACGACGCAGTGCTTCAGCGGAGCAGTGCTGACCTTTCCTGAGGGTCCCACTAGTGGAGCTAGTGGGGGTGCCTGGACCTACTTCTGTAGATGGAGCATGCTCATGCAGGGTGCATTCAGAACAGGTTGCACAGGGACAGCTTGCCATATGGTTTTTGTTATGGCAAGGGCCTTCAGTTTCCATAGTTACGTTATTGAAAGTAGGATGGACATGTACTTAATTACAAGTCTTCACACAGATTGGAGTGCACTGTCTAATTCAGGGGTAGCTTCAGATTCAGCTTCTGATTGGCTGAACACACCTGATCCAGGTAATCAGCAGCAGGGACATCAAAGCAGGGCTGCGGGTCTCTAGGACCAGGGTTCTCTACCCCCTGGTCTAATTGCACAGTGCACACTCAGCACACAAGATTGTCAGAAGATACTAACTCTTCTGCATGGATAAGGTAATATTTTTACTACAGCTAATGTGTTTTACTTGCAGATATATTTATATTCTAAAGGCTGTTGGTATTAAATTCATTATCTGTGACTTAAAAATGGGATTTTACGGTCCTAATAATGAGGAGTAAGAGGGGTGTAATAAATGAGTGACAGCTAATGGGCAGGTCATTACTTTTTAAGAACATTTCTATGTGCAACAGGATAGGTTGTGAGCATTTTCAAGAGTTATGGACATTTCCCCTCACACATTTATGGTGTTAGTCACTCACTCTGACAGTATGTATACTTACAGCAACAGGCAGCATGTTGCTGTAAAGGGATACACTCTAAACCACTAATGCCACATTCAGTGGCTGCCTCTGTGTATTGTTGTAGAGCTTAATTATGCCACAAGCAGTTGTGTCTCTAAATTGGCTCATTCCTTTGGCTGCTTTATTCTCACCTTCAGTTCCTGTGGTGCTTTGATTCAAATTGACAACACTGGAGGGCAAACGGGATAAAATTGAGAGCGTGATATAATAATACCTCTGTAAAGACATTTCTTATATGTTGTATACCAACACATCCTAAAATGCTCTGAGGATTTAACCAATTTGACCATCCTTGATTTTAATTAGGATGAATAGTCAGAACCGTATGGGTTTTCAGACTACATATGACGTGTCCCTGCCTTGTGGGAGCAAATTTCACCGCTGGTATTGTTTCCATTTTTTTGTATTCCTTGCAGATCATGGTCACAACCTAAAGTCTGGTCTGCCACTTGGAATGCCCATCCTTTTTTCTTTTAAATACTTTTCTTCTTTTTTTAATGTATTTTCAAGCAACCAAGAATTTTACCAAGTTATGTTGCTTTTATTGGTCTAATCTTTTCCCTTTTTTCCATTATATTTAAAGAATAACTCCAAGCTTTTCTAAGCCATGTGAGATAGTCTCAGCACTGCCAACATTTCTTGCATTTTTTTAGGTAGCCTGCAGTAAAACTTCTAAGCAAGTGTTGTTTGTATCCACACATGCAGCAGGTGTGAGCATGTATGTATGATCCCAGTTTAACAACCACCATCTGCTGCAATAACCATCCTTCTGTATGCATTTGACGTCAGGCCATTGAAGCCAACAGTCAAACAGCTAGCAGACATTGACCTTTTCCTCTGTCTGGAAGCACTACATACACATATTTATTCCATCATACAGTACATGCATTGACACATGCAGAAACATAAACACACATGCTTGCATTGCATTTGATTGGTTGCTTCTCTGGCTTCATGACAGCTGTCAGTCAGCACTCATGCATTAAACACACACATAGTTCGGGGCAGTGTTGAGGTTTAGTGGTCCGTGTGATCAGATTGGTGGACAAAGTACAAACCATGTTAGGATTAAATCAACCCTCTAGGACATGCTCTCTGAATATCAGTTGGTGTGTGTGCGTATGTGTGTGCATGTGTGCGTGCGTATGTGTGTGTGTTACCCCTGTGGCTCTGGTTTTCTGAATTCCAGTTGCGACTGCCATTCCAAGCTGACTGACACATCTAGGTTTGGACAGGACAGGCCAAACACACAAATATGCACAAGTATTACAATATTCACTGGGGACAAGACAACAACTTTGTGAAACCCTTTTTATGGAGAATTTTTGCATGATCCAGCTGTCAAATCTCAACTGGTGGGAACAAACAGACGATGGGAAAAGTCAAATATCCCTGCCTTTTCTTTGGTCTATGTTCACTAAAGAAAATGCTAAAGTGGTCTGTGCTGTGCAGCAGATACTGTAGACTGAATATTTTGAGTGAGCAAGAGCTGGCATGTTTAAGCCAATGGTGGCACATAAGCTGTACCCACTGTGGAATTCATATCATGTCACATCAGTAGAACAGCCATGATTAGAGGCAAATTATGGTCAAATCAAGTTGCCTCTTCTTTTTATTTTTACATCTTTGCACCATTGAAAATTGTAAATTTAATTTTTAGATAAAGACCTTGCAAGCAGGTTTGTTTCTACAAATATTTGATTTAAAAAAGCATGTATCTTCTGCATGACTCTTCTCCTGGTGCCAGTCCTACTTAGTGGTATTTTCTCAGTAGCAATGACATCAGTCAACTCTAATTGATGTGTCCAATCAAAATAGATATTCTATGTGAACACCCTTTTTTAAACACGCCTCTTTATTCAAACAACTCAACCCATAGATCAGGCATGTCTAAAGTGCAGCCCGAGGGCCACTTGCAGACCTTGAAGTGATTTTGTGTGGCCCTCACTCAGATTGTAAAAATTGTAGAATTTAGTCTTCCAGCAGGCTGTTGATGCACATTTTAACATTTTAAAGTTCAGATTTTTACTAATGTGAGACAGAACAACAAAAAATACAGTTGCACTATAAATCATTTTTAGATGTTAAAGGTTAAATCCATCTTTTATCATTTAAATTATTTCTTTTAATTACATTTCCTGATAAATAAAACCTACAACCCTCATTTACTTTTAGTACAAAGCACACTTGAGAGCACCATTCCAGAAAGTTGGAATAAATATGGACTAAAATTTATTCTCAGGACCAAAAATCTATAAAACAATCGACCAATCAAATCCAAGAAATGCTGTAACATGCAAGCAGTTTAAGTGATTGTTTTTCCTCATTTCTCATTTTTACTGTATATCATCATAAACATCTTTATCACAATTGTCCTTGAAATATCAAGTTGCAATTTTGGCTCTATATTGCCCAGCCTTGTTTGGGACCACATTATGAAATAATAACAGTTACTAGTGCTAAAAGACATTTCCAATACTTGAATCATGACTTCCTTATGTGGACATGCCCAACAGACCCAAACTTTAAGGACTAGGGTTTGCTTGTTGGAACTGCATTAAAAACTTGTGATTTTGCTGAAAAAAAAAGTGGTTCATTCTTGTGTTCTTTTCTTTACTTAATTTAAAACTAAATGTTGTTACTAAAGATATTCACAAATCATCAGAGCATATAGTGGTGAGTGTATTATTTTTCTATGTGAACTGTGTTGCCCTTAGTTCTCCTTAGTTTCTGTGATACTATTCTTTTACACTTGCTATGCTTAAATGGCTTGGCTTGAAAAACAGGAACACAAATAGTCAATGATTTTCTCAAAAAGTAAACGTTTTTGAATGCAACCAACAAGAACATTTCCCTAAATGAACTTTGAACCTTCATGTTTTGGTCTGGTTGGTGCACATGAGCATTGCTTGATTCAAGTTTTGGGTAAATTTTATTTTATGGAGGAATAGATTATTGATAAAACATGATTAGAAAAAATAATAGGTTGATGTGGAAGGAAACAAAAAATTATTAACAATGAGCAAAACCAAATAAAAAGACAGAAATTATTAAAAGAAAGAAGCAACAAGAAAAAGAATGACTGAGCGCATGACAACGACAGCAAGTGTGTGTGTGTGTGTGCGCGCACGCACACACACACACACACACACACACACACATGCCTTTGGGCAGTACTTTCACCTCCACTGACATTTAACTAAAAACCAATACCCATGTCTACAGCCTGTAACCTCGGGGCAGAAGGGTGGAGAGGGAAGAAACACACACACACACAGACACACACTTTCTTTACTACTGTAAAAGTACACACACAGAGACACACATCTCCTTTACTACTGTAAAGTATGGCTGTTTCCATGTAGGAGCCTTCCAGAATATTTAAAGTACTTAATGTCAGGTCGTGTTTCCAGTAGAAGATCTCCTTTTGACAAGATGAGCAGCATTACTTTATCTGCCCGTGTTTTTTTTTTTATGTTATGGTTGATCTGTGCATAAATATGTGCAGTGCTGTGAAAAAGTTTTTGCCCACTTACAGGTCTCTTCAGATTTTTGCTGATTCGTCACACTTAAATGTTTCAGATCAGCAAACTCATTATCACAAACACAGTTATTAATTTTAGGGGACAAAAACATTTTTAACACAAAGCCAGGTTGGTTTGGATAGATTTTTTTCAAATCATCATTTCAGAACCACATTTCGTATTTACTCAGGTTCTCTTTGTCACATATTGAAGTTTGTTTGCTGATCTGAAGCATTTACATGTGACGAGTCAGCAAAAACAGAATAAATCTGTAAGGGGGCAAATTACAGCACTGTGTATGTGCAAACCTTATGCATGTAGAGACAGAAGGCAGCTTCATGTCCGATGTCCCCTGTGTGAGGTGAAGGTCCCTGTCCTCACCCCCATCATCACCATCTCCAGCTACACACTCACACAGCTCCAATAATCATGCGATTGAATCAAATATACAATCAGTGAGGAAATGTCCCCTTGTCACCTCCTATGCCATAATCCAGCTAGAATTGCAATTGGAAAACTTATACAAGGGTTAGCTGGTGGAGTTGGATGGTGCCCTGGGGCCTCAGCAGAGTAGGAGGGAGTGAAGACGAGAGATACAAGGGGTGAAGAGATGACATGAGAGGGGAAAAATCACAGGAGATAATACAGAGTAAATGAAAAATATGTTTTATAAATTACATAATGATAGTCACACTCTACTGTTTAAAAATTAAGGATAGTTAAAGAACAAAGATGGGAAAGAAGATGGAAAAACATGTCTATTTGCTTTCAGGTGTTTATCATGCTGCTTGGGGAGCTATAACCTCTGCCCATCCCACAAATTCCCTACTTTTACACCTCGACGATCATTTCATTGGAAAGGGTCTTTAAGCTCAAGTTAACTGCTAGCCTGAGGGGTTTTAGAAAACTGAACCACACCTTCAACCAGCTTATGGTAACAAAACATCCTGACTACATATCTATTCTTTAATCCATTATTACTTGTTGAATATATTTATTTATATTACATCGCTGATTTAAGTATCAGTAATTGGTTCGACAGATCAAAGTTTAAACAAATTCCACTGATCAATAAGACAAATCAGGGTTTATCAAATTCAAGTTCTTTCAAGGTGAATGTTCAAGATTCTCCATCTCCTTACATGACAATTTACACACACAAACAGTATATGCTCAAAATTCATTTTTAACTTCTCTGCCCCATATAGGTAAATGTAGAGGCTAATTACATACATTTTAATCTATTGTTAGAACCTGTTTTTACCCTTAAATTCAATAATATCTCTTTCTTTAAAAGAACAACTTTGTGTAATAAAGTGTGTAATTCTGAAAAATAAAAACAGATTAAACACATTTTTTGAGGGGAAAACATGCTGTGGAAAAATCTTAAACTGAATTTCAATGCGCCCCTTAAAGGTGATTGTGCTTTAACCTGTTTCAGTTTAAAGCACTTTATTAACAATTCAAGCACTTTCAAAACCTTGACAGTACCACATGAAAATTCAAGCATTTTCAAGGATTTCAAGCACCCATAAAAACATTGATAAATACAATGTATGTTTAAATGCAAGTTCAAGTCTGTTGCAAGGTATACTTATGAATATAATATTTTGTGTCCAGATATTCTTAGACCTGTAGTATACAACCTGTGACATGTTTTTCAGTCATAAACTTTTTCATGCTTCCACATCGTGTCAGTTACTGCATATTTGAGTTGCTAAAACAGCACAGTAAGAAAAATCTGAGACTTTTTACTGAACCATAATGTTTACATTCCAGAAAAATTATCTGTCTTTATTCATTTCAGACAAACATGGAGGTGGAAATGTATACAAGGAGAACACACTTTGTTTCTGGTGACAAGCTTTCGCTTGAATCTTTTTGAGTGCCTAAAACAATTTTCTTCAACAATAACACAAGGAGAGGGCTGATAAAAGATGGGAAGTCCTTTCTTGAAAGAGAAGCCTCTGTCACAAATTAGACGGCTGATGACTACATCATGCTAAAGCCACCCTCAGGTAAGATTACACTGTAAATGCATTAAAGGTACCATAAGGAATCTTCAAACAAGCTAGGTTTAGCTAGCTATTTTACAGAAACACGTCTCAGAGCTCTCACCCCTCCCATCGGCTATAATCCTCCTTACCGTACCTCCTCCAGACATGGGACCGCACATTGTCACAGTAACAATAAAGAGCAAAACACCAGCCATGGAAACGTTCCCCCAGGTTTTTTCTTTCTACGACCAAACTATTTTTTTTGTTTTCTGCTAGCTGAAAAAGGTGTTTTTCTTTGGGGGATTCTGGTATTTTTCCCTAAAATTGAAGCGCTAACGGCCGGCTGTTTCTGTTTTTCTCTCACTTCTGGGATGTTCTGCTGAGAAACGCTCCGGCACGCATTAATAGAGGATCCAAGCAGTGCGGAAGTGAGGCGCTTTGGCGAGACAGACAGACGGATTGTCCAATAGTTGTTTTCGATCCAGGTTTTTAGAAAACTGCGAGGGAACCACCTTATTGATTTCTTTAGTTTTTTTAATCGCCACAATATATTTATAGCTATACTATATTAGAACGTTGTTAAGAGGCATGAAAAAAAAACGTTTTAAGCTACATTGTTTACCAAATTCCCTATGGTACCATTAAAATAGTAATCGTTTGCAAATAAATAATGGAATTAAGTCTTTGCACTCTGCTATAAAATATCAATTTCAGAGGAAAGCTGTTAAATATAGATGTACTAAGGTCACTTAGGTTGAAATAATTGAGCTATCAGGATAACAACTTGTGTCTTTGAACAAATCCTGTGTCATAAATGAGGTTCATGTAAACATTGTGTAGAAGTTTGAGGACACTCCTGCAAGAAGTGTCCCTGGCAGCAATGGAGACATCAGCTACTGTTATTTGTGTTGCAAATAGCTAAAAAAAAAAAAAAAAAAAAAAGTTAAAAACTGTAATACAAAACTGACTGTTGCAAAGCTTATAAGACTTGTGTCCATATTTTGATGACCCAGATGAAAAATGCTGACAGCACTAAATTATTTCACTTTGAAGCACTCCAGCTGACTTTTATTTCAGACACTGAAGAAGAACAAGAAGAAAAACCTAAGTGAGATCAAACATAATCATTGTGAATATATTAACAATGATCAACTTTGGTTCAATGTTATCCTGTTGTTTTGTCATTCCTTATCACAGGACTCCCCTGTCATTGATTTTCCTGGACCCTCTTTTGCTGGTTCCCTTTTTTCATCTAGACTCTCTATTTCTTTTCATCTGTCTGTGTCATTACTCCAATTTGTTCCCTCTGTCTCTTCACATTGTCTTTACCTCAAGTTCATTCTTTTCTCTCATTTTTTGCCCCTGTTTTTGTTGTCACAAGAAGCAGACTGTCGTTAGGGAAGTTTTTTCAACCACCTCATCCTTCCGTTTTTCATCAGCTCACATATACACCCACCCACCATCTCCCATCTCCCCATTCATCCCCTCTCTCTGCTCTCTCCCTGTCCATCCACGGCACAAATGCATTTGTTCAATACCTCCAGCAAACAGATTAGCAGGCTGTTATCAGCGAAAGGTAGACGGTGATAATGGTTTTCACCACATCTTGTCTCTCCCACAGATTAAAATGGGCCAGGTCACTTGACACACAAACACACCCACACACGTTCACCGATGAAGCCTTCCACAACAGATCTTGTTAAAAAACTTAAATAAATAAATATGTTTGTTGAGTAGGCATTAAAAAAGACTTGTCTTCATGTGCATTGATGGCAATCTAAACGTTCAAACACACAAACTCTAAAGTGCAGAAGGACAATTTGTTTTTGTCTTCTCCTAACCTTCCATCCCCCTCTTTTGCTCTCCTTGTCTCTAAGCTTGCTATTGGATTTCCTGTCCAATCTACTGTCACTAGTCTGGGCCGAAAGATACAAGGTGAAGTTAGTTCCAACAATCTGATGGACCATTGTCTTGGCTCAGGATCTTCACCAAACCCCAAAACAAGGTCACACACGAGGATGGGACAGGTTTCCTGTTTGGACATTGAGCTTGATATTTGCTACTGTTTTTCTGTATGTTAATTTGCAAATATAGTATATAATATATATGTAGCATCTCTGCAACTTGGGCCTGCTTGTTTATCTACATTAAAGGCTCTATTTCTTTGGTTGCAAAATGCCAGTATAAATGTCCAAATATACCTCAGGTCAAAGAAAACTGAAGGAATATGGTCTACTATTACAGATGGACCAATATATTTAAATGTGCAGGTTTTGCTGTTTTTCTCATAGTAAATAAAATGGTAAGAAGCTTCTATGTCCAGATCCACAATTTTTTGATTACTGTAAACCTAATTTTCTTCACAAATGTTTCTGTGACTGGTGAACGTTAGCCACTTTTTACCATTAATGAAAATACAACCCTACAGATTACACAACTCATCTAATCAAGCCTACAAGCAATGGCATAGCTAACTTTAAAAAAATGTGGAAGATGATGTTTGCATCACACACACACACACACACACACACACACACACACACACACACACACACACACACACACACACACACACACACACACACTCACTGCCTGCTTCAACTGACTTCTTAAACAAAGTGTATCTAAAAAATAGTGTAGTTTAATTCTTTTTACTTAATTGCACCCCTGAGAACCTTCATGTGTTCTCTCTGAAACAGATGCCTTCTGCAGCTGCCCATCCTAAACCAGAAGGGTGCAGTGGTAAAGAATTGGTTTTATGAATTTAGGGCTCACTTTACAAAAAAAAAGAAAGCCTAATTATAAAATATTTATTATTTACAAGTTTCACTTAAGGGATTTCTCTTGAATAAATTGTAAATCTTCTCATGCCTTTTTCTTCTCTACATATTATTTATAATGACTTTTAAAAAGACAGTTAAAGCTTGACAGTGACATGAGTCCGACTGATATAACTGCAGTAAGGGTCCTGGCTGTCAAAGATTGTTGTTGTTGGTTTCAATTATAAAAGACAGATACAATTGAATAAAGCACATGTTAAAATGGATACAACTTTTAAAAATGACTTTAAAAGTTGATTTGAATCAGTGTGTTCAAGTAAAGAAGTGAACAAACAAGTTTTGGCGTAGAACTGTCCGTCTCTTGTTACTGATGTTAAACTCAAATGAAATGTAGCTCAATCCTGACTGAGGTTGCTTTGAAAACCATCCAATTTAGTACCACACACGAATGTGACCTGAGTCATATTTGAAAAAAATCAAGTTTATGGTCATAAAAAAAATCATATATAGGCAAAATTAAAGTAAATGTGAGTGTAGCCTTAGACACCCAAACAACTTGTACTTTAGACATTTACACCACCTTGACTCCAGTCCAGCATCCAGTTGTGATTAATTATGCTGGTGGTCAGAGTAATGTTTTCTCCCCTTGTAAACCCCTCCAGTTGTGCCCTGGCCCTGTCAATAATTAATGCTACGGATGCCTGGTGTTTTACAAGAGGCCACAGCTGAGTTTTATTACTGGAGCACATCATTCTCATTAGGTCAGACTCAATTAAGTCTTACTGTATACAAAGACACTGGAAACAACACAGTGTTAGACCGAAAGAAAAGTTCTTCACTTCAGCAGGACTGACAGGACAAGAAACATAAAAGCTATGACCCATCTACCCAATAGAATGTGTTTACACTCTCCCAGCAGCATTCTTTTCTGTAATGTCCCTCCTCATCTAGTAATGGACCCCATTCAGTAATATGTAACAGCCTCTCCACGCAGCCCTGTCCTTGTCGCTCGCTAGAATTTACTGAATGCAAATACATAAGAGAAGGCGTTTGTGTGAAGGTTGTGTGATAAGATATACATTTTTAATGAGATGGAATGAGATGAGGGTGAAGGCAAGGTTAAAGGTGATGCACACACACATACGTGCAAAACCTCATCCAGGCATGGATACACACTCATAGACATGTTAATACATAGCCTAAATACCGAACATGCACACTTACACACCCTCAAAGGCAACTGTGTGAAGTATGGTCTCATTAGGCATGCGGTAAGGGATTAACAACAGCAGTGACATTTGGTGTCTTGTAAGCGACCAGTCTATAAAAACAGAGTGAAGAAGTGTGTGTGTGTGCTTGTGCTGATGAGTGCGTCTATGTGTGTGTGTGAGATATAAATGTTTCTACATCTCAATTCTTCTCCTCTCTCCCTCTCAGTGTTGCTGCACACACACCTGGCAACAAACGGTCCCAACATGTTTGATGGGAGGACATTATTATTTGTCCCCTGGGTATTTTAGCTGGTTGGTTGAGGTCTTTTTTTCCCCTTATTGCTGTAGCCAAAGTGAATATGTGATCTGACTTTTATTACACAGCTTTGTCCTGACAGAGAGCTTCCTCAAAGGAACTGGAGTAAATGTGTGCATGTGTGCATACTACACCTTTGTCATTTTCATGTTTCATGTGGGTTATTCCCCCTCTTCCAGTACTCGTTTTTTTTGCTCCACCACTGCTTGCTTGCTAGTAACTAACCTCCCTCCAACAAGACATGCAAAGCACTACACATTCTGGCTACATAACACACACACACACATATCTACAGTCACTGTCCTGAAGCCGGAGAGTCTCAGCATGTGGTGGCTATCAAATAAGCCAATGTACATGAGATGTTCTGGTTAATGAGCTGCAGAAATGCATCCCTTACCAAGAGAGTTTGCATGTTTGTGTGTGAATGTATAAAAACAAACTATAAATTTAGTATAATTATTAGCATTTCAGTAATATTTGCTAATAGCTTTGTGAGTGTACTAAACTGTTCATGATATATTCATTGATTTACTTTGTAAAAAACATAAGTTTGTTTACTAAATCAGTTTGGAACAAATAAACAAGGCTGCAAAGCATTAGCTATTTAGCTATAAGGTAGCAGTAAGGGCTTCATTACACACATCTATGATAATGTGAAAAAAAAGGGTATTGGATTCCAGACTAAAACTAAATAAATGTTTTCTTAAATACTCTTTTAAAGGGGTGGTTTTGTCAGAATCCATTTTTTCCAGGTCTTCATAGTTTCCAATAGGTCCCCCTTGTCATAATCTGAGGTTTTGTGAGGATCCTGGAGCAACACAACAGTCTGATGGAAACAAGAGGTAAGTAAAATACTGTTTTTATTGTACGGTTTTGGTGGTGTGGAGGCGGATCCGGGAGGATCCGTGGGATCCTGGTACAGGACACTTCTCTGAGAGGAGAGAGGAGAGTGAGTAACTGGAGATGAGGATAATACGTGCTGAGATGAGTTTTGAGTGGAGGTCTTACTAGTAGGATGAAGATGGGGTCTTGGGGAGGTTTTGTCTGTCCTGGGTGAGGATGGTTGGAGCGGTGGTGAGGAAGGGAGTGGAGGCAGCTGGCTGGCAGGGGGACAGGCAGACCAGGCGGACATGAGACTGAGGAGGACTCCGGAGGATCTTGAGGTGGACGACGCCGGGTAGATGGACTGGTGGAACAAGAATAGAGAATTATAAAAGTCAAAGACGAGATATTAAGTGGAAGACCTGTGTTTACCACTGGTGAGGTGGAAAAGACTGGCGTCGTCCCTCTGTGGATCTGCTCCTTATGAAGGTCCTCCTCTGATGAAGCTGATGAGCTGCAGCTGGGAGCTGCAGCTGGAGAGGATCTGCCTGCCACGCCCTGAGGGAAAAAACACAGACTGCCTGCAGGCACCCAGGATATGACACCCCTGAGCCTGTCATGTAGGCCAAACATGAAAACTCTCTGTTCCCTGGTTATTTAGAAAAAACAGAATAAGGGAGAACAGAAACTTAAAAATGCTGAAGAGCATTTCTGGAATTTTTGACGTCACAAGTGTATTCGCTGAGATGGTAACGCCTTTCAGTCCGCCCAGCTGCTAGCTTTTGTTTTTGTTGAAAATTCAACATGGCGGAACGCACGCAGACAGTGTTCCAAACTCGGGGATATACCCAACGCGCAGGTCCCTCTCTCCCTGTCCCCCCCCCCCCCTCCTGTCGGAGGGGAGCACGACTGACAGACAGCACAGACAGCAGGAGGAGAACAAGAGGAGAAAAAGCTGAGGAAATGAGTTTTAGCAGTAGTAAGTAAGTAAGTAAGTAAAGTTTATTTATATAGCACCTTTCACAGAAAAAATCACAAAGTGTTTCACAGAAAACAGAATCAAACATGATAAAACAAATAAAATCAATTAAACAAACAAAATATCATTACAAATCAAAATCATTAAACAACAACAAGAGAACATAAAATAGTTATTTAAAAGCAGTTTTGAATATTTGGGTCTTCAGCTGCTTTTTAAAGGAGTCCAGACTGTCTATACAGCGTAAAACTAAAGGAAGTTCATTCCAAAGTCGCGGTGCAACAGACTGGAAGGAGCGATCACCTCGACTTTTAAATCTGGTCCTTGGAACTGTTAGGAGATTCTGGTCTGTGGACCTGAGAGCTCGGGTTGGAGCGTACGGCTTTATCAGTTCAGTAACATAAAGAGGAGCTTGACCATGTAGGGCCCTGAAAGTTGGAGTCAGGATTTTAAAATGAACTCTACATTTAACAGGTAACCAGTGCAGAGACCTCAGAATAGGAGTGATGTGATCTTTTCTGTTTGCTCCAGTGAGGAGCCTCGCTGCAGAGTTCTGGACCAGCTGAAGGCGGTCAAGGGCTTTTTGGTTCAAACATGTGAAAAGTGTTACAGTAATCTAGACGGGAGGAGATAAAAGCATGAAGAACCATTTCCAGTTCAGGTTTTGACACCAACTTTCTCAGTTTGGAAATATTTCTCAGATGATAAAAACAGTTTCTGACCAGCTGTTTTGAGTGACCTTCAAGAGACATTGATTGGTCGAAAATAACACCCAGATTCCTCAGGTTTGACTTTACAGCAGAACTTAAATGTCTAATATGTTGACTGATCAGAGGGACCATCCTATCAGGGGCAACAATCAGACATTCAATATAGAGATTTCAGATCTACCATTTATTAGCTCAAACATTAAACGAAAAGCTTGCTTTAAAGCCCTAACATCAGCTCTTCTCTGACAGCATGGTGGGAGTATCTGAAAATGACTGAGTCTTCTCTGATTCCATGCAGACGTACACCCATCTGGAACAATCCTGACATCTTACTAAACAACAATATGATCAACTTCTCAGACTGGAGGAGTAAAGGAATCGTATACCTGGAACATATCTTTGAGGGAACTGACTTCATCCCATTTAACAGGATAGTCTCACAATATGGGGTTGACAGGAATAGATTTTTAGAATATCAGCAAATTAAATCTATAATAAAACATAAATTTAAGTTTAATAGAACAGAACTACAAACACCATCAAGGGTATTAGATTTCCTTAATCTCAAATCTCCGAAGTTACTATCTAAAATATATAGGTTACTGTCTAAAGTAGATGATTTGATATCTCTTCCTATAGCTAAGTGGGAGGCAGACCTATCAGTCAGTTATGACCAAAACTTCTGGTCTCAGACATGTTTAAAATCTTTTAGAATGACTAGAAACCCCAGTTTACAATTAATTCAATATAAAATCCTACATAGAGTTCACTATACAGGTAAACGGATGTTCAGGATGGGTTATGCACCATCTGAAATTTGCACAAGCTGCACAGACAACACTCCTGACACCTATATTCATGCACTTTGGTTTTGTCCACCTGTGCAGAGATTTTGGTCCCGGATATGTGAAGACCTGTCAAAGTGTCTGAAATGTAATATTCCAGCTTCCCCTCCAGTTTGCTTACTGGGAGATTTAGATGATGTCATCACAGAGATTAATTCAGTTCACATGATTCTAACTGCCCTATGCATCGCTAAGAAAACGATCCTCATAAACTGGAAAAACAAAAATAATCTTAGTTTGAACCAGTATAGGAATCTGTTGTTGGACTATATTAACCTTGAGACAACCTCTGCCTCCGCTCCAAAAAAATCTCTCTGGGCAACTTTGATCAGTTCCATCACATAGTAAGGATGGGGGGGGTTCTGGGCTTTGTCCACCGAGGT
>SSNR01000008.1:4458160-4496784 GCA_006937965.1 Callopanchax toddi | reverse complement strand
GTTACTATGTGCGTGATTGAGGGAGGTATAGTTACCCTGCTGGGGTGGGGGTGGGGGACTCTGTGGGCTCCGTGGCGCTGTGTGGGGCTCCTGCCGTGGACCTGGATGGGTGGGCCAGCGATCTCCCTGCCCTGGGTGGTTTTGGGGAACGGGGGAGCTTACTGGGGCCAGCTCCCCCGCTGGCCCCCTGGGAGGGCTTGTCCCCCCAGTCTTGCCTCCCCATCCCCGGATTTTTCCCTCCCTCTGCTCCGTCACGTCACCACACACACAGGGCTTTGAGTCACGGGTACGTCATGGGTATGGAACACCATCTCTGCAGTCCTGTGGCCCAATTTTATTGCACAATTTAAACACTTCCACCCCAGCCATTCTTACATTATGCATCTAGGGTCTTTGGAGGAATTACACCCAGTAATACCCGGGGGGAGGGAGGTCTAGCCGGCTAACCTCTCCTCCGGTGTCATTACCCATCTCCACGCATTTAGACACTTAGGATCCAGGGTGGGGGATGGCGGGCCGCCCCCCACTCTTTTTAAAAGCATCTTACTACAACACGCATCAACACCACATTGGAGCAGGTGGGGGGAGACTTGGGGTCTTCACACACCCCTGTTCTCTGCTTGCTGCCTGGGGCCTGGAGTGGAGCGGGCTGTCTGGTCGGGGTCTGCGGTGGGGGGCTGCTCGGCTGCGGCGGGGTGCGCGGTGGTCTGCTTATCCCCACTTCAGTAAGGGAGGGACCATCTTCTGGATCTCAGGGCCGGCTACACCCTCAGGGCGCTGGTCCCTGGTCCTGAACATAGAGTGTGCATGGGGAGCGAGAGTGGGTGTATAGCGTCTATTGTGTGTCTTGGTATGTTTGCAGGAATGTGTGTGTGCACGCATGAGGGAGGGAGAGTGATTGTGTATGTGTGTGACTGTTTTTCTGTCAGGTCTCGTCCCCCCCCCTCTCTTTCTGTGACATGCTAGACCCTCCTCGGCAGAGAGTATCCTCCCTGGCTGCGCCTCGGCATTGGTGGTGCCTTTCTCCAGTGGCGTGCTGGGGTGTCTCGGGGTCTGGGGCTGGGTGCTGGGGGCATCTGCCTGCTCTTCTTCCTGTGGCTGCCTGGTGGGATCTGGGCCCCCGGGGGTGGTCGGGCCTCTGCTGGGGCTGGTTCGCTCCTGGGTCTCGGGTCTCTGGTTCCGGCTAGATCTACCCTGGATGGCCGGCTGCAGGCGGTGCCTGTGAGCTCCTAGCCGCGACCCCCCAGGTGCTCTAGCGAGGCGACTGCCGGGGGGCCCACGTGGGGTGAGCCTCTGCGCCCTCTGGGGGAGAGTTTAGCGACTGCCCTGATGGCGGTCTCCGTGGGGTGTCCGTGCCCTGGGTGGCCTCTGGACGTCTGGGGCCTGGACCTCCTCCGCGTCCTCCGCGGGCCTTGGGGACGGGTCTGTGGCTCCTCGAACTTATTATTGAATGTTTCAATAGAGAAACCTTACATAAACAAGCGCGCATATATACACACAGGTGATCACAAGGTGCTCACATAAAGACGGACTCAGGTGTTTTCAGACACATTGACTGGGGCTGTGGTTGGCACTGAACTCTCTTGAACTGGTGTATACATATACATTTGAAGAATATCACAACTGTTGTATATTCATATGCTGTTTGTTGCTGTTGTATCTTTTCTTCCTGTTTTGTTTGCTTGTTTGTTTGTGCTTTATTTACAGGTCTAGAAGTGGACTCTTCACGTCTCTTGTTCTCTTCTTTTTCTGTTTACTTTCTCCCCCATCCCTCTTTCTGTACCATTCCCTTCACTTTCAGGCTCCGTGTCCAATCAACCATAAAAACATTCTAATAAAGATTTTGGGGGTTATATTTAAACAAAAATCAGGAGGAGTTTTATAGCAGTGGCTGTAACCTCTCACCTGAAACAGCAACACTGTTGGGCTTGTTTTTGGCACTCAGACATTATTCTGTTTGCTCCACAGCCGGACAGGACACGGGGTTAAAAAAAAAACAAAAAAAAAAACAGACATTCAGTCTTTTCAGGGTTTAACTGAAGGAAGTTATTTTCTAACCAGTTAGTAATAGCTGACAGACACTCCAGTAGTTCAGACAGTTTGTAGAACTCTGAGTCCTTGAAGGAGCAGTACAGCTGAATGTCATCTGCATAAAGGTGGTAGGAGACATTGTGACATCTACTAATGATCTGTCCAAGAGGATGGAGATATAGTAAAAACAGGAGTGGACCCAGAAAAGAGCTTTGGGGTACCCCACAGAACAGATCTGTAGTATCTGACTGATGTTGTTTATATAGACACTGAAACTTCTGTTTGAGAGGTACGATCGGAACCAGTCTAAAACTGTTCCAGAGATCCCACCAAGTCACGGAGTCTGTTCATTAAGGTGATGTGATCAACAGAAAGGTCCAACAAAACTAAGACTGTAAACTCCCCGGAGTCTGCTGCCATCATGATGTCACTGGATACTTTGAGTAAAGCTGTTTTTGTTTAATGTTTTTTACGGAAACCAGATTGGAATTTATCAAAAATGTTGTGTTGTTCCAGAAAAAAGACCAGCTGATCAGCCACAACCCTTTCTAAGAGTTTAGAGATATACAGTAGCTAAATTTGGAAATGGGCCTGTAGTTATTTGGTTGAGAGGAGTCCAGACTGGGTTTTTAAAGGATGGGTTCAATAACAACGTGTTTAAAGATGGAAGGGACAGAGCCGGTTTGGAGGGATAGATTAATAAAATCAACAATGCATGGGCCAACTAGGTCAAAAGCTTTAAGAAGCAACGAAGAAGCAGGCTCCCTCAAAGCTAATCTTTAGTAAAGACTAGAAGCTACTGTTTGTTACCTGGGTTTAAACTTTTTCACTCTTTCACTTTCCAAAGTATCTTGGGACATTTCGGGGGGTGGAGTATTGATGTTTCTGTCATCCAATCAGAAGCGAGTGCTGTGCATATCATGAATACTAATGAGAATCCTGCTGTTTCAAATTCAGGTGTCAGATGGGAAACTTCTAATGCTTATATTAAAAGCATCAAAGCTTCTTTCTTTATAAAAATTACACAGATAGCATTGAATTACACTAGAGAACAATGCAAAACTATAAAATAACCCAGAAAACCACACCTTTAACATTGGGCATATATAATCTATTATACATATATTGCAGTAGAATTTTTGTTGTCCATCCTTTTGACTGACAGGGTCAACAAACACATCATAGTGTAGTCCCTAGCAGCTACATGTAAACAATGAAGTTTAAAAATTGTACTTAAAATATGAACAGTTCACCTGCTGTGGCCTGAACAGCAGTCCTACAGCTTCCTCCTTGTCTGTTGACTTGATTCGTGTGTCCGCTTGTGTGTAATCAAATGGCTCAAGTGGGATTCCTGCAGAGGATTTTGTCATGAGGTTTTGGACAGACGACTTCTCTGGCTGATTCTGACTTTTGTCCTTAGCCTTCCACTGCATCAACCCCTCTTTTATCACCTCTTTTATCAACATCATTGTAATTATTTGGCTTTTTGAAAAAATTTCATTCAGCTGCCATGACATTATTTTCTGAGTGAAGCCAACGAGCTGATGCATCAAAAGAGCTCACTCCCCACCAAGTGGTCAGGGGTGTGAATTACAATCTGTCAAAATGACAGATGGCCTTCAGAATGTTTCACCATTATAAAGAAACAGTCAAAGACAGAAAATATTTGGCTAATGCAATCCCTGATCCTGAGCCACACTGGACTGATCATTGGGCCTACCTGGCAGTTGCACGGTGGGCTGATGGTAATCTTGGGCTGGCCCAGGCACCGGTGTGTTATCAAGTGCACAGCCAGTGATCTGAGTGGCTTGTTGTAATTTTCATTTCTAGGGAGTGCTCCTGCGGCCGCAGATGCTCAGTGACACACACATACAGTACATGCTGCAGTGCCTACAGTGCCAGCACCTTCACCATTTATCCACTAATGGGTGATGAAGATAACAGGTCCAGAAAGAAACCAAAACATTCCCTTTACAATTACTCGTTCCAGCTCTTCGTAGGAGATCCTAAAGGATTCTTAGGCCAAAGAAGGTACATTTCTCCAGCACGTTCTGGGTCTGCCTCAGGGTCACCTTCCAGTGGGACTTGTCTTATCTCTAAGGCTGAGCCCTAACACCCTCCAGCAGAATCTCTTTTCAGCCACGTGCACCCAACATTGGTTGGGGCTTAAAACATAGATGGCCCATTAAATTCAGCTGTGCAACTCTTTCGTTACCAAGACACACCACAGTAACATTGTCTTTACTTTATTCTGCTGCCAGGAGACTTCAAGGTTGGTTGTGACTGGGAATCTTAAACTGTAATGTCAAGTAGGACGCTCCACCTGATCAAAACTCGACCTGGATCTATTCAGTGGTTCTGACCACACATTCCTCAAACTTCTGTAAGTAACATATGACTGCAATGTTTTTGTTGCTGACTACTGTAAGAGTCAACATAACAAAACTATCACTACAAATATACTAAAAAATACCGAGCCAGGTTGAGTTACTCTGAAGGCAGTACCCAGCAGTAGCTGTTGAAGTACATTCATCAAAGAGAAAATGCTAAAAAAACATTAGAGGTAGAGAAAGACTAACTACTCTCTCTTGATTGTCATTCCTTCTATTCCTGCTCTATGTTATCCTCTTTTTATTCTCTTTTCATTTTCCCCTTTTTCAACAGAAAATTCTCCAAAGCATTTCACATCATCTGGTGTTCTATCAATGCACGTCGCTCTTCTATCACATTTCACCTCTCACCATCTCCTCTCTTTTCCTCGTCTTCTTCCCTTTCCTTTCTGTCAGAGCAGCTATGATTATGACTAGTGAGCATAATGCATAGCCATGAATAGGACTGTCCAGCTGATTGTGATGTATAGTTTTTCATTACTGCTCCCCAGCCCCTGTCATTAGGCATAAGGTGAACGGGTGGATTTTGCAAAGGAGAGGGGGTGAACAGTGGAAGTGGTGTTGGGCTATATATTTATCCACTAATTTGATAGAAAAAACTACCTCCCCCTTCCCAGTATGATGGTAATCAGGGGACAAGGTAATCGTCTCCGGGTGCAAGATGCCCTGACGGCCAACACTTGATGAAGAGCTATGTGGTGTACACCACTGTGTGCAAGAGGACAACAGAAAAAAAACACGCAGGATAGGAAGAGACTGCATGCACAGGCGACATGTTTTAACTGAAATAAGTGGGGAAAGCTACCAGTGATGCAAATCAACTTCAGAATCAAATGTTTTCATGGAAGAGGTGGTTGACCTTATTTTACACCATTTCAACAACACCAGTGCAGCCGCACTGAGAGCAAGAAAAGCATGAGAATACTGAGAAAACAACCTGTCCTCTGCACTTTCAGGTGGATAAATGTTGTTTTTAGCCTGCAGAGCATTTAAAATTTATATTGTTGAAGAAATCATTTATTTTTATCCAACTCTGATATCCTAATGATCCTTTCTTAAATTTATGAATGCATGTAAATGTGCTATAAAACCAAAGGTAACACTGACAATAAGATATGCCATAATACCAAAAATCATTACTTGCAATTATTGAGTGAGTGACAATATACAGTAAAACTGTTGTCATGGTGTTTTACTTTCTTGTAATTTTATTATTTAATCATTTAGTTATGATCGTTGTTAGTTTCAGTCTGTTCAGTATATTGTGTCATGCTTGTATTTGGTCATTAGGTTTCTTTTTATTTATTGGACCTCTTGAGTTTATGGAAATACCATTTTTTATTAGTTCCCTACCATTCCCCATAGTTTTTTTAGCTTCCCTAATTGTTCAGTTTTTACACATGTTCACTTCCCATCCTCTTTTTATTTTAATAATAACCTGTCCCTGCATATATAGTCCATAGTTTCTTTTAATATTTTGATCATTTTTGGACCTTTCTGTTCCATTGGTTGGTTCTGCTGTGTTTTTCCTTGTGTCCCTGCCTTGACTTGGATAATATTTTTATATACCAACTATATGATGATGTTTCATTGTATCATGTAGTCAAATAACAATGTAACAATAATAAAGAAATACATTTGGCATTTTCCACCGGTCCACTTTCCACTAATCCATAAGTACTATCTCTAATACTCCATCTGATTGATTCAACCACAGGAGTTTGATGTAAATTTGCAACAACAGTCAACAAGATTCAAAGCAGTTTGTTGTTGTTGTTGTTGTTGTTGTCGTCGTTCCAGAAGTTCCTTTGCCTCCTTGACACCTACTGGTAGTGTTAGGATTTATGGATGAATTTTCCTAACTTAAGAATTTTGTTGTTTCAATTAAATATCTGATATATAATGTAAAACTCAATTTTGCTTAAAGAACGTTATCTAAAAAGAACCACTCTGATTTTTCTACAAAAGTTTCTACTATATCTAATATGAGGATTATTTTTTTGTTTGTATGTTTAGTTTTGTTTTGCCTTCATTTTAATAAAGTAAGAAATATGCATATGCTGTTTTGGGATGTTGTTTCCTTACACTCTGGGACAGTGTGATGTAACATGAACAGGAGGCTGATAAAAAAGCAACAGGGGGAAAATATCATCACTGAACATAAAGCTCGGTTTCTCACAATTGACCGGTATTTTTGTTTTGTCTGAAAGGTTGCTTGTGAAGTCATGATTCCTCCTCAGAAATGTGCCCTGCTGAGCCTGTGTCAGCATCCAACAGCTGAGAGAGTAAAACAAGAAAGATCATATTGTTTTGGCATGTAAGGGAAGTTTACTGGAGTGATACGGGGACAGACAGTCACAGCTGTGTGTGATATGGACAAGAACACAGCAGGAGGCAAAACAAAGGAAACGCATGGTTCACACACACAAACACAAAAAGCAGGCAGGATGTCAACATGCTGTCATTATTTGGCAATTTACCCAGAAAGGGAAGTTCATACTTTAATCAAATGGAAGAGTTGCATTCGCTGATGTCAAATTTTAGCATAATAAATCTCACAATGAGCTACAACTGTTTTCCACCTATGCACTCTTAATGATACATTATTTGTTTATTTATTTTTATTTAAGGTGCTCAGATGGTTCTGCCATTACAGATCAGCCAATTTAACTTCATCCATGCTTTTTAACCTTTAGTTAGCAAGTCCGTTACTTGATAGAGCATATTTTGATCCCTATATCTTATTAAAGCATGCACTGAACTTAATTGAAAAAAAAAAAAACAACTAATGAATTCTAAACAAAGTATGGAGATGTTTGAATAAACATTAATTATCTTACATTATTATTAACATTACAAGTTTAATACTACTATTAATTTGCATTATATCACAACCCTTATAGTCGCAAATGAATCAAAACTGAAAAAACATTGAATTTCATTTTTCCTTGGTGTGGATATTAAAGGACTAAAACAAGACCTCAAGTTTTTAAATGTGGATTTCTGTTGAAAGCTTATGAACTGTCAGTATATTACCTGTTAGCTGTTTGCACAACCTTAGTTTGAATAAATAGAAAGGAGTTCTTACTGGACTGATAAGCTAATAGCCAGTGGCGGTTATAGATCAACGTTAGGGGGGGCAGGCTGGGGCCAGCTGCTTTTTTTACAGGGCCACATTCTAAAAGAATTAACAAAAAAACTACAAACATTGTCTTTAAGTTTTTCTAATTTTAATGTATAATTACAGCAATATAAGAACAGCAATTTTGCTTTGGACACAATAACTTCAATAAGTTTAAAAACAAAACTATTTTGCAAAAATAATTTGATCTCTTGGTTATCATTTCAGTGACAAAATGAAACCGTCTTTGTCTCTGATGCATTTAGCAGGGGGGCCATGGGGGGCGAGCTTGCTGTCAGGGAGGGACTGCCCCCCCACACACACCCAGAAACCACCCCTGCTAATAGCTAGCCTGAGTGGGACTAAGAACAAGTTGTATATCAATCATTCAAATTTGCATCAATCAAATTTTCATAGTGGTTCATGTAACCGGCTGCATGGTGGCGCAGTTGGTTAGCACTGTTGCCTCGCAGCAAGGAGGTCGTGGGTTCGCATCCCGGCTCTGCGGCCTCTCTGCGTGGAGTTTGCATGTTCTCCCCGTGCGTGCGTGGGTTTCCTCCAGGTACTCCGGTTCCCTCCCACAGTCCAAAGACATGACTGTCAGGCTAATTGGGCTGGTAAATTGTCCTTAGGTGTGAGTGGGTGCGTGGTTGTTTGTCTCGTTCGTCTCTGTGTGGCCCTGCGATGGACTGGCGACCCGTCCAGGGTGTCCCCCGCCTCTCGCCCCCTGACCGCTGGAGATAGGCACCAGCTCCCCCCGCGACCCTCTGTGGAGGACTAAGCGGCTACAGAAAATGGATGGATGGATGGATGGGTTCGTGTAACCATTACTTTAGAAATTTTAACATCACTAATATTTTCCCACTGCAAGGTTTTTACATAGAATTCTGTGGTGGTTTGAAGCACAGATAGCTGAAATGGTAGCGCTGCAGAGCAGGGATTTTACAGTATGTCTCAGCAGAACAACCATGTATTACTAAACCAACAATGATGTGACAGCTGATAAAACTGAATCTGCATGAAGCATTTCATTTTCTTTATCTGGTCAGAATTCATCTTTATTTCTCCAAACTGAGGCCATTCAAAGAGCTATCTACAGCAGGTAGCATATATTTGTTTGTAATTTTATCCAGTAGAAGTCATTAAATCTGCCAACCCAAACTCTGAGACACAAATCATTCTATTTACTTTGGTTTTGTTTTTGCTTTGCTGTTTTGAGTTTGTCTTGGTGATTGCTCTCTAAGTGATCCACGTTCATTTAGCTAATCCTCAGTGAATGGAACTTTGTGGATGTTACTTTGAACATTAGACTGTAAGTAGCACTGACCTACTATTAGGATACAATGTGTAATGAAGGATCGGCTTTACACTGAAAACGTTGCCCCACACTGTTGGAATGGCCAGGCTGGTGATCAGGAATCTATTAGCCTCCCTGTAAATGGCTCTGGAGCCCTGCCACTCGCTTTGTAATTAGTGCTGTTTTTCTGCCAAGGAGTCACTGGCTCACCCTGAACATGCACTCCCTCACACAAACACGCACACTCAACAATTAGTGTGTTTTACCTGATAATAAAATTATGTAAATGGCCGAGGAGTCCAATAGATGCTTGCTTATTTAATTCAAACAAGTTCAGGCCCCATTACCATATTTTGAAACATCTGACTTAATTAAGAGGACGAGGAGGGTCCGGGACCCGGGGAGAGGGATGAGACAGACAAAGACTTTTAACGGCATCCATTCGCCTCATAAAGAGGTTATTAAGAATCAGGGCCGAAGATGGCTACTAATGATGTGTTGGGGAAATTAGGCCAATCAGACATTAAAAGCCACGGCCCCCTCCTAAGGGCAGGGAAGCAGCCAAATGGGTCAATTTGAGAGGTATTATTTCTCTCTCCCACTCCCTCTTTTAAGAAAGAAAAAACACGTGGAAGCTCATCTGCATAAAGTGTTTATCAAGACAGATGTGTCCACTTCAGAGTGATTATGTAGAAATATCTCATCCAACTTAATTCAAATGAGGGTAAAAACTAAACTTGGCTATGTGTGCTTTACTGAATGAGTGTTTGTGCTCCTAATCGTGTTTTTGAGCATGTTCTTGTAGATTTGTTTACTGTTGACCAAAGCAGGCCCTGTGTCAGCATTTACTTCATGTATATGACTGAGGGGTTTTATGAGGAGTTAGCATGCAGAATGTGAGGGAAAAGAGAGCTGTTAGTGGTCTTCAGTCAAAAAGTAATTCACTATCAACCGCATAATGACCTGGTCATAAATTAGAATAACCAGGTTAGTGTGCAAAGCACTTGAAATTGCCTAAAATAAAACAGGGACATAGATCATTTATGGATGGGAAGAAAAATGCTCCTGGCAAAGGATGTACTAACAATAAATTGTCATTTTACTTCCTCTTCCACCTTGTTTTTTTTTTACCTTTCCCCAGTTATATTTTCACATACTGCTGCAACATAAGGGCTGCAGGATGATATGGTAGTCATCACTGTCGCCTCACGGCAGGAAGGTCTCTGGTTCAAATCTCTCCCTGTGGAGTTGTCATGCTCTCCCTGTGAATGGATTTTCTCCTACAGTCAAAAGAAACATGCATGTTAGGTTGAATTGATAAGTCTGAACAGAGATGGGATGGTAGTTTGTTGTGGATAAAATTGTTGGAATCCTGTCATTAAAGAAAGAAAACCCTACAAGAGACCCTGAAAGAACTTGAAATTGACTAAACTGAAAATCTGAGATTGCGTCTTGACACTCATCGATTGACCTCGTGTATCCACATCCAGGAAGGTTGGTCACAGTTAGCCGGTAACAGTTAGTTTTGTACTTCGGTTGTTTTTATTGCCTGGACATTGTGCTTTTGTTGCAACGTGTGATCGTGAGCAATGCTTTGTACTGTCTTTATGCTGCCTTCTTGGGTCAGTATACTCTTGATATCTCATGGAGTTTTTACCTGGTTAATTTAAGGAATAATAATAATAGTCTAGTGAACCGTATATCCAAATGTAGGACTATCAAGCGTGATTGGTCTTCTAGTCTTTACATTTACTTCCTGATCAATAACAGCCTTTCTAGTCTCCTGGGTATCGTCTGTGGTCCATTTCCAGTGTGGTACACACCCTGATACCAAACAGCACTGTGACTACCTTTAACCCTTTATAGGGCAAGAGTTTATATTTGGTAATTTACATTGACATCCCAATTGACTTAACTGCTGCACTTGTTAATGTTAATTTAAAAAATGCTACTTTTTATTTAAATATTTTCTGTATAATCCAAAAAATATTCTTTTTGGATTTACTTTAATACAGACAGGAAATGAGCCATACGATCACTTACTAAACTTGAGTTTTTCCTTGAAAACATGAAATGTTACCAAAGGTAAAAGAAAGTATTTTTTACGTCAACTGAATCCATACACTGCGATGGACTGGCGACCTGTCCAGGGTGTCCCCCGCCTCTCGCCCCTTGACCGCTGGAGATAGGCACCAGCTGCCCCGCGACCCTCTGTGGAGGAATAAGCGGCTACAGAAAATGGATGGATGGATGGATGAATCCATACTTTAAATTGTAAAGTATTTCAGTGGGTAATGTTAATTATAAAACACACCTTAAACACATTTTTCCCCATCATTTCTAGGGGTCCTTCTTTTTCATAGGACAATTTAATTAGTTTTTCTTTCAAAATTGTTCTATTGAACCACAATTCAAAAGCAATGTCTTTTCATGAGTTCATTTTCAATTAGTTGTTGTTGTTAGTATTATTTCAGGGACCATTGTAGGTTTAAAGAATGGAAACTGTGGGAGTATTGGTCTCCAGTCCAGTCCTTCATGATCAGACCAGAATAAAGCATACATGGAAATGAAAGGAATAAATACTACATTCGTAGTGTTGTTTTCACAATCTGTTGCTAGTACACTTCATAAGAAAACTTTAGTTTTGAACAGGATTTCTGTCTCTCTTCACTCACTTTCCCTCATCTACGTTAACTCAAGAGGAGACACACACACATTGTGGCTAGGGGAGAAAGGGAAGAGTTCTCGCGCAGGGTTTGAAATAAATTACCTTCTAGCCATTCAGGGTTAGGCTAACATATTAGAATTTTCCATCTGCTTGCTCTAAATCATCTGTGAGTCCGCTCAGCGCAAAGGGCAGGCTGCTCATCTCTCAACCCACCGGACAGATTGCATTACTGAGCAATATACCTTTATTTCCCCCATTTAATCCTCAGTGCAGGGCAGAGCACTGCAGCGCTGGAGGTAATAAGACACAGAGTCATGTATGCACACAATTATACTTTGAGAAGTACACACAGGCATTGAGATATCTTTTTAAATATATTCGTCATTGGACAGAAAAAATTAATAGACCAAAAACGCCATCAGGTGTCGTTTTAATGAGCTGATCACTATCAGCTGCTCTATGTTGCAGAAAGAGGTGTCAAAACAGAGCTGAGACACTTAGTTTAAACCACTCAGTCCAACACACACCTCCCTCCTTCCACACCAGCAGCCGGTGTCTGGCCTGTCGCTCCCTCTTCATCGGTAAACAACCTTGATGCTCGTTGCTGTTGTGACCATTGATTTTTCTGTTTCACATGTGGGTGAAAATTGCACTTTAAGTTACCCCGAGTGTTAAATTAATAATGAAACCGCAAGAGTGCCCTCTCCTGACTTTCAATTAACGCCGTCAGGATTAAAGGGTAGAGATGGAAAGATGGCAGAGAGATGGGGGGAGATAAAAGAGAAAGAATGCACTTTTCATGATCGCTCATTCTCAAGGTCTGGATTTAGCTTGTTCTGGTGTCCTCTCCTCAAACTATGAGCACTAACAGACAGAGGTTGAGCTGCTCAGAAAGTTTGGTTTTTTTGGAGAATCACTGTTTAGGTACTGCTGTTGTTTTGTAGTTTCAGCTACTGTGCTTAAGTGTTAACAATGTTGTATTGCGTCTGTAAGGTAATCTGGCTGTAAAACATTAATTCAGATCTTTAAAGGGGTTTTTTTGTTGAAAAGTTATGTAAAAACATAATGTTATCTGTTATGGATAGCTCTTTGAAGGACTTTGGTTTAGAGAAACATTCATTCTGACCAGACAAGTTAAATAAGAGCTAATTTGAGAGGGTAAATTAAACTCTAATCTCAAAATATATCATAACAGTTCATGCAAACAATTTATAAATTATTACACTGCCATAAATTTTATATTGCATAAGTATTTACATTAAATTTTGCTATTTACATAAGAAATTAGAAATTCATGCTGAAATTTCATAATAATCTTACCATTCTATGCTAAATTTAGGGCAATCTAAAGGTATAAACAAGCATTTGCATAAAGTTCTTTATTATTTACAAATTGCACTGGATTTCTCAAGAAAAAATGCACATGGATTTATGGAGCTGCTCTTATTGAGGTCAGGTCCATTATTGTTTTTGCATAAAAGCCCATTTTTAATGGTATGCTTTTGTTTTCATTGTTCTAAATCGCCTACCTGATGGCAGAAGTTGAAATAGACAATAGAGTTTGAGCAAAAAAAAAAAAGGGGGGGGGAGATTTCAGTCCTAGAGGAGATTTGATGTACTTGACCATCCTCTGCAGCACACAGCTTTGACCTGAAACAAACGTTCTGCATCTTTTTTGTCTCAAATCCAGGAAATTCTTAGCTTTCTCTTGTAAAGCTGTCCAGTCAGACACGTGTCCACAGGAAACTGGAGCCAACTAACAGAGCTTTCACAAATAAATAACACTCCAAAAGGAGACTGGTTGGAAGTTGGCTCTGTTTGGAAGCCCCCATCCTCCCACTCACTCATACACACTCTCACAGACACACACACACTTCTTCCACTTCATTCTGACCCTACTTCCCCATTGTGTCATAGGAAGCACCTGCCTGATAGAACTCTATTTAAAGAAAGTGGGAACATCCAGGAGCCTATTGAGCCAGTATGCTTGTGAGTGTGTGTGTGTGTGTGTGTGTGTGTGTGTGTGTGTGTGTGTGTGTGTGTGTGTGTGTGTGTGTGTGTGTGTGTGTGTGTGTGTGTGTGTGTGTGTGTGTGTGTGTGTGTGTGTGTGTGTGTGTGTGTGAGTTCATTTTCTGTCTATAATGTCAAACAATACTAGTTCAACAACAACAGTGAAGCAAAGGAGGCAAAGACAATCAATTTAAAACAGTTAAACAAATGTCCCCCCCCACACACACACACACAACAAAAAATATAAACATGTCTTTTTTAATATATTTCAGATTGAACCTCACCACCACACAGACTCTAGTTCATCAGTTCCAACAGGAACTTGAGCCACACGCTGACAACACCACCTCATTATGTCATTTATTCAGGTGCTTCCTTTATTTCCTTTATTTTGGAAGTTTACCTGAATGTCACGATGTTTTCAGGAAGTGTGTGTTGTTGTGACTGAGTGTGATAGTGCAGCTGTCACGGTGGAGTAATTCAGCTAAGTTTCACACAAAAACACACACAGGTGTAAAGGGCGACACAGTCTGGTCTCAGACCTCTGTCGATCTCTAATGCCTTCCTCTTCCGCACACACACACACACGCACACACACACACACACACACACACACACACACACACACAGATCCAGGTGCAGAGTACATGAATGTGTGTGCATGTTGTTCTCTTGATGTACTCTACAGAACAGCACGCTCAGATCATCCTGGCTAATAACTTCCTGTTTCCTGTTTCCAACTCTGTTACTTCCTGCCTGCTGAGCCATGTTACTTCTGGCCCAAGTGAGTAAGATTACCTAATTTTCTCTGTCAATTCACTTCAAATAAATCAGGATGCAGTGAACTTATTCTAGTAATGATCCCTGTGCATTCTAACAGTCTTTGCTGTGAGTCTAATTTAAATAAAACATGATCATTTATGGTTCAAATGATGCATTTTTAACTGAGAAATTTTTAACTGAGAATTTGGTAAAGGTGAAAACTATAATAATATATGTTTTCCAGGAATTATTTGCAGAAGTCACACACAACAGTTTTACCACGCCATACAAAAAAACAAAAAAACAACATGTTTTCCATATGTGATGACACGTGAAAAACATGCATAAGTAAAAGTTATGAATAGAATAGATGGAAAAACTTAAGTGAGAAAGTTTTGTAAGTTTTACCAATATCTTAGATTACCATGAAAATATTTAAAAACCACGTGTTTTCCTTGTGTAAATCATGCCGTAAACATCCAGTTCTTTTATTTATGTGAAATGTTTGCAGTCTTTCTGTGAGTGACTTATTTATCCACTAATTCAGACTCTACAATAATATTCCTGTAAAAAAAAAAGAAAGTATTTTTATGCCAATAATCTTTTCAAAGTTTAACGGCGTAAAACCTCAATCAGCTAAATGCAGCCCTTATGACATTTAAAACTAGATTTATATGTTTAGAAAACCCTTTACATTTGGCCCCAATGCTTGTTCTGTCTAAAATATGCTCTTTGAGGTATGTCTATGATAGTTATTGGACATGAATTCCATTTTTTATTAGATTGTGAATATCTAGCACTCCTGAATGACATAATATCATGCAAATCATTTTTACAATATTCTGTTTGATTTACAGTCAGAAAGAGGTGACTTCACTAGTAAGCTAGCAACTAGCAACTAGCGATGCATGACCTGAGTTGGACTGAGCCAACTCAAAGGTGGTGGTCGTGGTTAGGGTTAGGGTTGTAATGAATTTAGTAATTATTTACAAACCTGATGAAGCCTTGACCCCAGTGTTGAGCATGCCCATGCTCCTGTTTTCACCTGCCAACAATCTTTCTATGCACCCGGCCTTGACCCGTCTTCCCACAGGTGGTGGTCCCATGTGGACGTGGCTTTCTGTTTTTTCTTTGAACTGAGTTCGCCCAAACCCCAGAAACCAAGACTCAGCCACAATGAGCTCCCCTCCCAGACTTGGCTCCAGGAGGATGCCCTGGTCTCTCACGTCCAGGTGAGGTCCCCTTCTTACTGTTGTACTGCCGTGTCCTCCATCAAAGTCTTTGAACCAGGCATTTCCCAGTGGAAGGAGACGAAAACCCAGGATTTGCTGAAGGGATTATGAACCCTAACCCTTTCCTCTTGAACCCGTTACCTCCACAACCCAATTTTGGATAAAATAAAATGGATGATAAAGCTTTAAGTGTTTGGCTAACTGGGACAGATACGAGGGTTTTGGTCTAAAATGAGGACCCAGTTGCTCCACTGATCAAGTACTTTCGGTGACCACTATACGTTGAAGGGTTGAAGCCTTTGCAAGGAAACCCTGTGAATCTGTGAGGTGACATTAGTTCCTCAGTTAGCCGTTCACTTGGTGATAACAGACTAACAAGAACTGAGAAGTGTGCAGGATGCTTGCATTACCTGAGTCCCCCCCCCCAATCATCTGACTCATTAACTAAACTCCCCACTCAGCTCTCCCCTTCTCCATCGGTCTCACCATCTTTATTGTCCCACATTCTCTGTCCATTCTCTTCCAAGCCTCTCCTTCTCCAAACACTTCCTTCAGCTTGTTAGCCATGAGACGAGACAGGATGGTGAGCTAATGGGAACTTCCTGTTTGACACTATCACGGTGCTCCAACACTGATCAACAAGAAGGACACAAACATCAGAGGTTAAATGAAACTTTCATTGTAGCTCATATAGAGGTTAATGTTGGCTAACAGCTGGTCACTTCCTCTTGCTGTCAGTAGGTTTCCTCTCCTTCTCATTGCATTTTCAAGACAAAGAAATATAGTTACACACAATGAAATGATCTGTCTTTTCTAAGTTAACCAGCAGTTTTTTCATCTGAAGTGAAATTCATATAAATCTTGTGATTATCTCATTGAGGTGCTCGCTCTTGTGACTGATTCTCCAGCTGATCGTGGCCGACTGCTCTCACACTATTCACTAATGAGTGAGTGACATCTGCTGGGGGTTCATGTGACAGAGCAGAGTCACTAAAACAAGACTCTCTCCATCCATCAGTTCACGCGTTTCTGTCTGTCTACCCCAGCAAAGTCATGTGAAATAAGACAAAATGTCCATTCATGGGAAAAATGTTTCTAATATTTGCTTAATTAAGTCTAAAAATTCCCTAACGGGTAGGGTGGAAGATTTATGGAAGTTATTCTGCATTTTACTGACACCTGGTTAGAGACATCTTCCTCGCCCATTTCTCTCATAAAGTCACTGTGCTCCTGCTTGCATCAGCACACAACCTCATAACAATTTGTGAGCAGTGGATTATGAGCTTCTTTTGCACAGTAATATTCCCACTGGAATCCTGACACTTGATATCTCCACTTTCACCTTCTTCGCTGCAACTAATGGGTGACATTGTCTCTTGTGTGCAGAAAGAATTTGATCATTTAGAGCAAAATGTTACAGATTTTAAACAATACAGAGCTAATGGGGAAGTGGGCTGATCGTCATGATGTCATTTTGTTGATGATTTGACCCATTTTAAGGGGATTTATCCTCAAATTGCAATCACAAATCTGCGTTCACATTTTTAAATACATCCAATTGGGTCCATTTGAAATTCTGTTTTATTTAATGCTTAACTAAATCAGACAACCTCAGCACCTGTGCCTGGTTAACCCTTCCCAGTACTGTGTGCACTCTATTGCTTGTAATGTAGTTGCTACAGAAATCCACAGTTCTCATGTAGAATCTATAAGTTTAACTCCTTCAGGAATCTACCAGGGTTTTATTTTGATTAGAGTGCAACTTTAAATATGCTTGTAAACATTGTTTTTTTATTTTTATTTTCAGGTTTATGTGACTATTTAAAATCCTTGAAATTTATTGAATTTTATTGTTGGATTTTCAAAATTTCAAATGTATTTGACTTTTGCAGAAAGTGCTTGAAAGTGTCGCTGAATTTGCAAACATATGGATTTAACAATAGCCAACATTTTGCTCATATAGGCTTGAAAAATACTTAAATTTGACTTTGGTAAAGGTGTAACAACCATGTGTTTTTAATTACTTGAATGTCAGGGCTTTCACATCGGAATAAGGCTATAAAAGCAGAGCTGACACAGAACAGACATGAAACCTATACGTTGTTTAACAGTAGCTACAGTGTTCTTTTTTGTAAGCTTCATTTGGAGTCTATGAACTGATGTGATTTACCAAAAAGCTCCAGTTTAGTCTCATCTGTCAAAAGGACATTCTCCCAGAAACTGAATGGATTTGGACTAGTTCCAGTCTCACTGTTTTATCTGCTTTCAACAGTGGTGTCTTCCTCGGTCGTCTTCCATTAAGTCCACTTTGGTGAAAAACTGCAATGGATGGTGCAATCTGACACTGATGTACACTGACCTTGGAGTTAACCTCTAATTTATTTGGAAGTTGTTCTGGGCTCTTTGGTTACCATTCATATTATCTGTCTCTTCAGTTTGCCATCAATTTTCATTTTGCAGCCACATCCAGGGAGGTTGTCTCCATCCTTGTGGACCCTAAATTTTTAAATAATATGTCCACCTTTAGTCACAGGAACATCAAGCTGCTTGGAGATGGTCTTCTAGCTTTATTTTTAACATTGATTGAGTTTCTAATCTCCTGAGATGACTCTCTCCTTAGCTTTCTATGGTTCATGCTCAGTGTGGTACCAAACAGCACTGTGACTACTTTTAACCATTTTTATGATTGATTACAAGACTGAAGACATGTAATGCTGATTACAGGACTCACTTTAGTAACGTGTCCCTGTGGTCAAATGATGTATAGTCTTATCTAGGAGTACCATTTTATTAGTTTTGAAGCAAATATTTTTACTTTTGTCAGTTTTAAGTTATTTTAGTGACCATTGTGGATTTTTATTTCTTTACCAAAAGGCTAACAGAACTTTGATCCATGTCTTAAATAAAAGAAAAACTTTTAACTTTTATTCTTGGTTTGAAAAAAACCCACTCTGACTCCCACTCTGAGTGGAATCGTTCCAATAATGCAACCAGTGGTTTAGCTGAATAAATTCCAAAAATGCAAAACAAGCAGGAGAGCGACAATGAAAATGTGGGGTCCAGGAGTGAGGTGATTGGGAGAGCTTGTTTTGCTTTCCTGGTCCTCCCTCCTGACATACACAGTGAACACAAATATCATTCATTAACAGTAATGTGCCATCTTAACACTGATGGATGGAGCACAGGGCCACAGCCACACACTCACACACCCTGAGCTATCACACACACACAGCTATAAAACACACTGAGACAATTTAAAGACAGGCCTGCTGAGAAGCTGGGATGGCTGACTATCAGTCACACATACATGCATGCATATATGCACACACACACACACACACTAGCAGGAACAAACAGTAACACACGCCCACAGAAGTGGCTCAGGTGTGTGACCAGTACATTGCAAATGAAGACATTTCCTGCAGCTGGCAGCCTTTGATGGCTCTATGATTTCTGTGCCTCCCACTAACACTCCTAACAGGAGACGAGATGAGAGCGACCAGCACAAATAGAGGGAAACAAGGACCAATGAGACGAAAACGTAGCAACCAAACCAATAACTATGAGACATATGAAGGTCTGTGCTGTGAAGCTTCAATCTGGTAAACATAGCTGAAAGTAGCTGAACTGAACATTGAAAGACTTTATACTGAACTCAATGAACGACAAAGAAATGTGTTTATATTTGCAAAAAGTTTCATTCCATCTGCAACATAGACGACTAAAGTAAAAATATATCGAGGTCACTAAGTTGACAGGAATGATTACAGAAGCTGCAGTGCTTGAAGTTCAGCACAGAAAGACCCTCATTAACTGGTGGTTAGAGAAAATAAACATCTTTGGTGAGCTTTGCTTTGATTTTCTAGTTTTTTATCTTATGGAAGTGATTCCAGCAGAAGTGAAAATCTTTTTAAATGTGTTGCAGATATTGTGGCCCAATAGTTTACTTTGCACTGATGACAAATGAGATATCCTTAAACACAAGATTGATTTATAATCTACAAACTTTGCAAAAGTTTTAGGTAGCTGTGAAAAATCCATCCATTTTCTAAACTGCTTTATCCAATAGGGATTGTGGGGAGGTGGTGGTCTCCAGTGGGGGACACCCTGGACTGGTTGTCCATCACAGGACATACAAGACATTAAACCATTCACACACTTGCACCTAGGGACAAGTTAGAGTCACCAGTCAACCTCACATGCATGTTTTTTGTCCATGGGAGGAAACCGGAGCACCTAATGGAAACCCACATGTCATCTCCACGCAAAAAGACTGCAGCTGGGAATCAAACCTGCAATCTTCTTGCTGCAAGGCAACAGTGTTACCAACTGCCCCGCTGTGCATCTGTAAAAAAAAAATCCTAATCCCACATGCAAAGTGGATGAACAGATAATATGTGTAAACATAAATGTTTGACTTAACATTTGCCATTAAAGCAACATGAAATCTTATGAATACAGTTGCAGAAATTCAAGGATTTTTTAGGATTATGATCAGAGGAATTATTTTTCAAATATACAAAACACTTCTATGTCCCGATAAAAACATGGTTATTACCTGAAACATGAACTGCCATGTAGGAGATTTCATCAACACTGCTACCCAGGTGGAACTGTGGAAGATGGTTTTATGTCACGTTAATACTGAGCACAACAACATGACACAAGTCTCTCCAAATCAAAGCTGTCAAACCGGGCCTGGGTTCTAAATGTGTTGCTCAAGTTATTGAAGAATCACAAAGAAAGTGACAGCACTGAGAACAGAACACTGATATTGACCAAGAGAAGTGCAACAGAAGGACGACACATTTTTGACTTCTTTTTGAAATCACCAGCATCAGGTGAGATCTGGTAGAAACCTGTTGGGCCCAGGTCAGGAACACCACCATACTGACTGGAGAAGGTTAATATAATGATCTTTTTGTGGAAAAACTGGGGCGACAAAACAAAACCTCTGATGTGAAACTAGGTCAAAAAAACCTAAAATATAAGAACTGAGCTGCAAACAAATGACTGTCTATCAAATCACAGCTGAGTGATCAGCTAAATGCAGGTTGAACAACCAGTAAGATTGTTATTTGAAAGGCACGCCTATTTGAAATGTGTATTTGGAGAGCAGGATGCAGTGAACACATTTATCAGACTTGTGTGAACAACCAGGTGACTTTAAGAGGGTTTGTGTTAGTCTCATTTTTTACTAATCCACAGTGTGAAAATGTTCACAAACCTGGAATATTTTTGACTATAGTGTGAGAATCTTAAAGTTAAGACCCATAAATTCTGATGGTCTTTGCTAGGAGTGTGCCAATATGGCTATGATGCCATTATTTCACCTTTTCTAATATATTTTCTGTATTTGAACCCTGGTCTAACGTCTCATCACCTGCTGGCTATTCATATACTAATATTAAGAAATGAGAGACAGAGAGGGATAGTAAGAAGGAGAGGAAAAGCTGATTCGAATGATGATATTAGAGGAGAGGAATGTTAGAGAGGTGGCTGCTGTCACCATTATGCGTCTATGACACCTCAATGTGCAATAGTCATTTGTGTGAGTGTGTGTGATATGAGAATTGATGCTGAAGGCTGACCTCCTCTGCCCCTCTCATTTCCATTCAGCCATTTTAGTTCTCAGAGTCAGCAGAGCCATTGTGGCTCAACTGGGGAGCCGTTTGTCCTCATTAGACCTGTTCTAAATGAAGCCAGAGAACAAAGCATGTACACAATTTGAGCTACAAAAGAGAAGAAAAGAAGAAAAAGAAGTTCTGTAACTAATTAATGACTGTTTTTGGTTTTAATACTCATGCCTCGTGTGTAAATAAAACAAGGTTTTGATTCATGGTGAAAGGAAAAAAGATGCCATTAAAGAAATCCTACGACTTTGCGTCCTGTAGTTTTCTGATGTACTAAAGATGTGACATGAACATCTGTTTATACGCATGGGATCAGTACACAGACTTATACGAGAGCTACAGAGAGCATTATCATATGGAGCCAGTGTGTTGATATGTACGTCCATGCTGCATTATGGTTATGGATTAGGCACATGGCATAAATGCGGGATTGTGCTCTGAGCACGGCAGAGATGTATCGACCGTATAAAACAGCCTCTGCGATGTAGTAAATCATTTATTCAGCTAGCTTCTTCATTCCTTAAATACCTACAATCCATGCAGGACTATATTTTTTCAAGCAAAATAATTTAAAACCTTTTCTTTTCAGTATATGTCATCTTTTTATTTTATTTTACCTTTTATCACTTTCTCCTCTGGGTTATTCGATTTGATTTTACTCCATTTTCTCTCCTTGCTATGTCCTTTTTGCTGAGCTGCTGTTTGCTGTCACTCTCTTTTGTCTCTCCATTTTTTCCAAGCTGTTTCACGTAAAGACAGGTAACAATCAGGCTTTTACTGGAGGCGCTCATGTAGAATGAGGGGACCGTGTCCTCGATACACCTGTCAAAGGTTATTTTTACAGTTCTGCAGACAAAAATGAGCCCACACACACTCGAGACAAAGTCGCTCGTGGAAGCGGTCAGTAACAAATGGAGACAGATTGATTCAGTCTGGGACCAGGCTGTGTCACATGAAACCAGTGTGTGAAGTGAATCTAGAAAGTGTGTGTTCAAGTGTTGTTTTAGGAAAGGTTGTCAGCGGTGTTGTGTCTCTGCTGTCAGACAAAATCAACCTTTTTTAAAGTTCTTTTTTCTACTTAATAGAAAAGTAGAAAATAAAATCCAGAGTCATAGCTTTGTAGAATTTACACAACTATTTAATCTTTGCTAAAAATTTAGTTAACATCGATTTGTTGTCTAATCATTATCCATGGTATAATCAAAAATACAAGACTTTGTTGATAAAAATTTAATTAGAAAAAAGTAAAGATATAATCAGCTATTGAGTTGCATAAGTATAAACTAAATGAACATATTTTAAAAAATGTTTTTGCCAACATCTGTATGCTCAATTTTTAAGGTAGAGCAACAAAATTGTGACATTAAATCACCAAAATTGCCATAACAGAATTATTCAAATACAAATTCTAAAGAAAAGTACTGTGTTAAAGATTAAAAATGTCTAAAATATCATGATGACGTGTTAAAGGGCCCAGATTAAGACCAATGAGGCAGAGAACTGAGATGAAACAAAAATATACACCTTAAGGAAAACATGGCTGATCTAAGAAATATGTAAACCCAGAGCAACGAAGGAACAATTAACAATGAAAAGCAAAGGGAGTATCTGACATTAAAGGGATATTTGGGTCATTTTGAAGCCACGTTCTATCAGTTATTTATTTACAGTAAGGACTATACCCACTGGTGACATTACTCAAAGCGACCAGAGTCCACAAACAAGAAGTAGTCCTCTGAGCAATGGTAAATGGTAAAAGGCCTGTACTGGTAGGACACTTTAATCAAGTCCAAGGACTCCCAAAGTGCTTCAAACTACAGCTAGTCATTCAGCCACACACACACACACACACACACACACACACACACACTGATGGCAGTAAGCTACATTGTAGCCACAGCTGCCCTGGGGGCAGACTGACAGAAGCTGGAGCTGCTCTACAATCAGCACCACTGGGTCCTCCTGACCACCACCAGCAGGTAAGATGGATGAAGAGTTTTGCCCAAAGACACAACACCAAAGTGACCCAGCAGAAGGTGGGATTGAACTGATGATGGCCACTTTACCTACTGAGCTCCATGCCACCCTAATGCAATACTCATGGATACCCTGGTAACAAACTAGTGTCTAATATCCAATATTTTAAAAAATGTTTGCTCAAAAATGTCAGAACGCTATCACCTGTATTTAAACCTCTACAATTTGTTAGTTTATGCTGTTTGTTTCAACAGAACAATGTACTAATTACTGTGTAACTGTACGTGTACTGCTGATGTATCACTCCACTTGATCGGCCATAAATTCTGGTTCACTGTCAACTTGCCTACACATAGTAAAGGGTGTATATACACAGGACTGGTCGTTGACAAGATCTAGATACATCCAACAAAAAGTGGAACACACACCAACGTATTATTGACCATGTGTGTCCACTGATTACTGCAGGATAATCACTCAACATCTTTTTTATCTTCCAATGAGTCTTGGTGCAACTCTCCCAACACACCAACAGATTATCACACTGTTTTCTACTCAGCGTGACAAATGTGGATGCAGTCTTCATACACAAGCTGCTGCTGAAGAGCTCACACTACACTGCTGACGTCCTCCCTTCTTCATTTCGGTAAATGTAATCCCTGTTCTCCCCTGCTATGGACTCTACCACCATGGTGTGTTTGGTGAGAAGAAAACTAAAAGACTGTTATAAACTTGTTACTGTCATGTTTTTAAAAGGTGTATTGTCATCAAACTGACCACAGATGTGGAGACTGATTTAATTTTCATCTTCAACTCAGAAATCCATACAAATCATTCCTGTTCTTTAGCACTAATTTATCTAGTCCACCTTTAAAAGTCAGTAATATTAAATCCATTCACAAAATTTGTCCTTTTAATTTATATATATTTTATAATAAATTGCAAGTACAAACCAAATATACCTGTTGTAAATTTTGATACTGGTCAAACATTCTTTTGTAATGCAAGTATAGTTTACTTTAGTTGATTTTTTTTTAAATTCACATTAGTATTTTAGTACTTTTTTTCCAAACATTTTTTTTTCCTTATAGTGTGAAATGGGTATTTTCAAAAGTACCGCTAACCATTTTTGTACTTTTGATAGATTTTTGTGAATATTTTATGGTAAGTAATTTTCAGTTTAAATTATTATAAAGAAACTTCATAGTGCTTTATATTTTTTTTGTTGTATGACCAAAAAAACCATTGTTTGCTTATAGTAACTATTTATCCATTTTACCCCTTTGGATTAGGAACAATAAAAACACTTTAAAACTTCTACCAGAGCTTGTAAAAGAAGATAAATTGTTTGCAGTGATAGTTTTGTCCTCTGTTCATCACAATAAACACATCCAGCTCTGTCCTGGTTTCACCTCCCTTTAGGCTATTCCTTGTATTGAAATTTATGAAAATCATCCTGTAATATTCAGCTAGTGCTCGCCTGCTACATATATTTATATATAACAACCTTATTAAATCAGCTGAAAGTAGGACGATCACATGATTATATCAAAGTAGGGAGAAGAGTGAAGGAAGGAAAAAAACAGCAAAAGGGGGTGAGGAGGAAAAATCAATAGCATTTGGTAATTGCATATTACAGCGTTAGTTTGTGCATTGATATTGATAATACGTATGTTTACATTTGCTGTGATTAAAATCAATGCTGTAAAGTGAGTTATGACAGCGTGGCCTGATGGGACGGCTTTATGGCTTAAGGGAGACTAATGAGGTGGTTGATGGGGAGGAAGGATTCCCTCCATTCATCTCTCTGCAGAATACTTCCTCCGAGGGACAGGAGAAAATCCACTGAATGTCTTATGAAGAGTGGAGTACAGGAATATTATCATGTCTTTTTTCTCAGAACATTTAGAAGAACTGTCAGTGCTGTGATACCGTTTTAGCTTGGTTTATTATTTTTGACAAGCCTTGGAATCTGCAGAGGGGCAAAGATTTAAATGACTAAGTGATGATGAGATAAGCAAACCTTCTCAAGTTGTATAATTATGCTTCTCTAACATTTTCTATAAAAGTGTTTTAGTTAAACTCGTCTTACTTCTGTTAGCTCAAGATCTGGATGCAACTGCCTCCTCTTTGTTCATCTACCAACAGAAGTTTTCACTTTTCAGCCATTCTAATGGTATTTTTTTGTGGTAGAAAATCACTCATCAAATGACTATTTTTTATCTATGTTCTACCAGAACGTTGCATGTGCTGCAAAATGTGTTTTCTATCACATTCAAGCCTGCAAACATTTTTGTAGTATCATGTGATTTTCTGGCATCAAACTGATTTTCATCTTGCTTCTTCAGATAAATGAAACTCAATCAAATTTCCATAAGGGTGATTGGTAAATATGCACAGGCATTGTTTGAGTTTGCATTGATTATTGCATTTTATGGAAAAATTGCTACATACTGGAGTTTCATTCACTGGATTTCTGCTGTTTTCCATTTGGTTTGTTTTGGGTGCATTGTGGGTTATATCATTCAGATAACATAATTTATTTACTAAGACAGTTTTTAGTTTAGGTACACAGTTTAAATTGTGTTTTTCTACTGTATATAGTTGCTGTTATATGAAAATCTGAGTGATTCCTTTAGCCCTGATAAATGACCTAGTCCACATACCAGTAAATTATAAAGAACAGGGATGAAATGTCACAGTTTATTGTTTTGATATGACTTCAGATAACAGTTTTCAGCTAGACTATTCAATCAATGCAACTTTCATTTTAGCATCATGTTAGGTCACTCAGGAATTATAATGAAAGACAGAAACTAAATCTAAAAAATACATTAATAGTTGTTATTTCTAACGTAAAAAAGAAATATATATAAAAGAAAAATAAATTAAACATGTCATTCAGTGATTATGAAATAACACATTAAAACGTGACGTAAAAACAGCTTTTTAAAGGTTTTCTTGGAGGTCTTGGACCTATTTTCAACCAAGTTGAAGGAAAGGCAGTTGATTAATGGAACTGTTTCTCTAACAGTATCTCAGGCTCTGGAACTAAATCATTTGATTTCAGAATTAGGAGGAAAGCAAACTTACGTCTTGCCTGAATTTATACAATTGTTGTTGGAAGAATTAACTCAGTGTATTTTTGTGAATGAATAAAAGAAAAAAGTTGAATGCTAGGACACTGCTATCATCACGGACAGGTTGTTGACAGGGCTAACACAAAAGCAAAGCAGAAGAAGGAGCATCATCAAATATGCTTCCAAATTAATTCGCTCCAATCTAAAGAGTAGAAAATATGATGAATATGATTGAGAAGATGAGAGGTAAAATATGTAATTTTTGTAAAAATAACCTTTACATTTTTTATTTTCATTTCTCAGGAAGCTGTTCACGTTTTAAAACCTATTTTGCACAAAGGCATTTTTTAAAGTTTATATTGAGCTGTACAAGTGGTTCGCTTTTTTGTGTGTGTTGTTGTTTTTTAAAGGTTGAAGTTTATTTTATTGTAACGTGTAGTTTATTGAAGTTACTGTTATTTGTGCAAATGTTCAAGAAGGTTTGAGATGTGAAATAAACTGTAATGGAGTTTGAAAATTAGATTTTCTGGGGGGGGGGGCAAGGAAAAAGCGTGTAAAATCAAGGGGAGTCAAGAAGAAAAAATTTGGGAACCTTGGCTTTAATGAATCAGATCACTGGCAGTGTATCCAGATGCAAACATAAGCCCAGTTTACTAACCATCTGCTACAACATGCACTTCAGAAATGTCTTCACATTATATAAACAGTGAACATAACTTGGTTACTAATTATAAGTGTTGGCACAATCAAATTGGGACAGCTATTTTAGTCAGTTAGTAAAATGTCATTATTAGAAGCCACAATTGCCTGACTGACCCTTTAACCTTTCATCTACAGAGTCAGGTCAAAATTTTAATTAGTCAAAGTTTGATTTATGACCAAACATCTGGGAAACTAATAACATCTGTATCAGGTTGAGCTGTAATTCTGTTCAGTGCTAATGAGTGCTAAAGTCAGATTCAACTATTCATTCTAAACTTCAGAACTGTTGTTGTCTTTTGGGGAAAATTAGGAAGTTGGAGCTGAAAGGCGTTTTTGTGCTTTACAGTGCCGCCCACCTTGCAGAGTTACTTTAGCATATATTTGTTGTTCAAACTCCACCATACATTCATTTATTTGCAGTAAAAAGTCTGATCCTTTTGCTATTTTTTTCATGTTTCACAGCACACAATTTGAACATCAGCCAATTACACTTTCAACACAAATGTGAAATGCAAGTGGACGTTTACATTAACTGACCCTATACATCCCATAACTCGCACTAACAAGCTAATGTCATGTTGGCAAGCGAGCACAGCTCATTTGCTAACACAGTTACACGGCTTTTTAAATCAAATAATTTCCTTTTGGCCGTTGATGTTGGCTCAGTGTGTTTGGCATCAGCTGCCTGTGTTAAGTGAAGGCTCCTCTTTCTCACAAACGTGTTAGCGGAGGTTTTTGAAACAAGAGCCACTACAGGGGAGCAGAGAGGGAGTCTGATGTGCTCACACGTTCACGCACGTGTCTGTACAGTAACCACAAGCTCTTTTTAAACCACTAAAAGCCAGCACCGATGATAGAGAGCCATGTAAGTGTTATCTGATACAAACAAACTGGGGTTGGTACATTTATTTGGTAGTGTTTTATCTCATGTCTGACAAATACTGCTCAGGCTCTTGAGGTAAAACAATGCTTTTTTTCTGGAGCTGATTCTTGGAATAAACTGATTTTCTGGTTGAACCTTTTGCCCAAGAATAGAGATTCATGTTTCCATAATTAATCCTTTTTTAAGGATGAATTAGCATGTTTGATGAGGATTTTCTTAACAGTCTGAAAATGAGGGGAGTCCTTAAAATCGTGATTTTTTTTTCACCTGCCAAAAAAGTGATTGTTGCATCTACATTGCCTCTGATGGATTAACTCTGCCTTAAGTTGACATAGGTTGGCCAGATGATCCTAATAGATAACATCACCTTCATCCTTCAGCCAAAGTGAGTCATTGAAATGAACCGCAGATCAGCATTGTCAAAAGATTAACTCTTGCACTGACTTTTATTTTGGCTGAATACAATATACAGACAGGACTAAGGGGATTGGGGTTCAGCGATGCGATTGGCTCATCCCAGTGTCAATAGGACTGCTGATCTACTGGTTCTATCGGCCAGTCAGACCAATATATGACTTTTTAAAGAGTCTATCGGCCCAAATACCACAACTGGAAATGCCCGGTACACCAGATTCATCCCTAGAAGCAGCCTAAAATTTCTTATAATGAGCGGACTTCGCAACTGTGATGCCTAATGACTCTGGGAAATTACTCAGGGTGTGTGTGCATGTATGTGTGTATGTGTGCATGTGTGTGTGCATCTAAATGATTGCAAAACACATAGACTCGCAAAGAGAAGGCCTTTTAGTGTGAGTGTCAATCCATTGTCATGCATTAGGGACACAACCCTGTCCATTAAGTCAAATTCATGGAAATTGCTTCCACTATGATGAGAGTGGAGAAAGGACGAAAAAAACATCAAAAGAATAAATAAAGAGAAACCAACAGATTGTCTCAGGTAAATGCATCTTAGCATCCGCCCCCTCCTCCCTCAGCTGTCCAGTGCTCACAGCTCTAACTTTAATTAAAAGTTTCTGCAGCAGAGGTGACCTGACGGTGTCGAGGTGACGGGAAGGAAAAGAGGGGAGATGGAGTGATTATGGAAAGGGAGGGTGAGTATGTAAACATATTTGTGTAAATGTGTGTGTGTGTTAGGTGCTTAAACACTACATATGGCACCTTTCGAGAAACCATGAATTCTACAAAAACTTCAGAAAAGACTGGACCTTTTTCTTTGACACAGTGGGAGAAATGTATTGTATCCTCTGTACATTTGATCATATTGCCTTTTAAATGCTATTTTTATTTTTGTCAAATTTATTTTTGTTTTATCGTTTCTGATCGTTTGACTGCTCTTTAGTTTTGGAAAATCTATTTTTCCCCAAAAAATATATAACTTAATTTTTACAACTCCTTATATTGTCACAAATCAGCATCAAACCACTTCTGTTCCTAAAGAACTCAGATAGAGGATTAGGACTGTCATCAGAATACATCATATACATGTCTACAGGAGAATCTGCAGGTGGAAAGGATCCATTTTATTTCTTTATTACTATTAAATAATTACATAAAAACCTAAAACAGATTATTAAAATTAGAGTTTTGTTTATTATTATTTCATATGTTAGGCTTTAGGGTTAATAGGCTAATTGTAAGTCACAGTACCAAACTGATTGATGAATCTATTTGCTGTTTTCATTCTTTTAAAAATTTGTGAACAAAAGTTTAAATCATGACTTTCTGGACTGACATTTCTCCCATAAAGCCTGACTTTGTAGCACAAAATCTGCCTCTCACCAAATCCATCCAACACATGATTCTGTTTGTTTGTTTGTTTCAGATGGAGAGAACGATGGATCTGAATGCCTTACTGGGTCAGAGAATATTTACATAGACACAAAGGTACTCCTCCTGTTGCATCCTTAACTTTATTGAATTTATGGCATGACAGATCACAGGCATAGTGAGAAACAATAAAAGCAAAAAACACAGGAAAATGGAGAAGAAATATAAAGCAGGAAGTGGGGTGGACCCACAGAACAGAGACAAACTGACAAAACCGTGCTAGAATAAACAGAAGGAAAAGAGAGCAACAGAATTGTGAATGAATATTGTATTTACACATGTACTAACCCCTTGCAAGGTGTTTTTCACATTAGTTGCTGCATTTCTGAGTGACAGGGCAGAAAATCTATGTTTTCTGACAAGCAGTAGAATGAAGTTATTCTGCAAAAGTAAATATGATAAAATAATAAAAATATATTGTCTCAGTAACCACTTAACTGCATTTTACTATTACCTTTACTCTGTTGAACACACAACACGAGATCTCTCAGCACAATCTGTAACATCAAGTCTAGATTTTTTTTTTTACTCTAGTTTAAAAATCCAACTCTGTCAAAATAGAAAAACAATGTCAGGTGAAATCTTCTTCCTACACTACATAAAGCCTAGGAGCAAGTCAGGTTTTTAAATAATGTGATATTAGATACAATATTAGAAAATTTTTATTATATAAACAAACTCAAATCAGCTTTTAGGAAGTCAGTAAACCCTGTTGTCCTGACAGAATCCGGTTGTGCTTCTACAAGCTAAGAGAACAGATTTAAGTCTTTTCCCTGTTTTCGGTCTATAAGTGGAGGTTGCTGGTGTGTGTGTATGCGTGCGTGCGTGCGTGTGTGTGTGTGTGCTCTGCTGCAGGCCAGCAGATCATTGCAGTGCACGGGCCACAGGGACAGTGAAATATAGCCACAATTAGCCCTGGACACAGTTCAATGATGATAGAGAGGCTCTGCGCCCCTTAGACCATGATTAAAAGGCCTGCCCTGCCCACCGCTGATAGAGACAACTGATCTCACATTATTGGTGGCACGATCGCCACCGAGCAGCAGCAGCAGCACTCTGATCGTAACGTTATCTGTGATTGCTTTTGTTCATTTATCACTCCCTGCTGGAAATATTTAGTTCTAAATTGGCATATTGGCTTTGTTTTGTGTTAATTTTTGAAGGTTGTACTTGTTCCTCTCTCCTCAGATGAACATGATCTTTGCCCTGAGCTCTACATTGTGAAAGTATTTCTAAGATCTGATTGATTCTTGAGAGCAAACGTGGGTTAATTAGATCATAAAGGGAAAATCCTTTTTGTTTAGGTTTTTTTTTAAATGTAATCTCTTGCAGTATTTAAATATTTCACATGGATCAGCATCCCTTTTGTTATGGAAATAAGTATTTTTTTACAGTTTTTAAAATTCTGCTTTTATCCGTTCCTATTTCTAAATTGTTTCCATGCTTGTTGATCAAAGCTGAGACCTTCTTTATCTTTTACACATCAGGGGTGCAGCGCCGCTCAGCTCTGCCTCATTTATTTTCAACATATTTTTTTCAATCTGCAGGTCTGATAGTGCTGCTCCGTCTTTATTCACTGTTTACATCGAGTCTGGGACAAAACTTCTCCACTGACTGAACTACAGCTGTTCCAGCAGACATACAGTATATGCATGTAAATATACACATTTGAGATGATAAAGTTTAGAAAAACTGCATAAAAAAGTAAAACACACAACAGAGCCTGAAAATGTGCATGAGGAAAGTCACCCCTTTAAAAGAAGAGGAAGAAAACTGGAATAAAAACAGCAAAAGTTGATAAATGGAGTGCTGGTAATGAAATGGAGACATCAAGAAGCATGAAAAGGAGAGGATGGAAGGAGTGTGGAAACAACCTAGGAAAAGAGAGAGAGAACGAAAGTGAAGGAGAGCTGTGGAGAGGCAGGAATAAGAAGAATAGCCTTTTGCCTGTGTTCCATCAAGGGAGAAATTACACATTTACTAAGGTTTTTTCTTAAGACGACGGCCCTCATAGATCAAACCACTTGGATGTACCGGCCAATTTTCAACATGAAATATAGACACCAGAAATCTATTACACCTGTGTTCTCTCCTCCCTCTGCTGTCTGCAGCTCTCCTTCGCTCACAGGTTGATGCATCTACATCACTGTCTGCTCCGCTCTCTCTCCTCTTCTTCCTCGGAGGCCATGGATCTCCCACTATCTCTCTCTGACATGTACATTATGTTATCCGCTGGAACATCTGCTTGACAAATGGGAAAGTCGATCATATTCAATAATTATCTGACCTTTTCCCTCTTGTTGTATTTGTGCTGCTTCCTGTAGTGCAGCAACACGAGGATGGCTCAGAGGGAGACTATTACAGCGTGAGCAGGTGACATTCTGACAGGGATCATAATAACAGTCACTGTTCTCTACAGAAGGACAAGAGCTCTTTGAGTTTTTATTACCTTAAGACATTTTTCAACTGTGATACTGTTGTGTGTTTAACCCTAAAGGCCGCTCACTGAAATGCTTGGAAGTTGAAAGTTTCATTTTTGCGGATTCTTAAAAGGCCTTTATTCGTCTTTATATAAAAAATATTTTGACATTTATTTAAATATTAATTTATACCTTTTAACGTTTGTCCCTTTTATTTAAATTCATGTTACTGTCTTTCTTATACATTTTTTTTTCTCGTTTTAGGTTTAGGCTGTAAATCAGAATCTAAAGTATCCTTTTAGGTGTGTTCTTTTATCCAAAAAAAGACACAAAGCAACTTCTCTCAGAGTTAAGGAAATTTAATCAACCATGCTGAAGTGAATACAGGAAATATCCTCGTTTGATCAGAAGGACTGCAGACAAAATATCACCCTGTTCAGGAGGCAGGCTCACATTTCAACACAACCAGGAGCGACCGGGAACTGACCGTCAAACAGCTCCAAGGAAGGACAGGGCCCCTCCCCCTTCCTCTAATGTCAATACTGGACCCTCGGCAACACCGGAGATCTGGTTGCCATGGTGATCAAGGACTGCTCCGTTTAGATCTGTTTGTCCATCTGCTACATCAGATATTTAAATCTCATTTGCTAAACTGTTTTAAAAACGTAATGTTTGTAATCATCATAACTTTAGTTGCTAATACAGCGGTGGTTTTTCAAACTATAATGTTTATTAAATGTTCAGAAGTTATTTTAAAACCTTGGCAAGTGATTCAATATGGGCAGCCTGCCCTATAAGAGTTAAGGACTCATATGTTGGGTTACTCTTACAGGAAAAGTAGATGAAAAATATTGGGCAAAAATCAAAGCTAAAGTGATAATATGCAGCTTTGCTTGTTTTGGGCGCCCTCTGGTGTTCATTTTAAATCACTGCATTAAAAATTTACCAGATCATTTCAGCTTCTAAACGCCAATATCTACCTGTTGAAATGTCTCCTCAGCCTTCATAGTTTTCTACAGGAGAGATTATTTACTCCTTCAAAGAAATCAGCTGTGTTCAAGCAGGGAGAGATTGAAAAAAAAATCAGGAATCATGAGATAAAAACACTCCAGCACTAGCATAACAGCTAGCCACTTTGGGTTAGCCTAACCCTCGTGAGACACGTGACTTCCTGATCTTGCAATCGTGGTATTCCGGATCTAATCACCATATGGGGCTAAGTGACTTTTCATTAACTCTGTGTTAAAGGGTCATATTAGCACAGACTGGCTCAAGGAAAAGATTTAAAAATATGAAAAAGTTGCATATTATCACTTTAACATGGTTTTGAAACTTATTTTAGTTTGTTAAATACTTAAAACAAACACAGTCAAACAGTCCAACACAAATCAAAGCTCATTTTAATTTTTTTTTTGTTCTAAACAAGCAATTATTTCTAAAATACCCCAAATAATTTAATATGAAAAATATATGTTATTACACTTTTGCCGTTTTTGACAGGAAATTAACCCTCTGATGTACTAGTCAACTGGTAGAGTATATTTTAGCCTCTATCTTATTGAGACAGGCACTGAACTTGGCGAGAAAAAAACTCCAAAAACATCTAAAAGAGAAGGACTCAGTGAAGTGGTCCCACTGAGAGTTATTTACAGCAAGAGTGCTGAATCGTCCTTGCATCTGAAGCCTCCTGTAGAACAAGTGAAAACATGCAATGAGTGCTGTTGACCTTTGCTATGCCTCTCTAAGACACAACATCATAATTGGCAATAAAGTACAAGCTATTCAATATTGATAAGGCTGCGAATATTATATTTTTGTAACTGTTTGTAAAAGTTTCATGGTATAAGAATAACAGCTGTTTAAGTGTTTGTTTATGATTTCTTATCTGCGCTGTTTGATTCCTGTCTTCCTGTCTAGACCTGTCAACTTGTCACCCAGTTCATTTTCATGCCTTATTTATATACTTGTATTTCCACATTTCTACCACTGATTTTATATTTATTTATGTATCACCCAAGCTGTAAGCTATATAGAAACAATAAAAGCTGTTTATTCTAATTTGTTAAGCTGATTATTCTAAAGACCCCATCAACATTATGAAACAATTCTAAGTTTTTTAACATTTCATGCATTTGTCAGGTCACAGGTGATCACAAACTGGTTTATATTTAATTTAGAGAGAAAAAAATGAGAGAGAATGGAAATTGTCTTTAAAATTGGAGGTCCCACACAGGAGTGTGAGCTGGGATACGTGTGAATTACTGAGCCCTCTGAACAACAAATCTGCTAAAATAATACCAGGACACCAGTAAGAGGAAAACAGACGCTGATCTCACATTTATTGTTCAGAGAGCTTGAACGTCATGCTGTTTTTACAGTCTGACCTCCTAATAAATGATCACAGAAGAATAAAAGTCAAACAGCTGTCACCTGGAGAACAGGATGTGTTTTTCACTCCACATCCTGAACCTCCCACTCATGAACCCAAGTCACGTTAAACCAAAAAGAATGAGAAATGTTTTCAGAATGTGATAACTATGGCTTTATCCCACTAAGGCACAAACCTTTAAAAATAGTACTTTTTTCTCCTCTTTTTTCTTGAAAGAACAATTCTGCACCCTAGCTGAAAAAAATGCCCCTTTAAAGAGTATCCCTTGAAAAATAAAGCTGTGAGAAATTAATTTCTATTATTAATTCAGTTAATCTAGTGAATTTAGTATGTAAGAGCAAAAATAAAGGAAAAAAACAAATAAAATAATAAATCTCACACTTAAACATGAACTCCACTACTGGCTGACTCTTGGCTAATTTAGTGTCAGCTATCATGTTAGGTCTAAAACGTTTGTTTTTTAACCTGACTTTATTTTTTAAGATTTTTTAGAATTTAGTTTTTTATAATATTTTAGGAACACCAAGAAGAAAATGTCAATCCTTCTACTATACTTATATGTATACTTAAAGCCAAGGTTCTGATCTTTTGAAGTGGGTCTTTTTTGAAAAGTTTTGAACAGTGATATCTTGTAGATGGAGCTTCAAATGACCTCAGTTTGGTAAAAACTGATATTTTTAATATCTGGACAGATGAGCTATCCTCGATGGTGCCATCATAAAACAACTTCAGTCTCTAGTTTCCGAGTTTCAAAAGAACACTCGTTTATAAACCTTTACATTTACTGTCAACTTTCCCTCATGTGGTCGTTTACCTTGAATAATTTCTTGTGAATAGCAGCATCAGCTTGCTGCATCACTTCATATAACCTGGGTCATTTCCAGCAGGAATACAGTATCTCAATATTTCTTGTGGTCTATACTGTAGAATATTCTCATCAAACGCTGTGCACGTTTTGAGACAGAATTGGCTTTAAGATGACAGCAATCCACTTTCATCTTAGCCCCATGTAGACTAGCTTTAAGCCCATCAATTCACAATTAGTGTTTGTTTTTTCACACAGAGGCCATTGAAAAAGTTGTTTGCAACAGTTTAATATTAATTGTTCAGAATTCACCAGATACTTTGAGGTTTGGTATATAAGATCACATTTAGCAAGTAAGATGTATGGCACTGTTTTATATCTAGCAATGCCATCACAGATGTGTTCAAGGAGACATATTTAAGGTCTAAAACCTGTCAGATCTGGCGTTGAAGCGAAGAGCAAAGGAAACCATCCCAGGTGAACACCCTGCAAAGGCAGAGAAGGTTAAAGCAAGAGAAGAGCTCAAAGGCAGGACACAGACAGGAAAATGTTCAAAAACTGAAGTTTTTTGGGGGTGAAACAGAAACACTGTCAATGTGTCACTCAGAACAAACAGGTGGAAAAAACAAACCGTCAAACAGGAATGTCAGGTTAAAAAAGGAGCAGCAGAAGACAACCACGAACAGAACAAATGCACGTTTTGTTGTGCAACTTGAGTTTTATAAGTTTCTACTATTGAGTACAAGTTAAAAAACACTTTCCCTTCCAGGATCACCACCCTCCTCGGTCGCGGTGTTGACATCCCAACAGATCTACGCCACAAGTTTGACACATTAATACATATTTTCAGATGAATCTCCCACCTCCTGCATTGCACAAATCTCCCCGCTGATGGATGTTGTTATAAAGAAGAATGGAGGGAGGATCTTCATGTAAAATTCACTTAGCTGCCATATTTTCTCCTCCGGGACAAGATTAATTGCGTTATAACATGTTTCAGGTTGGGGCGGAGGGTGCGCGTGGTAAAAGTGGGAGCGTCTGCCGATCCGACACAAAGGCCTCTCCTCCTTCCCGACTCCCTCTCCGCTCCCCACCTCTCTGCAGCAACCATCTCTTAATACATCCTGAGAAATTGAGGTTAAGAGGGGATATCCGGGGGGTTATCTGGCTTCGCGGCGCTCGCGTGGGGAGATTGATGGTCTTAAGAGGCCGGGGTGCCGTGGTCATATTCATATGGTAATTCCTCTGCATTGTCCCTGCGGAAACCATGGCTTTCTTTAATCTGTGAGGGAGGCCTCAGCTCGCTCTCTCTGTTGAAACGAAGCTCTGCATCACTTTATCATCTCCACAGATGCTACGATGACGACGGGTGCCGGGTGACGTCTGGATGGATATATCAGAGAAACCTGTTTTGTGTGTGTGTGTGTGTGTGTGTGTGTGTGTGTGTGTGTGTGTGTGTGTGTGTGTGTGTGTGTGTGTGTGTGTGTGTGTGTGTGTAAATTAAAAAGAAGAAGAGGTGGGGGAATTGCTGATTAAATAATGGTAGGTAGGGGAGGGCATGGTGAATGTAATGATAACTTCATATTGAATGTTAGTTTAAACCCCCAACCTCCTAGAAAAAAGAAGAAAGGATGACTTACCCCATTGTAATCTATTGGTGAATAAGAAGTATTAGATTCTGACAATTTGAAATTTGTGAGAAAGCAATCCGCTACGATAAAGGCATTTTGGTTTTACAGTTGTAAATCCATCTATTCAAGCATATGGGATTGTATGAATACATTAGACGTTTTATTTTGTTATCTAGCATTGCTCTTTTATTGCATTTCTTTTGAAAGTGGCATATTTGTAGTCAGATTGGAAAACAGTTTTATTGTGCTGTTGCATGTATTTTTATTCACCTCCATCAGATAAATATCTCAAAAATGACAAATGCCTGCCTGTTGTTTAAGGCCTGATAGAATAAAAAGAACAAACGTGCAACCAGTTTATTTAGAAGTATGTTGTAGCAGATGCATAGACGTGCAGATAACATGCAGTAAACCTGTCTGTGCTCAATCCACACCCTTACATGGTGAATCCATAGACATTGATAAAGATCTTCCATAATAAATGGCTTATCTATAAACTTGGTGGATCTATATATCCAGTACATGGCTGATCGATAGCCATGAATCTGAGCTCAGTGGATAGACAACAAGATGTCTCCTCGGAGAGTCGGCTATAAGGGCTCAAAGCACCAAACGGCAAACACACACAGTTATATAGTATAAAGAGAGAGGCAGAAAGGGTCTCTGGTGGATTTTCTCAGATTTACATACGTACCAATTCATTATCTAGATCTACTTATCATGTTCTAATAGTCTTAGAGTCCCAAAGAAAGAGAAACAACCTTAAAAAAGAGTGACTTAAAACGTAGCTGGCTAGCATTTTGCTCTTCCCTCTCAACGTATTTAGGTTCAACGGAATTAGGACTAAGTTGCAAATAACATCAATTTACATTTTATTTATTTTTCAATTTATATTTTATTTCTGTATTTCTGGCTGGGTTACATTATCGTTGTGTCCTTGGGCAAGACACTTCACCCACCTTGCCTACCGGTGGTGGTCGAAGGGACTTGTAGGTGCTGGTGCATCCTCGCCTCTGTCAGTGTGCCTCAGGGCAGCTGAGGCTACAATGTAGCTCATCACCACCAGTGTGTGAATGTGTGTGAATGGGTTAATGACTTGTGTTGTACAGCACTTTGGACTGTAACACTCTAGAAAGTGCTCTATAAATACATTTATAGAACATACTAATAATCAAACATAGTGGTGGTAGTGGGATCCTGTTCTTCTGGACCTAGACCACTTGCTGTTGTTGATGGAACCATGAATTCAGCTGTCTGCCACAAATTCCTAAAGTCAAATGTCATCTTCCTTAAACTTAAATGATTTGTAATGTGCCATTGGACAATGGTTATTAAAGGTGTGGTTTTCTGGGTTATTTTATAGTTTTGCATTGTTCTCTAGTGTAATTCAATGCTATTTGTGTAATTTTTATAAAGAAAGAAGTTTTTATGCTTATAATTTAAGCTTTAGAAGTTTCCCATCTGACACCTGAATTTGAAACAGCAGCATTCTCATTAGTATTCATGATATGCACAGCACTCGCTTCTGATTGGATGATACTCCGCCCCCTTATTCAGACATGTCCCGATACTTTGGAAAGTGAAAGTGTCAAAAAGATAAACTCCCAGGTAACAAACAGTAGCTAAAAACAGCTTTGCGGGAGCCTGCTTCCTGCTATCACTCATTTCCTCACCATTCCTCCTTTTTCTCCTCTTGCTGTGTGTCTCACCCGCTCTCCCGTCCGAGGGGGGGGGGGGGGGGGGGT
>SSNR01000008.1:4382890-4458150 GCA_006937965.1 Callopanchax toddi | reverse complement strand
CGGGGGGGGGGGGGGGGGGGGGGGGGATTGCGCAGCGTGGTCCGCACGGCTTAAACACACACACAGAGGGAGGAAGAAAAAAAACAGGGACCGGCTGTCACCAGCGGCAGGCAGCTAGCCAGGTATAGTATATCCTCGAGTTGGCAACACCGCGTCTGCATGTGTTCCGCCATGTTGAATTTTCAACAAAAACAAAAGCTAGCAGCTGGGCGGACCAAAAGGCATTACCATCTCAGCGAATACACGTTGTGACGTCAAACCGGGCACAAATGCACGTTCGCATTTTTAAGTTTCACTTTCTTGAAATTCTGTTGTTTTTTTTTTTTTTTAAACCAGGGAACGGAGAGTTTTCATGTTTGGCCTACATGACAAGCTCAGGGGGACCTATTAGAAACTATGAAAACCTGAAAAAATAGATTCTGACAAAACCACCCCTTTAAAACATCACCAAGTCCACCTCTGACTGTCAAATGGCTCAAAGAAAAGAAAACAAAATGAAGGTCTGCACTTAAATCCAATAGAGATTCTGAGGCATAACCTTAAACAAGTTGTTCATGCTCAAAAGTCCTTTAATGTGACTGAATAAAAACAATGCTGCAAAGAGGAATGATTCAAAATTCCAATATAAAAAACTTGATTGCAGTTGTTTTCACCAAAGGTGTTATCTCCTTTTAGGTTTAGGGGTAACTTACTTTTTTACATGGGCCCAAACACTTTTTTCCCCATTTTTAAATAAAACCAACTTTTAAATGCATTTACTCAGGTCATCTTTGATAATGAAATTTGTTTGCTGACTGAAACATTTTGGTGATACAAAAAAACCTAAACCTGAAGAAATCTGAAAGAGAGCATATCTTTTTTCACAGCATTGTGATTCTCTCAAAATCAATGTTTTTGCAGATGACACTGCGTTATGTGTGAGAGTGTTAAAATTCTTTGTTGTGACATATTGACTGTGACATGAATTAATTATTTTAAAAATGTGTTCCAAATGAGATTTTTAGCTAATGTCTCAGAACTACAGACAGAAGAAAGGAGTGTGGGAGAGAAGTCTGTGCCAAGATGCAAACCGCAGCTTTTGATTAAGTTCAGGAGTGCTGATTTTCTCTCCGCAGTTCTAATCAGTCTCTTCACTGACCAGCCATTGACTTCCTGTAGTCTGCTGTTGGTGTGCGCACTATTCCTCTCACAAGCCCTATCATCACACACACACACACACACACAACCTTCTGTTCGTAATCAATACCCATATTAATCATGCAAAATATCTATGTGACAAACCAATTATTAATCTGCACCATCAAGTCCAATACAGTGATAATGAATTTAGTGGGAACGCTGTGGACTCCCTCCGTTCATTAACTGCCTAAGGCTGCTGTAATGACTGCTCAATGTCAACAGGATACTCTACTGCAATTGGTGAAGTCAAGACTATGAGAGCACACATATTCAAACACACAAGGCATGTTAGCTTATTACAAAAACAGGTGATGATCATGATAAACCAGTATAAAGGAACATAAACATGTCCAGTTTCTCTTCCCTTCACTTGATTTTTGTCACACCCTTCTACTCTCTCCTTTTCTCTTCCTCCTCTCCTCCCTTCTTTCATATTGATGTCTTTGCTCTTTTACACCAATAATCAACATCAGAGGGGATCGGATCTGATCACAGTGGGATGATGGATCTGGAAATCATTTACTGGGGCTGGCCCACTTCTCTAAACCACAGGAACAGATTTTCAGGATGATAGGTTGATGAAATGATGAGCTCTGCGTTCCACGACAGGAGTCCACTGCATGCATTGAATACACGCTTGAAAAACTTTGGAGTTCCACTTAATTGCTTAATAAATATGAATTTGTCATTTGTCAATGGATTTAAGTTGGTTTAAATTTGAGTGCTACTTTTGTTGTTTTACAGTTAAGGTAAACAAGAATTTATCAAGTTGAAATTAAATAAAGTTTTAAAGGGTAATTAACTGTGTGCATTGCTCCTTTTCCAGCAGTTTTTGTTTTAGATGGATGTTACAATCACTTCAAACATTCACTGCTATAGTAAAAATGTCACTTTCAATATATTGTTTGAACATTTTTAATTTTCTGCCAAATGTCACAACGCAGAAAAAAATGCATCTACACAAATGAAGTTATTGGTATAATTTTCCAACTATCTTGCCAACAGTTCTAATTTATAAGCATCTAAAATTAATGTCTTGGACACTTGGATGAAGAAAGGGACAGAGCAGTCAGCTGATCATAGTGATGATGTGGATCCTGGTAAAGACGACTGCTAAAAGCTGGGAAAATGAGACCTTTGTTGGTGAGATCTTCAACTCAAAAACCTTAAAGGCCAAGCATTAAAGCTGCTTCTGATGCTACTTTCAGAAGCAATCAGAAGAAAGGCCCTGGTCTCCCACACAGATAGGTGACCTCTCGTTTCCCTGACTCAGGGCCATCTCGTCCCAAAGCTGGGCTCAACCCATGCTGTGTTTGGTTTGGTGTCAGCTGGAGGACGAAGAACCTTAAGAATCTCTTCAGTCTGAATCAGAATCAGGTTTATTTTGCCAAGTATAGCACAGACAAGGAATTTCACTACTGCACTCGTCCTTATTCACAAAAATACATGTACACTTTTTCAGAACAATAAACTGTAAAGAATGTAAAGAATTTGAATATTTAAAGCCTGTGTTTACAGGTTATATTTACATTTGCGTATTTGAGTTTTGTTGGGGGTTTCTGCATTATTGGTGTTTGATCAATGTATCGTTATTGAGTTTTCAGATACAAAGAATAAGCCAGCAGAGACAAAAACCAAGGAACAGAAAAAGAGTAAATAAGTAAAAATAAATAAGTAAATAAAAAATTAAAACAAATTTTAAAAAGCCCAGTAGTAGTTACCCACATATTACACAAAGGCGACATTGGAAATTACCCAGTCTTGGTGCATATAGTCAACTGTTTGCATTATTGGTGTTTGATTGTAAATCAGGGTTTGTTGATATTGTATGTGCAGAAGTTTAGTCGGTACAAACAAGTCCTCACAAAAGGTCACACGGTGTCAGTGAGTTCACCAGGTTTGATGCAGCAGTTTCAAAACAGACCAATCAGTGCAGTCCAGGAGTAGTGGTCCAGGATGCTTGTTTATCTAGTCGGACATGTAACATGCTGCATGAATTTTGGGAGCTTGTGTCTGAGTTAGCTCTGTTGAAGTCCCCCAGATGAGCAGAGAGTCTAGGTATCTATGCTCTACGTTGGTTATCTGGTCGACCAGATCTCCTAAAGCTTCGCTGACACAGGCCTGTGGTGGAATCTAAACACCAACCAGGATAAATGAGGAAAACTCTTAAAACAGTTTACAGTTAATGAAGATAGATGCCAGGTGAGGGTTTCAGGGTTTGTTTAACACAGTGACATCTGTACACTGGCCTTCATTAATATATAAGGAGATTCCATCTCCTTTCATCTTCCTCATTAGGTCCATGTCATGTCTGTGCTGTAGAGGAGAAAGTCTGGCAGATGTAATGCTGAGTCTGAGATGTGGTCACCAACCCAGGATTCAGTGAGGGACAAGGTAGCAGATCTGCAGCAGTCCAAATTTATCCTCGTGAGAAGCAGCAGCTCCTCCATTTTGTTGGCGAGGGAGCGCACATTTGCCAGGTGAAAAGACAGCAGCACAGTGCAGAACCCCCATCTCAGCCTCAAGAGCGCTCCCAGGGAGAACTACAAAGTAAAAGTAGATTAATCAATAGTAAGTAAAGAGGCTTCCTTGTACTTGTAATGCCATCTTAGATCTTTTTTTAATGTCCATCACAAAGAAGGGGCACATGAGGACTTGGAGATCTGAGGTAAGTCCATTACCCTGGCAAAGGTTGCTGGGGAATGTCATCCAACCCAGAGGCAGAACTCAATAGGAGGACAAGGTTTGTCCTCAGATGCTAAAGACTCAGAAATATTATGAAGATGGAGTGAGTGGTTGACGTGACTCTTTGATGTCACATAGAGGACCAGGGCATCATCAGTGGAGTGGTGGTAAAATAATTCTATACATAACTGAGGATTATTACTTTAGGTAAACACAACTGTAATGATGTATACAGTAGACTTCTCAGTAATAACTCAAATGCACTTTATCCTGAGAACAACCATGTAAATACTGCATGGGTTTCACAACAGTTGAAGTAATCATTTAGGTAACATTTACATAGGATGATTGTGAAAAACTGAATGCTTGTTATAGAATGCTAAAGATGACCATAACTAAATGACATCAGCAGCAGTTTTTAACGTTTGTGTACTCCAACACATTTTTAAAAATATTCACCTTTGATCATTTTTCATAACCAGAAATAGTGTGAATCATGTCATGCATTTTCTTGCATCTCTGTGTGTGGGTCAGTGTTCAGTGATTCTGCCCTCCATGTTGTGTGATGCCAGCTTCCCTGTCCTCTCTTTAAATTTGCATACAAATGAACATCTAAACGGGCTCAATGACATAATTGACTTGCAATTAGAAATTTTCTTGAGCTGGTCACTTTGCACTGGCCAGACCAAACACACAAAATGAGAAAAGACACACACACACTTGAGAGAGAAATATGGCTGCTATTTTGCATATTAATGAGAGTCATTAGCTGTCGCTTGGCAATGGCTGACAAGGGGACTTATTTATGCCCTCGCCCTCGATGGCTGACTTGGGGAAAATGTCCACTTCAGCGACCACCGCTAATTGTTTCTGAGCATGTTGTCCGGCTGATCATCATCATCATCAAGGGAAATTAGGCCTGCTTCAAAAAGACGACTTGGCTGACGTTGAGCATGGCCTATTATGATAACTCTGTGTAAGCTTTTAACTTCTCGTGTTCTACAAGAGCAAAGCTTTTAACTTAGACCCATTAAGGACCTTGTACCTTGCCATTTCACTTTGAGTAACAACTACTGAATTCCAAAACTGAAAGACGTGCCAGAATGGCATAATATTATGCTAATTTTTTGATAGGTGAATTGTCGAACATTGAATCACTTAAACATTACTGCAAGAGTGATCCTTTCTATCTGAAAATGACCAGAAATCAAGATAACCTCAGCAAATCAAATTCTATTTCAAGTCAGGAAAACGTAATGTAGTTTATGCCATTCTGTGTAGTGAGTAGTGCTCTGTGTGGGACACTGGGGAGACCAAACAATAGCTACAATGGAAGAAGGTCCAACACAGAAGAAGCAACACCTAAGGACCAGAATCAGCTGTTTTCTTTCATCTAAAAGACAAAATGTATTTGAGGAGAACAAGGTTCACATTTCAGACAGTGAAGACAAGTGGCTTGAAAAAGGGGTTTGGGAAGCTTTGTATGTTCAAATAAATAACTCCTCTCCCAACAGAGATAAAGGCCTCAGGCATAACCTCTCTCCAATGTATCATGCTGCCCTTTCAACAATTCCCAGTTAAATCAGGCCCAATTCAAGCTTGCACCAAGTTGACCACACCTAATGGCTGACTCAGTGTTGAAAGACCACTTAATAGGCATACTCTGGACAGAAACTAACCTGGAGTAGGCTTGGCGCTAAGGTATTTATAGTAGGTACAGGATAAATACTGAGTGCTTATGAGGGTACATACAAGGTAAATAACTGGTATTTACAGGGGTACAGATTGAGTGAATACCAGGTATTTATGGGGGTATGCATCAGGTAGTTGCAAGGATACATAGAGGGTACGGTACTTACAGGGTTATTTACAGGGTAAGTACCAGGTACTTATGTGGGTACATACATAATAATTACCAGGTAGTCACATACAAGGTAAGTAACAGGTATTTACAGGACTACATACAGGATAAATACCAAGTACTTAAGGTGGCATGAACCAGATATAAACAGATACATACAGGGTAAGGGACGAGTTCTTATAGAGGAATTTACCAAGTACATACTAAAGTACATATGGGGACTGAGCTATTATGAAGTGGCTTGTTACCTGGTACCTACAGGGATACAAATGGGAGGACATACATAATAAGTACCTAGTACTTACAGGGGTATATAAATGATAAGCACCCAGGTTTGTATTTTGTAAGTGCACCCATAAGTACTTTGTACATACCCACAGAAGTACCTGGTATTTACCTTATACATAGCCCTGTTATGTAGCCTGTAAGTACCATGCAGTTTCTACCTAAGAGTCAACACGTTTTTGTGCTTAAGGTTCTGACATTTATATCAAATGACAAAATATATGACAAAAAATAAATGAAACACTAATAAATGGAAAGTGTCCTGTATTTATAGAGCACTTTCTAGAGTGTTCTACACACCCCAAAGCGCTGTACAACACAAACAGTCATTCACCCACTCACACACTGATGGTGATAAGCCACGTCGTGGCCACAGCTGCCCTGGGGCACACTGATGGAGGCGCAGATACCATGCAGTGCCTGCCAAGTACCTCCTACCACCACCAGTAGGCAAGGTGTGTGAAGTGTCTTGTCCAAGGACACAACCCAGCCGGAGCTGAGATCGAACCGGTGACCCTCCGGTTGCCAGAACGTGGCCACTCTACCAACTGAGCTACACTCTGCCCCATTACAATATAATATAATTTATATATTTTTTGTTCTTATTCTATCTTTATTTTAAAAATGTACAACCAACAAGTGAAATATTAATTAATTAACTGTAAAACAAACGCAGCTCCTTTTGTATTACACATCTAAAGTGTATTTACATTAAAGAGGCCTACATCACCCCTCCTGAACTTGAACATTTCTTTTTACTTCAGACAAAAAATAATGTATTTTTATTGTTTTGCAACATTTTGATACTGAAATGACCATTCTGGTAAACTAAACTGTGCAGAAACATGCAGAAACCATTGAAGCTTGTTATAATAATTGCTGGTGTTTACATTGTCTTGTCCGTGTCCTGTTTGGCTGTTGCTCCACTGTGTGGGCTTATAGACTTCTTTACTGAAAAAGGTCTCTTCTTTTCTGTCGCTCTCAGCTGGAGTACCAGGCAAGCCGCTCTGCAGCAACTCAGAGACGAGGAGTGTGACAACAAAGAGGCAGAGGACAAGGAGGGTTTAGTGTGTGCACGCACACACACAAACGCAGCGGTGTGCAGTAGTTATGGTCTCGACAGCTTTAGCACCCCCATATTGTAAACAGAGGGGTGGTGACCGCCTCCCTGTGCTTGTTAACATCATCTCCGTCATTCAGCAGACGTGGCACTGTCAGCACCTTGCTGTGCCCCGACATAATCAACATTAACCATGACACACACACACAACACACTATGAACATTTGTACAACAATGCATTCAAACTCTCTTTCTTTCTCTCTCCCACACACAAACATACAGTGACTTTTTCAATTTCTTGTGATTAATTTGCACACAAATTTTCCTGCATACCAAGATATGGCTACATGTGGAGGCTAATACATTCGTTTCTCTGACAGACACACTAAAGCATGTCCTGGCAGCGCTGCATGCAATCAGCATTATCCATGTGAGCTCCTTAATGGGCACCTCATAAAACAGATGACAGCTCTGCTAGCAAGAACATCGACGGGGGAGAAAGACTACCTGCGCTGACCCACACATGCACAAACACACACGTGCACACACAGAAGATAGAAGATGGCATATGCAGTTTCAGATGTGAAATACATTAGACCCAGTTTTAGGGCTTGCACAAAAAAGAATATGTAACTGTTGTTGAGTTTTTTTTTCTTTCTGTCTTTCTCCATGAGCTTTAGTGAAAACAAAAATCACTTTTTTACTGTGTCATAGTTCTGCACTAAAAAGTATTTAACTTTTTATTAAACTGACTAATCTCTTAAGGATATTAAAACTGTATTCTGGAGAATTCCCATGAACCCCATGGTTGATTTATATTCATTCAGAAAATTGGAGTATTAATCAAACCAGATACCACTCTGTAAACAGGGTTCTTGAATGTTCTCCAATTTCAAATTCAAGCACTTTTTAGCTTTTTCAAGGTGAGACATGATGATTTTCCTGCCTCTATATTAGTGATGATTAACACATGCACAAACATAACATATATGCTAAAAACAATTATTTCCCTGTCTTGTTTTTTGAAAGTAAATGTTATTGTCCTACAATCAATTTAAGGGAATTTTCAAGAACTATTTCCAAAACTTAGGCATTTTCAAAATCTTGAAAATACCAAATTAAAAATTAAGAATTTCAAGCATCTGTAAGAAGCCTGTCAAATCTAAAAAGTTTGGTAAATACAATATTTTGAAATAGAGGGGGGAAAAATGGTCTCTATCTTTCATTGGCAGATGTTCAGGAGTCTTCTGAAGGTTTGCCGACAAAGATTTGAGCAATAAGTTAAAATGACACCTTCACAGTGTGCTGTGACATTCACTTTGCTCACTAGCAAAAAGGAAAAAGGAGTAAAAAAGGGCAGAAAACCACCACAAACAGCCACTGCACTTCAAGGTTCTGTTAAGTTCAAGATCCTATCAGTGAAAGCTGATGCAATGCCACCTGGTGTGTATATGATTGTGCATGTGTGTCTGAGTCTGGGCACTAGGACATAAAAAGGGAGCACGCCACCCATGTCAGATATGCTGCCCTTTTTGCTAAGGGCTCAAGAGGCCACAGAGGCTAACTACTATAGCTACCCCCATCTCTGACTGCCACACACACACACACACACACACACACACAGATGCATGCACAAGGCTACAGCTCACACAGCAGTGGTCATTCTGTATGTCTGTAGCCAGCTAGCGGCGACATTTTTGCCACAACTGCCAGTGCATTTGACCTTTCCTGTCCAAGCATAATCGGATTGTGTGCCTCTTTATGAAATCAGTCGCTAAAGGTCAGAGTGCTGTTTAACATGGGATGGAGGCCCAGAGCTATGGAATTTGCCTTAGCAGTAAATTACCTTTATTATGTTTTGTCTGTGTGATCTCCTCCCACCGGTGGCCGTGGGGTTCAGGGTGTGGTGAGACGTGCAAGGAGGAATAAAAAATATATATATATATATAAATGGGTTGGACTTTAACATCAGCTAGTTTAAAAGCTTTTTGACATAATTTTATAAAAAAAAAAATTGCTTCAATGTGCAGATGTTTTCCTGAAAATTTCAGCTTCATAACTTAACCATGGAGTTAAATTCATGATTGAGACTTTAAAAATTCTGTTTCGGGTTTCCAGACCTATTTTGTCTTCCTGGCAGTTGTCATTTATATCCTAACAATGACATCATATTACAGCAAGATGGTGAAACACCTCAGACAAGCCTCAGAACACAGGCCACAAAGTCCAGCCTGCAATCCAGTAGAGCAAGTGGGATTCCCTAATTTCAAAATTCTATGAAGATTCAACAGAAATATTTGCAGAGAAACTGAAGGCAAAAATCAGAAAATAGCATTCAAAAAGATAGAGAACTCAAATGGATCATGGAAAAAATGTCTAAGAACTGTCTGCAGGGGAAATGGGGCTCAATCAGCCATAATCAGGAGCTGCTCATTTTTAAACTCAGTTATTAACTTTTTATTCAAAAATGTGTAAAGATATGTTGACACAAGATGTCTTTCATAGAATGAAATCCAAGAGTTTCTGAACTAGCTAAAGTTAAATCCTTTTTATTATTTCTTTCCAAACCAATACAGGGCTGCAGTTCTCAACAAAAGATCTCTCCAGAAAACAAAATGTCCATTTGACCACCATGGCACTTGGATTTTCAGATGCATAAATGAAAGACAACATTTCAAACTTTGGAAGCACGTGTACTTTTGCTCTTGAGGCACAGAGAGAGAAGTGACAAAGCTAAAGACGCACACAGACAGCAGAACACGAGACGAACAAAACACATCATCCCGAATACTGGACGCTGTCTATTTTGGGGGAAGATATCTTTCTCTTTATACACTCGTGCGCACAGAAAAAAAGACCCACACAGAGACACGCATCATCTGTGACATGTCGTGCCGTCCGTTTGAGCAATGTTCCCGTCAAGCAGGAAGTCCGTGCCTGTTGTCATGTAAACCTTTGATCCGTCATGAAAGCCAGTTCCTGATCCCTTACCTCCCTCATATCTACTGATCATCACTCACATGACATGCTCTCTACCTTACTCTGGTCATGTGTGTATATATGTGTGTGTGTTGCTGAATACATGCTTGTGTCAGTATTAGAATAAAGAAGTTTGGTATTGAGCTTGGCATCCTTTGCGCTCCCAGCGTCTGACAGAATGGTGATGATGATGAGACTGATACATCCAGACAACACAGAGAAAACCTCTTTGAGGCTTTTAATGTGATAGTGAGCTTCATCAAAGTAGCAGATGCTGATGACCATCAGCAAAGACGACAGTCGTACTTACTTTTTGATCACTCATTTAGTTTCTGCTGTAAAAACAACGCTAGTTAATTCCCATATTTGTCGTTTTATCCACTAGAAGTTCTTCGTACATCCTATTTTTATGTTTTAGACTTTTATTTCTGAATCATGAAACTCATCTTTGGACATCCACTTTGTCCTTCATAACATGGAGAGTTAAAAAGACAAAGGAGCCACGTTTCCTCAAAAAAGTCAAAAGAAAGATTCTAATAGGATCTTAACTCATCTCTCACTAAAAGCCTCCTCCAGAAACAATTACAGTTAAAAAATGAACTCTGCCTTTTTTCAAACTGAACACACACACATTCATAACCCCTTAAACCAATTGTAAAAATGGCTTCTCCTCAAGATGAGCTGAAAATGTTTTCAGACTAATACCATCTCCCTCATCAATCGGCTGCTAATGGCCGCCGGGTTTCAGAGTCGATGTGAGGGAAGGGTCGGTGGCACATAACTTTGTCTGAAGCAGGTTGTCTGCAAAACTCCGCAGAATGAGCTTTTACCCGGAAATTTTAATTCATACAGGTTAAACATTGGACTTGTATAATGTGAGAATTTTTTCCAAATGGGCTTTTAATAATAAAACTCTTGAAGTACTCCAAAATGTGTTCAGTCTGCATTTTATGTTGTGATCCAACAAGCCTGGTCGTAACAATAACTGGGGTCTCTTCTGGGATTTGGACCCAGGATTACCATTTATCTACCACTGAAACACCTGATTTACTTGATGTCCAGTTTCAGTTTGCTGTGACTGCTCCTCTTAATAAAACACTGACTTTTAATTAGATTAATAATCTCATAGTCATTATTGTTAGCAAAAAATGTTTTTTTTTTTTTTTAAACTTACAGAGACCTAAACATCTCTCATTCTTGAAAATATCTGGCATAGCATGCTCAATATATGACTTAAAATTACTTTATATATTTGGATTTTCTTAAGAATTTAAAAGTAAACAATAAAAATGTTTTGAGTTTTGTTTTTAGGATGTTTTCCTAATTTTAGCATATGTTTTGCCTGAACTGTATATATTTTATCTCACAGACTGTAGAGGATAAATGGATTTAGCCAAAGAGCTGAAAGTTGATTAAATGAGATCATCAATTTATGGATCAATACTCTGAAATTATTTTCAGAAGGACCACCAGCTCACTGATGTGAATGAGTGAATTTAAATGACAAGCACTTGTGGGAAATAATATAAAAATAATATATTTTGAAAATATAAATCAACAGATGTTTTTAATGGGAATTTGTTATGCTTATAGAGACAGGGTCAAGGTGCCAACTTTGGTACTGAACAAAAACAAACTGCTTATTTGACTTCCAAAAACTTGAGGAAGACTGAGCAAAATAATTTCAATATTGTCCCTCATGTTAATTTTTTTCTTAAGATTGACCTTTTTCTCTATATTTGCAGAAAATTTAACTTGTCGTGCATTTCAACATAGAACTATTTCCAGCAAAAGAAAAGAAGAAGACAGACCAGGCAGATGGAGGGATGCCAAAGTCTAGATTAGCTAAACAAAATAAAAAAACAGCTCTCATACCATTACTGGAAAAACATCTCCACAATAGGCTGAGTGAGGATGACAACTGTAAAGTGGAACAACTTTGGTGTAACACAACAAAACAATCATTACTTTAATCCTCTATAATAAAACTATAATACTTAAAGTTGGATTATAAAAAGCTCATTTACACATTAAACACTCTACACTCGTTAGGCTTAGACTCTGTTATCATCACAAAGTCCACCACTTAAGCCAACAACATAAATACAACTGCAGCAGGCTGTGTAGTTAAAACACTTAAGAGCACAATGCCTTCCATCAAAAGCTAACATGAGTAGCTTTGATAATTACCGAAGAGTGTAAAATATTTAACAGCAGGTGGTGGGAGAGCTGTTTAGAGGAGCACAAATGAGCATTAGCTTCATTCTGAATGATCACAATTACAATCTGCTGACTGCATCTGTGTCACGACATATCTCACAGTGTTATCCTGCTTCGGTTCTTCCTCTCCGTGGTTTTTTGGACCCGTTTCTTTCTGCATCTCTCGATTTGCATCTCCCTTCCTCTGCACAGCGATGGGAGGGCGGGGAAGGGAAGGAGATGATTTAGGGTAATGAGAGGAGTAAAACATCATTAGTGCAAATTAACTTTTGTCAGCCGAGGTGATCTTGGTGAGGACTCTTCTGCCACCGGTAGCCACTCGGATAATGGCAATTGATGCATTAATGTGTGTTACAGAGAGTGTGTGTTTATGCATGTGTTATGTGATGGCCACCAAGGACGCTGTCTGTCTCAAAGGACGAGCCAAATCTTTTGAAATGTTTTCAGGACAGATAAAGTTGATAAAAGGTGGAAAGGGCTCTGCGGTTGAGTGCTCCCAACCCGAATTTAGCACTAAATTTGACATTTTTTCAAGATCAAGAAATCTAGCATAACACAAATTTAAAGCTCTAGAATCTCATATATCTCATCAAACTGCTCCTAATTTCTGTAACAGTTCAGTTTTACCAAATGTTTTATCTTTTTCTTTTTCATATTTATGCAGGTTTCGGGTGAGTGTCGCTCTCTGTTGTCCCCTGCTCTCTCGCTATGTCTCCACCTTTTTGTCTTCCCTTCAGTGGCGGCAGATGAAGGCAGGGTCATGTTTAATGCATGCAGTTTGTGTTGCACTCAGTGCAGGAGAATGGGCTCCAGTCCATTAATTAGTAACAAACGGCCGTTGGAAACAAGACAGGCCCGGCACAGGTCAACCAGCTCCAAGGTCTGGAATGATGTGGACATTGATGTCTGCCCTGGGCCATCAGCTGTCTTCAGCCGGGCTTCACACCAACAGGGCACATCCTGCCTGGAATAACTTATTCCGTTAGCCAGCAAAGGTAATCATGTGTGACTTTTAAGGACAGCAACAATAATAGCCACCTGTTTTATGTTCTAAAAAGGTTCAAGTGGTAAAAACAAATGAGAATGATGCAGTTTATATTTTTATAGGATACAAAAATTAGATAAGAGATCAAGAGGTTTAGCAAAATGCTTTATCACTATTTCCAGTGTGAGCATTTTAAGACCCTAAATCACGAGGACTTAATGTCTAACATAATTTATTGTCCTGCTCAGCAGCTGCAGAAAATAATGCAGCAATTTTCAGTATTTGAACATTCCATTAAATACTAAACAGCATGTTCAACTGACTGAATTTTCCTCCTCTCCTACTTGCAAATTGAATGCAAAAGGAATTGTCCCATGGAGGTAACAGCTTCAGATGCACTCCAGCCCTCAGTTCTTGCAGAGATGTTTCAGTCAGAAATACTGCCAGGTGAAAAAATGCTTTGCACCTGTTCATATGTAAGACTCATAAGATTAAAGAAAAAAATACTGGTGTGAATGTGCCTCAGTGATATAAGAAAATCCCTTCTATTATTTTCTTTTTTTATTTACTTTGCATTATCAATGCAGTCATCAATAAAATTGGCTTGATTCTTGTAAGGCAGGATGCAATAAAACAAACAGGTCTCACCAGAAGCCAGACACTACTAATAAGTAGATGAGTAATAATTAATTTTGGGGGCTAATTTTTATTTTGATTCATTCCAAAATGCAGTTGCCATAAAATAACCAGTGGCTGCCCGTCAATGGGGGCACAAAACAGTTTTAAAAGAACCATGAAATTAAACTAAACGATCTATCCATTATACATACTGTAAGTGCCATGTATAATCTGCATTTAGGTGTAGTTTTAAAATGTTCTCTCACCTTTTTTTTTTACCACGACCGAAAGGTCATGTGATGTACTTCCTGTTTCTTTGGGGTATTCTGAGCACGCTTCAGGTGCAAAAATCTTTACCATAGACCTACGCTATAACTGGTGCATGCGCACTGGAGCCCCCTTCAACACAAAGTACAGGAGAACCTTGGGGCGATGCATGCACAGAAGACTGGAGTCTCCACTCAGATCAGGACGTTGACCCGGAAGCTGTAAGTAGCTCATGGAGTTTTTATCATGAAGGAAACTAAATGGATATTCAAATAATCCTTCTTGACAGCTTGTGACAACCCAGCTGATTGAGTGTCCTGATTTAAACAACTCGATGAGTCATTTGGTTTGTTAGTTTCTTTTGTTTTATTAACAATGCGTTGCTGAGTTCCCCCATTCAAAAACGCCATGAGCTAATGGCTAGGGCAAGCTAGCTCTGTCCTGATGAGTGATTTTATTAATTAAACCACAACATTTCTTTGCTATTGTTGAGGCAGAATTTTAGAGGAACACTAGATGATTACAGAGATCTTGCTCCAGCTCCAGGAACAGGTGGGTTGATTTCCTGAATAGGGAACAGCTGTGAAGAAGGACCAAAGAGGAGGTATGGAGAATAGGGCAAGGAATAGGTCCGGCCTGCAAGCCTCCTGATTCTGACCCTTGAGTATTGCATTCCCCAAACTGTCATTATTTCCTAGCTTAGTCCTTTCTGCGTGGTGTTTGCATGTTTTACCCATGCATGTGTGTATTCTGGCTTTCTCCCACAGACCAAAAACATGCAGGTTAGGTTAATCGGTGACTAAGTTGTCCCTGGGTGGGAGTAATTGTAAGAAAAGCAGGATAACACTTTTAGATATGTCGTGACACAGAAGCAGTCAGCAAATTAAGCGGTTCAGAAAATGGATGGTGCCCAAGCCTGGTAATCAAGGGCTATCCTGCATGTTTTGTTATTCTTTCCTACAACACACCTCACTCAGTGGTAGAATTATTTCTTCAGAATGTCTGCAGAAGCCTGGTAAACACTTATCTAATCCGGTGTGTTAGAAACATCTAAAACATTTGAGGACCAGGATTTGAGGTCACTGATTTAGATCACTGACTGAAACATAGTCTGTTTTTACAAATAAAACAAAATAGAACATAATATAAAAGTTTTCAGTTTTATTTATATAAAAACAAGGACAACAACTAAGGATCATTAAATTGTGGCACAAACAAAATTTGCTGATACTTTTTGCTCCAGTCTGGTCTGATGAGCTGACTGAATCATGATGTTTTTACATTGAAAATGTTTTACTTAGAGACCAACTTCTAGATAAAACCCTAGAGCTTCTGCATGTTAGCAAATGTTTTGAGTAAATACACTGAAAAGAAATAAAAACACACAAAGGGTTTTCTGTATCGTCAGTGCTCTGTGGAAAGGATACTGGTTAATTAACCAGTAAGAATAAATTATTTGTAATTATCACCGCAGGGCCATCATGCAGAAAGTGAGCTGGAGAAAAGGGGGTAAGATCTTGCATGTTAATCAAGCAATGATGAATTGTCCGCGTTCATACAAACACGGCCTCCTCATGAGTCCCCGGTGCATTCCTCACACACACACACACACACACACACACACACACACACACACATACAAAAGAGTGGGTGGGGAGGATAAAATTAATTCTATGAAGTGAGCTGGGAGAGAGACACTATGCAGATAAGCACTAGTGTGAACCATGTGCAGCTTGTTTGTTTCAGTGCAGAAAAACTATGGGATAAACAGAACAACCAGTCCAGATGTGTGTCTGAGTGTGCACGATGGCTACACACAACACACCTGGCTTAAGTGTTTCACTGAGAAGAAAAGAAGGTGCAGTATTATGATCCTGGATGCAGTGGCAGTGACATATCTTAATCTACTTAGTTAGCAGCCAGGGTCCTTTCACTAACGGATTATCAGCCAGATTTGACTAATAGACTCCTCATTTAGCTTTAATGCGTTTTGCATAGAGAGCAACCTCCCCTCATCACTCTTTAAGATGAATCGGCTTCCCGGCTACAAGATAAAGGGAAAAAAAACTTCTTAGTGTTTTTGCAACTGCATAAATCATAACATTTTGCAAATGAAGGTAAAGCTTAAACTTTATCCCAGCCTTTAGTGTAGTGAAGAAATTTACAGTATAATAATCACATACCTGAATGTACTTAAGAATTAGAAGCATAATAGTTTTTATTTAAGAAATGTAATCATTTATTTGCTTTTGGTAATGTAACATTTATATTTCAATGTATTTTTATATCAAAACAATTAAAAAATATATGTAATTGGCATTTGGGTGAAGTACCAGTATATTGAAATTTGCCATTAGAGCATAGAAGATGCATTTATGATCCCATAAAGCATTTTTGAAGGAACGTACTAATCCTGTTATAGAGTAGGTGCTCTCAGAATCTGAGACAGGCATATAGTTGACATTATAGAGTTAATATACTGGTAATACTGGCCAGAACTGGTATGTTTGTTAAGTTCCCAGTGTGAAACAATCAACTTTAACTTATCCTCCATAACTGAGTCACCCTTTTGGCTTACAATCTTTGAAATTCCATCTTAAATTACTTATGTGTTGGTCAAGAACTTTCTGCTTGTTCTTGGTCTGATGAAACAACAATGTCCTCTGGTAAAGATGTTGTTACTTTTGAGTCCGAGTGAGCAGAGGGACTTCCTGCTTTGATTTGCTTGGCTTGTTGCTTGATGTTACACCAGTCTTAACTGGTAGACCTTATGGTGCTGCTGCTGCACTGGTCTGGAGTCTGTGCTGATGCTGGGACACAGGATGAGGGAAATGTGTTCCTAAAATGTCCTCATCACTTCCATAACTGTCTCATTGTTGAGTTCAGTGTTGTACACCTCGTCTTGCCTTGTGTCGCCTATCCAGGTCCGGGTCGTGGGGGCAGCATCCCAACTAGAGAATCCCAGACCGTCTTCTCCCCGGCCACCATTTCCAGTTCCTCCGGCGGGACCTCAAGGTCTTCCCAGGCCAGACTGAAGATGTACTTAATCCAACATGTCCTAGGTCAACCCGGGGGCCTCCTGTCAGCTGGAAATGCCCGAAACACCTCCCCGAGGAGGCGTCCAGGAGACCTCCTGACCAGATGCCCAAACCACCTCAACTGGGTCCTCTTGGTAGTGTTCAACAGATCTAAAACCAACACCGTTCTACAATGGAGCTTCTGCCTCTCTGACTGAGCCCGTCCAGTCTATCAGACTGGAGACTATTTTTAATTAAAACAAATACACAACTGTTCTACTTGGTGCTTCTTTTGAATTGCACCCCAATAATACCTTGTGGTCACATTTTTTGCTAGATTTTCTGCATCTCCTTACCCCCAGCCTCCATGGGGTCGCCTTTTATAGTCACATCAGAGTGATAAATACCTATTTATTCTGTAAATTACTGCATAATTGACTCACCAAATACATATCTATACGTATATATATATATATAATGATATATAATTAAAGGTATATCTACTTGAGAAAAAATTCCTAATGCAGCATAACAACCCTAACAACCTTGTTTAGTTGGATCCACTAAGTAGCATTAATAATAATAAATACATATTTTAAAAAGTGTGTTTATCTGTGCCTGTATATTTGATTTTTTTTTACCTGTGTGTAAGCAGGAAGGTCCCTTTCAGATAAACTATCTCTTTCTAAAGAGAGACCCAGGGGGAGACGTGGGGGAAGCTGAGCTGACCCTTTCCACTATAGGCCACAGCCACCTCAAGACCTTTCAAATAATTGGAAAAATATGTTTTATTTTATAAAGAGGCAAATAGCTGAGATAGTTGTACAAAAAAAATTTTTTTTCTTCATATTTTGACCATATATTTGGTCACTTTTGATGATAAAACGGTGTGAGGGCCCCCATATGTGTCGCACATATACAAACACACACACACGCACACAGTTGGATATCCTATAAATGATGCAGACTTCATACATAAAGAAGCGCCTACATATACATCTGTGTCGGACCCCCACTTGCAGAAAACCCTTGTGCTTTAATCTTCATTTATCTTTTGATATACATTTTATGCCTCCATTTTTCATTATTTTTTAAATTAAAATAAGAAGACATCCACTGATTGGTATTTATCAGCTGTGCAAAGTAACAAATGGCTTGTGTTTCAACAGCCTGTGAGTATCTGCTGTATAATGAGGCAAAACACGGTTTGCTCAGGCTGTATGCTTGTGTTTTACTTTTAGACATGACCCATCTGATTCCGCCTCCACAACAATGTATGTATTTGTTTTTTGCAAACAAGTGAAAGATGCATATAAAAAAATGTATTTTTTCCTCACACTTATGCACACACACACACACTCACACAAGCAGAGACAAAGCAGCCCTAAGCCTGCCGCTGCCGTCACAGACAGGACCTGGCCTGTCTGTGTGACACGCACAGTTTGTTTGGTAGTTTTAATTTGACAGGGCTCTGAATAGAGCGTCTGAAACACATACACACACTCACACACACTCCGACTTACACACACACCTTTAATTTGACAGCGCTCTAACAAGAGCCTGCTGCTTGTCAAATGTTCTCCAGTGGCAGCAGGGATCCGCAGAGCTGAGGGGGTTCTGTTCAAGGACATCTGTGAAGAAACACACACACTCTCCTGCACCAGCACACACTCACTTTGAATAGGCTGAGAGGGGCAGGCTGCTGCACCGCGCGGTGGGAGAGAGGCAGCACACACGCTGAGGGGCTTCCACACTGCTGTTCCTCTCACTTTCTATCTTCCACTCGCTGTGTCTCCATGTCTTTTTTTCTCTCGTTATCTAACATTCCATCGCTTTTTTTTGCCGCTTTTGGTCTTAAGTAGAGGGCTGAGGGACTGAGATAGACCAGGGGAGATTTTGATGACGGCTCCCCATCTGGTCCAACAAGCTGATTCCCACACACACACAGACACACACATCAGTGTCCTCTTCAGTCTTCAATCCAAACACCATGAGACCTTTTAAAGTTACTCAAAGGAGGATTGGTCTTTACTTCAAAATGCTCTGGATTTCAGCCCATTGAAGGTGTTTGTGTGCACTCGTGACGCGTTTACTTTAGTGTGAGCATCGGGGTGGCTTCCATGCTGTCTTAAGATGTGGCTTCCATGGGACACTTTGCTCATTAGAGGGAAGAGAGTTTGACTTGAGTGACTTCTCGTTGGCTCCCTGCTCAACTTGATCATAAGGATGATCCTGCAGCGCGGGAGAGAAAAGCAGGCTTTCAGCGCTGTGTGTGTCACATGTGAAAATCAGCATGACACACCTGAGAAGATGTTGCTGTAAGAAGACTTCAATTCCAATCAAATTATTACAAAACCAAACCCAAAAAGGATGCTTACATTTCTAATGTGCCTGCGTTCCTGCAACCTGGGCTACAAAAAAAAAAAAAAAACACTGATCTGTCTTCACATACATCACAGTGTGTCAGATGTAAAAATCAAAATGTCAAACGTTATACCAAATCAGTGCAAATCAGCGGAGATGCAGGCGTAGAGATTATCCATGATATCATATCTCTTTGTGCACGTCTACCTGCGCGTGTGTTCCCGCCAGATAAAATGCACATCCCCTTTCCGATGATCCAGAAAAGAGGTTCACATGCTAGAATCCAAAAATGTCAACATGCATGTATATAAAAACATTTCTCCTCGATTCGCTGTGACATTAAATCGAGGGGGGAAGTTGTTGGTGGGAATGAATGAAATTTCTGACAGAGTTCAGGTTTGTGCACGATAACCGGTGATCCAAAGAGCAGGAGGCAAACATCAAACTGTTCAGATGGTTCAGATAAACCCACCCCTGATGTGACTCCTCGCTGAGAGGATGCTGGAGGGTCTTGTGATGATGAAAAGGCGCATGGATTATTTGAATCAAGTAAATCACAGCTAAAAGTCATTGTGTAAAGCCAAGGTCTATGAAACGATCAGCCCAAAATAGAGAATGTGGACGATATGTTACCACATTGCCAAGTGCTTCCACTTAATACAATTAATCTTGGTGCTCTCCCCCTCGTCTCACTCTCTCTCTCCGTCTGCGTTGGGAGTGCTCGGCGTCCTCTAAAAGTATGGATCTTGACCGCAGCCATTTTCCGCAGAAGAGGGAAAGGCTAAAGAGAAAGCGCTGACCCCTCTTCGCCGCAATTTTCCCCTCATCAACTTGTGAGACTTCATTAACTTCCATGGTGTAATTTCTTCTTTCAGTGCGCTCCTGAAAAGGGGGGAGGGGGTCTTTATGACGTTTTTCTTCTCATCCTCTTATTCTCAGCTATTCTGCTTTTTCCCCTTGCCTTTTGCACAACCTTTAACTGAAAAGAATGATTGAATTCTGCCTCTTGAGCAGCTGTGATGTCAAAAAAATGCTTAAAATTGTGGAACATAAAGTAAATGTCCATCAGAAGTATTTTGTTGTTGGACAAATAGAGCAGCAACACTTTCCAAGTTTTCAAAACCCAAAGCAGCTCAAGGCGTCCAAATAAAGATCTACTGAAGGTGATATTTTACAATCCTTATCCCCCAGGAGCCACAGATAAATATTCTGATCATGTTGATGCAAAGTTAAGGCCTCAGCATGGAGTTTAAAGTGTGAGCCAATGCTGCCCTCTACAGGAAGAACAACGCTGCTGCACAAAGGGAATCTAGGACTCTTCAGCTCAAAAACCACAAGAAGCTGCAGGTGAACCTCGTCTCTGCAGCAAATTAGAATTTATGTATAAATATTTTAATATAACCCATTTTTAATATATTTTTTAATTATAAACTATTATTTCTAAAAGGCAAATTAAGTGTGAGCACACAAAAAGATGTGACAAGGACGTTTTATTTAACAATATATTTATGTTTCAACACATTTTTTTAAATGTTATTTTAAAAAACTGGTTTACATAAAAGATGGACATAAGAGTCATCTTAAGGTTCATCTTTTATTTCAAGCCTTGAATTGTTTTTATCCATCAGTATTTAGGTTTTTGAGTAGACCCTAAAGAGGTTAATGCAATATAACAGGTTCTAGCTAAATATTCTACTTATAGAACTTTATATAGTTATAGTTATATTTAGAAGATCACAGAAATTGGTCGTTTTAGCAGTTTTCCCTCCAAATGTTTGCAATAGCATCACAGCCGTTCAGTGTTAGAATAAACTAAATGCAAATAGACCTTTCACCAAAAATGTGTTTTAAATGCATCAAGAAAGTATATTTTGTATAGAACTATAGTTTATTCCTTTATTGTGTTTGGCCTAAAAAAATCAAGTCACATTACAAAACAAACTTTAAATTTTAAGAGTCAAATAGATGTGGCGTCATGCAAATGACTGTATATTAGTAATATGAAAGTAAGTGAGTAATATTAAAAGGCTATTTTGTTCATTAAAAATCTAAATAAAACTGAATCAATGTTTAGTATGTGAAGTTCTAAACCAGTTCATTGTTGTTGTTGTTTTATGTTTTATGATCAAATCTGTGACTTGAGCAGCAAACTTTCAAATGTTCTACTCGGACAGCTGAATATAATTTAAAACGTGAAACTTTAGGTGCGTTCGAGATGAGCCAGTTCTGCGCAGATTCGATCACCGGTGATCGGCGCCCATTGCATGCCGGTTAGATTTCTGTCCGACTTGACGCCGACTTGCTCTGATGTCATGCCTACGTAGGCAACGATAACCTCGTGAGATCAAGGCGGACGCAGACTTTGGAGCAAGGCGCTGCAGTTGCTCTCCACCGGCTGCAAAACCAAGAGCATGATGGGAAACGCCTGGCTGTCACCTGATCTCAGATCTGATTGGTTTACGTTTTGATCCAAACATCTTGTTGCAAAATGCGAAATGTTATTTGTTTAAATATATATTGTAAATTCATGCCACGTTGATGATGTCAACTATAAAGGCCACAATGAGAAATGTGATTTGTTTCAAAGAGTTTTCAGTAGGAACTGTTTCTATTTTCTATAAAGTTCTAATAAAACTGTCTGATTTTTATAGTCATATCATTTAGTACAGAGCAGTATCTTGTTTACTTTCTTTGACTGATCTGATCTATCTAGATATATGTCTATTATTTAGTTTGCTTTACTTTATATTGTTCACTCTTGAATTTGTTTTGAAATACTTTGAACTTCAAATAAAGATTTTGGAAAAAACGGAAAGTCATCTGCAATTACGGACATTAACGCGATATCTTCAGACATATCATCACCTACGAGCTACATTTAGGAAAATCTGTCCGACTTAAAAGCAGACTTTTGGCCGCTCCCCCTGCTGCGTCCGCCTGCTCTCGTCTGTTCTCCAGGCGAGGCGCAGTTCATCTCGAACAAGCCCTTTTCCTGCGGCTACAGGAGATGATGTCATCTGAGTGCATGGGCAGAGACCTGCAGTGACAACCAAGGAGGAGGAACTGGACAGGAGGGGCAACTAGAAAAAGAGAAGCAGGAAAGAGTTCCCTGCACCTGCAGAGGTTTTTTTTTTTTTTTTACTTTATTTAGAACCTGCACCTGCAGAGGTAACCGACCTGCAGAAAGCCAGAGGCAGGAGGATCTAACAGAACGTTTGTCACCTGACCGTGATGAAAGGTGGAAGTGACATCAGAAGGCGGATCTAGCCGAGCCCACAGGGAGGAGACGAGGGGGTGTGGATTTTCCTGCTTGTCTGTCAAGCACCATGGTGTGTGATTCAGTTTATACACCGACAACTCATTACTCCACACTAAAACACAGTTCTGTGCATTGCATCCTTCAAAATGAAGTGTGTAAATTAATTTACTGATAAGTAAACCGAAGCCTAATAAGATGCATCAAGACAACCTGCAGGTCTGCATGACAAACATACAGGATTTATTGTTAGACAACTCTGCACATGCTTGGTTTATTTCTGCTTATTTTTAAAGTGCCAGGTCCATGCATCATCAAGCATCACCTCCAGAAGTCCAAACCAAGGAGCCTGTTGGTCGTTTCCTACCTGAACACGGACAGGGAGAAGCAGCTAGAAGAGCCTCTCAGGCCTGGACTGTTTCACTGCTCTGGAGGACCAAATGGAGTTGACTTGTACATTAAAACTGAACTTTGGATTGTGGTGTGATTGAATCACAAGGTTTCTAGATTTTTTTCCCCCCAATGCATTTATTTATTTTAGAGTGAGCAACTACAGTGAGAGCAGAGGATGGATGAGAATATATGACAACCAAAGGAAGTTTGTCATACTGAAGTGGTCTGAGACCAAGTCAGCAGCCATGTACAGTAACAGGTCCACAACTTTTGTAATCTTTTTAGTAAAATATTTTTATAGAAACAATACTATATTTTTAAAAACACGTTTGTTTGGGCAATATTAAAAGCACCCCTTTAAAAAAGTATTTAACTGACCTCAACTTGTTTAGAAACAAAACTATTGCACAAAAATAATAGCATTAGTGTTTTTCTCGTAACATCAGTGAATCTTTAAGAGTATTTTCCTGTTTGAATCGTTTTAAGCAGGTGGTAGTTGGCAAAGAGCCTGGCAATAAACTCCATGTTCCGACCGTGAGCAACTCTCACTGACATACAGCACAAAACACAGCATATTCCATTCCCAGCACTTTTCTGAGAAAGATGTGTCGTTCCAGGAGCTCTTTTGTTAATCTGGACTTTCTTTCAGGCATAGGCTAAGGCTACTGAATGAGTCACTCAAATCTATGGACATTGCATCATCATAACACAGGGTTTTGGAGACATCTCATGAACCAATGAGCACTCGGTACACAGACACGTGACGTACTGTTGTGCTTTTCATTGGTTTATTACCATCACCATAACTTGATAATTAGGTCTGTGTGCTGAATTGGGACATTTGGGACAAAGGCTGGGTAAAATCGGGACAACAAAATGGGTTTAATCATCCTTGGGGACACAGGGCTCAAAATTGGGACTGTCCCGGGCAAAACGGGACTTCTGGGCACCGTATACTAAAGTGCACTTCTTTTAAAGGCATACTGAGTAACTTTTTCTTTTTTTTTTAAATCTTTTTCTTGAGCCAGTATGTGCTAATATACAGGGTTAATGAAAAGTCACTTAGCCCCATCAGCTTCTTGTGTCCAGAATGCCACATTTGCAACTTCTGAGTCTCTGGTCCAGTGTCCTTGAAGTCTCATAAAGTCACGTATCTAACCCAATGTGACTGAGTGTTTTTAGCCCATGATTCCTGCTTTTTTAAAATCTCTCACTGCTTGAACACAGCTGATTTCTTTGAATGAGCGATGAACCGCTCCAGTAGAAAGCAATGAAGGCTGAGGAGACTTTTCAACAGTTAGATTTAGGTGTTTCTGAGCAGAAACAATGCTAACATTTTTATGACAGTGATTTAAAACGGACACTAGGGGGTGCTAAAAACATGTCAAAACTGCATAGTATTCCTTTTAAATGCATTTAAGTGTTTTTATTTAAAACAAAGTGTAATATTAGCATATTATATGAACACTGTTTTAGTTGAGACCAAACAATTACTGTATGAGACAATTTAGACAACTAGCACTTAATGCAAAGTATCAATTTAGTATTAGGATTACAGCCCCAGCAGTGATGGTAAAGAGCAAACAACATAAGACCTGATAGATCACTGAAGGCCTGCAGCTCATCTCCAGTGCAGGTGCTGTTCATCTGTCTGTCTTGATATGTAAACTTCCCTCCTTCTACTTTTCCTCCGAGCAGCTCCTCGTGATACATGAAGTGCCAGGACCACATCCTGGTGCAGAGACAAATGCCAAGCGCTCGCTCTTCCAAATGTCAAATCTGACATGCAGAGACATTCAGCAACTGTCCCTGCTGGGTCCATCCAGAGACATGCAGCTCAAATAATCCACGTCTCAGGATGAGAGCAGGTGAAGTGGATGTGTTTTATGTCATATCCTTCTATCAGTTTGCGCTCGAGCAATCACACTTCCTGTTCTTCAGCATGTGGACCAGCTGAGACTGAAATATAGAATTTTATTAAGAGCTGCCATAAACTGAGTCTGACCAAAACAATTAAAAAAGAGTGCTATTTTTCTAATGACGTCAGATTTACAGCTCTAAAAGGCGAGAGAAAAAGCAACCCAACATTAAAGTTGTCCCATTATCTAAGCCTGACTGTTTTTCTCTCCAGAAAATGAAAGGTGTTACTGAGGGGGAGACTAAGGCTTTCTAATGATTTCTTTCATATTTCTGAAAAGGTTGTTGAGACCCAAAATTACCTGATCAGTTTTCTTTCTCAAATTAAAAATATTAAGATGAAAAAGTAACTAAATCAATAATACATTTTTGCTTGTTTTGATTTTTTAAAATATACGAGACTGTGTAAAGACTTAGAAGGTGGATCAGATTTTTCCCCTTTTTTTCTTAGTTTGCTCATCAGGATTCAACCTTTCTTTGTTCAGACTAAGGGAAAAAAAATTTTGTAAAACTTTTCTCACAATTTTTTCCCATCTTTTTTTGACTCATGAAGCAATAGAAAGAAATACATTTGGTCAGACGTAAAAAGTGTTAAAGCTATTTTCCCTGCCTTTTATGATTTCTGTCATAATTATTCTGTAATATGTAACCTAAAGGGGTGCTTCCTGACAGAGGAACCATGAAAATTACTCTATTTTCTTTTATTTGGAGACAATCATTCTTTTGCATTTAAGATGTTATTATCAGTCAGCTCTTTGTCAGCTGACTCATTACCCTTTTATGCCCACCATGAAAAAAGACTTGTTTTCCTACTTGCATTTTTAATTGTAATTGTTTAAAGGCGATATGGAACATTTTTTTATGTATTAAAGTTTTCTAAATGTTTTAAATGATATTTCAGGTCTATGATCTATGGGTAGAGTTACACAACATCTGGCGAACTTTTTCAGCCAATAGAAGTCAAATTTCCACATTGTCACCTGTCAGTCAACATGCATGTGATCGTGCTTCGTTCTGTGGGAGGCCGCGCACTCCCAGGATGCTCTGTGTCTTCCTGTTTACAGTCTCGGTCGGTCATGGACAAGTCAGAGCTAAATTCTACTAAAAGGTTATCCATTCCCTGGCTACTGAGGAACTTGTTTAATTTGTAAACATTTCTCCACACAAAAAGACAAGGCTTGCCTAGAAAATGGATTTATTTCATTCTGGACCAAGTGTCTCCTCATTTCTTGGTTCTGTTTCTTGCATCTCCCTGTTGTGTGACGAGCGTGTTGAGTGACGTGTTTCATAAGCGCAGTGTGACAGTCTGGACTCAGAGCATCTATAGTGACAACATGATTTGTGAGCTGTGAATGACCGAACCCTGTGATACAGTTTGAGCAGGAGCTGAGAGCCAGGATGAAGCACAGTTTATGCCTGGCTTAGAGTGACGCACCATGTGCATGCGCGTGTTGAGGTGGGGCTACAGAAAGCGGAAGGAGAGGAGAATGGATGTTTTGGGAGGCGCTGTGGTAAATTTAAAAAATGCTCTCTTGCTGAAATGCTGCACATTGCTGCTTTAAGTCAATTATAACAATAGTGATTGACTTTTATTAAATCATCCCCATAGTTAGATCATATTACATTTTAGTTCATTTTCAGTTAAGCTCAGTGTGTTTCAACTGGGGACTAAAATGTGGTCTAAACTGTTAATCAGAATATTAAAGCGTTAAGTAGACAGAAAGTAATAAACCAGGTGTACACAAAGTGTATAACTTCAGTTTTTAGACTTTAAAGCCACCTATCTTTTTCCAGTCTTCAATCCACCTGCACTATGGTGTCATTAAGTATCAAGATAAAACCCTTACACACATTGTTGGACCCTTTACTGGTGCAGTGGGTCCTGGGTTCCTCCTGGTCCATGATACTGGACTCATGTTCGGTCTGGATAGGCAGTTCCTGAAGGATGAAGAAACTGATACCATTGACATAAATATTTATGTTTAATCCACTTTATCAGGGATCCTTTGTTTCATCTGACTCAGATTACTCTTCTTAAACAAACAGTTTTGCAGGAGGTGGATTAAAGCAGGAGCATTTCAGCAAGAGAGCTTTTTTCCAATGTACCATGGCCCCTCCCTAAACATTCATTCTCCTTCCCTCCTGCTTTCTTTAGCCCCACCTCGACACGCGCATGCACAGAGCGCATCACTCTAAGCCAGGCATAAACTGTGCTTCATCCTGGCTCTCAGCTCCTGCTCAAACTGTATCACAGGGTTCGGTCATTCACAGCTCACAAATCATGTTGTCACTCTGTAGATGCTCTGAGTCTTGACTGTCACACTGTGCTTATGAAACACGTCGCTCAACATGCTCGTCACACAACAGGGAGCTGTGAGTAGCAGAACCTGGAAATAAGGAGACACTCGGTCCAGATTGAAATGCTTGACCAAAGTAAACGCGTATCCTTGGCAAGCCTGTGTGGAGAAAAGTGTAAAAATAAAAATAAATTCTTCAGTAGTCGTGGAATGGATAACTTTTTAGGAGACATTAGCTCTGACTTCTCCATGACTGGATGAGACTGTAAACAGGAAGACACAGAGCATCCTGGGAGCACGCAGCCCTCACCTCTACAGGTTTGCACAAAGCGCATGCACGTTGACTGACAGGCGACAAAAGGAAATTTTAATTTTATTGGCTGAAAAAGCTCACCGGTCAAAGAGAATTCAAAGGGGCCTGTAGGAGGAAGGAGGGTCTTCAGAAGAATAACAGATGGAGCTCTACCCATAGATCATAGTTCAGACCTGAAATATCATTTAAAACATTTAGAAAACTTTGATACATAGAAAAATAATCCATATATCACCTTTAAGAAGTCAACCTGCTCCATAAAAAAATTAATAAAAGTAGAAAATATCAATTGTCATGGAATTAAATTTGGAGTTTTTTTTGTACACTTTTCAGTTTGTCTAATAAACATCGAGGCTACACTGGAGCTTTGTTTGGTCTAAAAGTGAAGATTCAGTAAGTGTCTATGGGATTTTTAGACATGTATCATGTCTTTTCAGCCAAAAACTGCTGGCTCGGTGTTTACCAGTGGAGCGTTCTGACTGTGGAGGAGCTACAAATGCTTTATTATCAGTATTGATTTGTCTGTATGGAGGCTGTCTGGGTTTGTGAGCTTCTCACACAAACAGGTTTAACAATCTGTTTTTTTTTTTTTGTTGTTGTTGTTGTTTTTTTGTAGAAACAAAACAATTTTATGGAATGAAAAAAATATGAATCTACAATGAAATGTGTCAAACCAGAGAATTTATAATACAAAGTACGGTTAGAGACTGAGGCTGTAATGAGTCCCTTGCTCACAGTATCCATGCAAACATGAATCACATAGTAAACTAATTAATTCAGTCAGTCAGGTAGATGATTACACCACATAATGAGGGACCTAATAGATGCCTGAACGAGCTCAGCTGGCTCCTCTAAGCAGTGGTTCCGCTCCAAGTCTCTCCCAGATATCTGAGCCCCTGAGCCTACGGCGAGTCTGGCCATCCTGTTAAGGAATCTCATTTTAGTCTCCTGTTTTGCAATCATGCAATCACCAAAAGCTCCTGACCATAAGTGAGGATTAGAATGACACACAAATGTTCAAGTTAGATTTATAACCTTCAAGATCTAAAGTAAGAAAATTATTTAATAATAGTTTTAGATGAGCATGGACATATTTAGATTCAGTTAGAACAAAATTAACTAAATTAATTAAGAAATAATGAATAATTTAGAAAAAATTAATGTTAGAGCTAAACTTTAAAAATAAACTAAAACAAGATTTGGAGTAATCCCTATAACTACTTTAAAAATTACATAAAAACCTTTAAAAGGGCATGTTTACTCCGTTTTTGTTTGTGTGTGTGGGGGGTACTTTATGGAAGAGGCATAAGAGGCTGGGGGGGGGGGGGGGGGGGGGGGGGCAGAGTCACCTGCATCCCCCCTGTCTTTAAAAATTATTCACCCCGTTGGATGTTTTTATCTTTTCATTGCTTTTACAAATCAGTCATGAGCAACATAGTTTGGCCTTTAATGTCAAAGAGAAAATTGGTTTCTAGAAAATAATCATAATTACATAAAAATATATCACATAAAATAAGTGATTGCATAAATATTCACCCCCTCCAAGTCAGTATTTAGAAGAGGCACCATTGGCTGTGATCACAGCACAGAGTCTGTGTGGATAGATCTCTATCAGGCTGCACATCTGGACTCTACAGTTCTACTCATTACACAGTTCAGGCTGTGTGGGGATCATCAGGGTGTGACTAGCCCTTTTAAAGTCCAGCCACTCGAGGTCTGGGCTTTGACTCAGCCACTCCAGAACCTTTCTGTGTAGCTTTATCTGGATGCTTCAGGTCATTGTCCTGCTGGAAATCTTCTCCCAAGCTGTAGTTCTCTTGGAGATTAAATCAAATTGTCCTCCAGGGTTTCCCTGTTTTGCTGTTTCAATTTTACCTTCTACCTTTACAGGCCTTCCTGCTGCTGAGATTGGTCCCCCAGCATGATGCTGCCACCACCATGCTTCACAGTGGGGATGGTGTGTTTGTGGTGATGTTCAGCATTTGATGTCTGCTAAATACAGCATCATGTCTGATGACCAAAAAGCTCCATGTTGGTCTCATCAAATTTTGCTGCTCGTTGTTTTTATGGAAGCAATAAAAAAGTAAAATATCAAGGGGTGAATACTTTTAAAATTCAGTGAAAACTAAACATTTAGCTTGGAGGTGTCTCTGCCAGCTGTCAGTTTGCCTTTTGTCTCAGTTAGTGCTTATCATTGTGGTTCAGTAAAGGTAATCATTGCAAACCTGTGGCTAATTATTTATCCAAATTCTCCTTCCTTCTTTGGATTGAAGGCATATTTTCCAGTGATTTCACTGTTCTGGTTTGAATGCTGTGCTGCATATGTGTAACCATAACAATGAGAGACTTGTTTACTAAAGGGAGCAGCTAAATGGCATCTCAAAAGCTCAATTATTACACAAACTGGATGTGGCAGGAGCAAAGTAGAGAGAGGAAGTTTAAACCTCCGTCGATCAGACTGGGGAACATGAGATCTCTTGCAAATGAGATGGATGAGCTTAAAGCACTGATGAGGACTCAGCCAGGATACTCCGTTTCACCAAAACATGGATGCAGGATCATCTCCCTGACTCCAGTGTCTCTGCCTGGGTTTTTGGACGTTACTAGCAGAGATTTGAAAAGGAGCAGGGGGGAAAAAAAAGGTGGATTAAAAGTGCTCATGTGTGCTCTGGTGTAATCCAGAACATGATGCTACTGTGAAGTATCTCTGCAACCCAGATATTGACTCCTATCTTAATTCAAGTGTCTTCAGTGAGAAACGTCTTCAGGACTGATGCAGAAGATCCTTCCTGCTCACAGCTAGAACAATGAGTTACTTAAACATCCAACTTGCTCCTGGGATTAATAAAGTTTGATTTTGATTAACCTCCCGTGCTGTAATTGTTTTGTCTGCTGGGACAAACAAGTATCCATAAGTCCTCTATGTGTGCAAACAAAAATAGCAGTAACTGATAACTGAACTCAACAGAATGAACTCTAAAATATCTGATCAAATGAGCAGGATGACACATTTTACTGTGAGCGTTCTGGTTTATTGAAGGCACATCAGTTAAAAAGAATAAATTAGTTGTGCTCAACACGTACATTCATTGTCACGCAACTTTGTTGGACTAAATTTATGTGGTCTCACATGTTAGATCGTGTATAATTTCATATTTTTAGACAAAACCAAAATTTTTTAGAAGTTTACTTCATAAGGCAACAATTTGAAAACATATGAATCACTTCAATACGTGACAGTTACCTTTATTATAAGCACCCTTAGAATATTTTTCAGTAAATCATTAAATAACATTCATTAAAACTAAACAGAATAGACAGCTGCATCATTTTAGATTTACTACTACTAATCTACAATGCATCACATTTCACAGCACTAAATTAGCCTAAAACGACTTCATTCCCAAGGTTCCAGTGTGTAGCAACTGCTTGTGGTGGCGTCTAAACATTTAAGGAAACAGATATCAACCTTTATCTCATCTGCTTCCGCAGCATGAGAGCTCCAGTGTATGCTGGGATTTTAAATCATGACAATTTAGACCAGTGGGACCTTCCCTTTGAGTGCACGAGGATTTCAAACTTTAACCTTGCAGTAGTAGAAACTATTCAAATTTCCTTCCTTGTCTCTCAGTGGTTTCTCAAACCACTTAAGTAGTCCTATTATCTTTTATTTTCTTCAGATTTTGAGAGAAAACTGAAACTTTTCAGTTACTTCTCCAAGTTTCACTGGCTTTGTACATGTTGTCTCTTTTTAACTTCTGCTCCCTCCAAGTTGTTCATGCAAGCGACCAGGAAACTGCAGCACTTGTGAGTGTACTGCTCGGGAAAATCCCGGAAATGACAGACGTGGGAGGTGGAGAGGAAGTCGTAGCTGTCCACAGAGACGCCTTTCTTCTTCACGGTCTCTATGAAATGCTCGATGTCCCTGTGCCTGATCACCTGGTCAGCTCTGGAGTACAGGTAGATATGAGGCCAGGCGGGCGGCCGGTCTTGAACGGCGTCGTAGTGGTTTTTGTGAATGAACTTTGTCAGGGGGTACAACACAACCCGCAAAAGGAAGACGGTCACCGCAAAGAGGGCTAGGAGGACATACTTTAGAAGAGGGCTTATTTTGGGCCCTAATGTGGCTGTTAGAGCACGCAGAGCTCCACGGATATTTGCGCTCCCTGGAGCGCTGTCTACCACAGCCCCGATCACACACAGCGAGCTGAACTGTTTGTCACTGTGCAGCAGTTCCACAATGTAACGGTACAGCATGAAGCCACCGTTACTGAATATGTGAAAGAAGATGGGACTGTTCTCCACTTCATAGTCATAGAGGATCTCCAGCAGCTTGAGGGCGGTGCTGCTCAGCTCCTTGTAGCCAAACGACTCGGAGATGAAGACCGTCTTCAGGGGAGCTGTGTAGCGGATGGTGACACATCCCTAAAGGTGAGGAAGATGGGAAGAAAGTGTCAGGTGTTTCTGGATGCTACAGTGTTTTTACATATAGAACTGTTGTCCCCAACAGATCACTTAGCTCTCAGACTGCAGACTGTCCTCTTTGATAAATCCCATAGTGATATCATCCCTTTAGTGACTGCTGGAGGACAAACTGGCCACACCTCCTCTCTCTGCTGGCTTTACTCTCTACTTTCCATGTTTCCATTTCCTGTTCTTGCTGCTACTAACTTTATTCTGTTTTAGAAACGACTGGTCCGCTTAATGGTGACTTGTATTACGAACTGGAGCTTTAACTGGAATTGAATTGGGCGCACAGACTGTAAAATGCACGTGTTACTGACCTGCTCATTGTAGATAGAGCTGTATTTGGACAGATGCTTGTCTTTGCAGCCAGCCCAGCCCAACAGGATCACAACAGGCTCCTTTGTCTCCTTCCAGTGTCTCTCTAGAACCACACAGCACAGCGTTAGCACAGCTAGGCTACATTAGCTTATACAACAGAAACAACACGTCTAGCACCGCCTTAGCTGGACGCGCTTGTTGCGCAGCTTATTTAAAAATGAGACGTGTTTTATGGCTCAGTAAAAACCGTGCTCACCTGATGTGCCCGCATCTGGAAACACAATGTTGTAGTCGATTTCATCGGCTGACATTTTCTAAATGCTACAGTGTGAACTGCCGTTTACTCATTCAGCTGCTGGAAACAATAAAAAACAAACAATTCCACGGAGAATAATTTAAAGTGTGCTTTTATCAAACGACACACGAGTCCGCTGACTGTCAGTGGAGCTGAAACAATCCTTCCTGCCGACGGGAGCATCTCTTCTTCTCTGGACCGTCAAACAGATGCTGTTTTAGCGCCCCCTAGTGGAAATCAACCGCTATAGAGTTTATCGCTACATTAAAGCCTGAAATATGAACTAATGATTTAGGAATCAAGTTTTTAAAACTAAACTATTTATTGGTTAAAATTATGAAAACAATATAATTTTCTATTTTTATGTAGTTATGTAGTAACATGAAAAACTTGTTTATTCCAGAACAGTGATGGTTCTGTAAAAAAGGGGGATATTTCTTTATTTGTTGTGTTTGCTTCTGTTTTCAGTTATAACATTATATATTATTTTGAGACTGTATGTAATGTAAATAGTAGGAAAAATTTATGAAGCTAATTGTAAATTGAGTAATGCAGTGGAATTTAAACATTTATATTTCCACTTGCTCCTTTTTGAACAAGTTGGAATTAAGTGGAATATGAAATTATTTTTTATGTGCTTTTTAAAAAAAACGTGTTTGGGGGGGAAATAATTTTAACTATAACTGGTTTTACTGTTGTTGACTGCTACATCTGACATTTGTACTGTTTGATTTAATTGTATATTAGTTAATACCATTGTTTCATTAATAATATTGGTACTTTGTTTACTGCATACTCACCTATTTTGTTATGACTCTAAGCTATGCACAAGAATTATGCAGACCAAGAATATGTGTACAAATGGCAAATAAAGATATTTTTATCTATAACGTAGGAGGATTTTTGATCAAATCAAAAAGTACTAATACTCCATGTGGTCACTTTAAGGTCAGAAGTTTGATGTCTATGGAGTTAATATTCTTTGAATTTTAGATAAGAATCACATTTTACAACTAAATGTCTGCTGTCTGTTTGTAAAACACTAGCAGTGATATCTGATTATTGTACCTCCACTTTTTTTTTAACCAAATTATTTACATACAAATTCAAGAGCACTTCCCACCAGGAGTTAGGTAAAAATAAGTTAAAAACTGTAAAATGCTTCAAAATGTTTATACTGTATTATGTTTCTTGTTGAATTTGATGCAGTGTACACCTTTCATCATTAATAATTGTTCAACAGATAAGTTTTAGTCCCTCAGTTTATGGCTCCAGTGTATTCAGATTCGGGGCATTTTGTGATATACAAGGAAGGTCATGCAGTTACTGTGAATAAATCATCTAAAGGAAGTTCTAATTTCATTTGTTTTAGTTTTATTCTGAACTGAATTACACTGGTCTAGTTTTGCTGTTGGCTTGAATTAAATTTAAGTACCCACCTCGACCTCATTCAAAGATTTTATTTAATGAAAATAATTGTTGGGGGAACTGAATTATTCTTCCAACATCATTAAAATTTGGTTCATACATGAATGTCTCTAATTTACTTCATCTTAAGATGCAAATGAACACCAGCACATAGAGTTACCAACCACCAGTCAGTAAATCAGCTTTCTTTACACGTTGTCTTTTTTGTTTACCAGTCAAAATTAGGTTACACGTCTGAATAAATTCATATTCTGAACACAGAAAACAAAATAATTTTTATCAGCTTTTATTACCACAAAAACAGAAAATACAAAGTCTGTGTTAATTAGGCCAGTTAACTGAAAATAGGGCACACTCTTTACCTATGTAGACAGTTTGATTAATGAAGTATGTTCTATCTTAAAAACAAAAACTACAAATCACATTATCTTGTCATTATTTATACCAAATCCAACTGTGTACAACTGTTCAGTTTACTAAAAACTCTTCAAATCTAAGTTAATATTTTATTAAAAATGAAACATGAAATAAATAAAATGATCAAAAAACAGAGCAGCCTCTTGTTTTTCATTTATTATCCTGAAACTTTCCAATTTCTTATGTCTGTCAACATAAAACCATCAGCTGTTGGCCCCAACCCAAACATAGAAATGTTTTTGAGCTAAATAATAACTTCAGTAGTCTAATATGCTCAGAATATCTGCTATATTTTCAGTGATTTTTTTTTTTTTTATAAATCCTCATATAAACTACAAAATAAAAGATTTGGTCTGTTTTTGACTTGATGATACAGCTAGAATGAATGTTTGGGGAGTGGTCAACTCCAAACATTTTTTTTATTATTAAAAAAAAAAAAACATGACCATCAAGGTGTTTGACTAAAACATAAAATGCAACTTTTACTCTTTTCCTGTGCTAGATTTTATGTCACCTCTGTAAAAGTGAGTGAGACTACATCTTGCCACCCCACACCATTTCCATCTTCTGGATGTGAGCTTTGGATGATTTGGAGAAGGTGCTTTTAACCACATTGAGAGGAGCTGCCTTGCCGCTGAGATAGACCTTATTAACACAAGCAGGAAGCCACGACTGCTCCTCATCACTTCCTGCTCTGACCTCCTCCTTCTTGTTGAGCGCACATGAGTAGGCAAAGATATATCCCGTCATATAGGCATCAAACCCTGCCCGATGTGTTCCTGTATCAACCTTCTTCCTCTCAGCATCACCTGTTTTGCCTTCCTCTGTTGTGTTTGTCGTTTCAGACTTTCTGGGATCTGTTTTATCTTCACATGTTCCGTTTCCCTCATCAGTTTTCATGTCGTTCCCTTCATCCTGGTTGGTGTTCACATCATTGTCTATTTGAGCGTCTGAGATGGACTCTGCTGGTTCCTCCTGATGGACACCTGATGATTCTTCTTCTTTATCCACTTCCATGTTCAGCTTTTTGTTTTGCGGAGTGCCGTCAGAAACAGCTTCTGCTGCCTCTCCTCCATGCCTCTTTTTCTCTTTCTGTCTTTTCCTTTTCTTCCTCTTGTTATCTTTGCATGTCTCATCCTGCAGGATGATGAGGTCCGTATCGTGGGAAAGCAAACACTTGGTACCATTTGGACACCAGCCGAAAGCCTGTCAGGCAAAAAGACAAAACAAACAAAGACGAGACATTACTTAAAGCTGATAGGAGGAGCATTTTTCTCTGTATCAAAGTTTTCTAAATGTTTTAAATGATATTTCAGGTCTAAACTATGATCTATGGGTTGAATTCTACAACATCTGTCATTCTGAGGAAGACCCTCCTTCCTCCTAGAGACCCCTTTGCATTTTTTCTGGCCGCCGACATTTTTCAGCCAATAAAATTCAAATTTCTGCATTCTCTCAACATGCACGCGCATCGAGCAAACCTGTATCAGTAGGGGGCGCTGTCGTACAGGACGCTCCGTGTGTTTCTCTGCCGTCTCAGCCGTTCACTGAGGACTCACAGCTCATTTCTACTAAAAACCTACCCATTCTCCAGCTAAAGATGGGTTTATTTTTATTTTTAAACCTTTCACCTCACAGAATGGCAAGGCTTGACAGGGTGACGCGTTTATTTTGGTCAGAAAGTTCATCCAGGGCCGAGTCAAGTTCAGCTTCAGAGTACCGCAGCAGCTCTCTGCTAACAGAGCTAATATCAGAAGCAGCAGGGACAGAGAGGGCTCATCAGACCCTCGTAGTATTGTTGGAATAAGACTGTGAACTGTGAGTGATTAAACCCTACACATTGAGCTGTACAGTTTATGCCCGCAACGTAATGCGCCGTGTGCACACGTGACCGGACGCGCGTGTCGAGGTGTTTTGAGGAGGAGCCTTTGGACGTTAGATTCAAAAACTGCTCTCCTGATGAAATTCTCCACAATGTGGCTTTAAAGTTTACATCAGAAGTTATCAAACTTTTTTGTGAGAATAGATGTCATGGACTTTAAAATAACTAAAAAGGTATTTTAGAAGTCATTTACATTATGAATCAACATGAATTAGAAATAAAACTTTAACTTACTGAAAAGCGCTGGCAGATTTCAGCTTGTCCCTCCACTGAGGTTACAGCCGGACACTCTCGGTAGTCCACATAGGTAGACATGTGACCAGAGTACTGACAAAACTCTAAGTGAACATGAGGTCCTGTTGAACCCGAAGTGACACTGCGACTGTTATCTAGATTACTGAGAGAAGGATGATATGAGGGAACAAAGAATACCATTAGTTTTCATTTAATTGTGTAGAATTATGAGCAAATTATCTCTTATCATAAAACTTTTCCAGTTCACACACAATGTTACCAACTCTACAATATATATCATTCTACAAACCAGTCCTCACCATTTCTTATAGGCATACTCCAGATAGGAGGCAGTCAGCCGGAGCTCAAACTCTGTCACATATTTGGTGTCATAAACTCCAGCAGGAAACATCTCAGACAGGTCGGCTGTGAAGGTGACCAGGCGCTCAGGGAGGTGAGCATAGAAACTCTTGTAGAAAAAGACAAAACACTTTTATTACAATAAATAAAAATACAAAAAAGTATAAAGAAGTTTCAAAAGCTGAACTAAGCATTCATACAAAATCAATGTATCATCCAACATAAGTTTTTTAGAGGGGATTATTAGTTTTAATGGTGGGGGGGAAAGGGTGACAAAAAATTACCTGGTAAAGGAAGGCCATGTCAATGAGGCCATTGTGGAGCACCAGGGGTTTCCTGGCACGCAGCAGTTCAGTGAACAACGCTCGGATGTGGACACCACGGTCATCTGCTTCCCCCTTGTAGCCAAGAAAGAGAGCAAAAGGACACTTTGAGATCAAATAGCATCTAAATAATGACAGTTACCCTGGGAAGGACTGGACAGAGCTCTGGTATAAAGCTCAAAGGGGCATCACCTTACTGTTGCCCTTGCAGTAAGGGATCCCATGGCTGTACTGCTTGTTAAAGTCAAATCCATGCTGCACCAGAAACTGGACCGACTGGGGTTCTATGATGTACTCCTCTGAACACAGCAGGGTGAGGTTATACACCTGGACAAGGTATGTGTCCGGAGCCTGAAAAGAGCATATAAGGGAAGCAAAATATAAATAATTTCATGGCTGTCCAATTTAATAATGACGACAAAATTTTAAGATATTTTGTGTTACCTTGTGGTCCAGTTTCTTATAACAGGCAATTCCCAGAGAGAGGATGGAGCGAGAACGAGCTGCGTGGCATATTGCTTTATATCTGTCCTCTATAGACCTGAAACATAGCAGGTGTGAGGGCTGGGAAACATTCCTCTGAGGAAGACTTTTCTCCCCCTTTTCCCTCTAAACTGTGCTGTTCAAATCAACTGAATGTTTCAAATATTGCTAAAAAGAAAACTTGATAATTTAATGCCTGTTTTTGTGTTAATTTTAGTGCAGGAGACATCCTGGTGTCATGTAACTGCTTGAATATTCACCTCCCTCCTGGATCCTGAGTAGTAAAACATTAAACATGGCTGCATCTATTAGTTATAGAGATTATCATCATCAATTAAAGGATGTTGGTCTTGATAAGGATACTTGCCATCTTTTAAAAAGTATTCAAACTTACTACAGACATTAAACTCTGATCTGAAATCCTGCTCCTGATACATTTATGGACCTATTTTTTAATTAGAGAAAATTCATGAAGCAAATGCTGACAGCATTTAAAAGCCTGGTTGGAATCAGGATATTTCTGTAACTTTAAGGTAGTGGTGTCCAATCCTCCAGAATGTTAGAGGTTTCTCTTCAAACACACCTGATCTCTGTCAGTGGGTGATTAGGCTTCTGTGGAGTTTGACGACATGAGAACAAGCAATTCAACCATTGAATCAGGTGTGTGTTGGAGGAAGAAACAACTAAAACCTGCTGGATACTGGACCTCGAGGATTGATTCATCTTGATTGAATTTATTATTGAACCTAAAATAACCTATTGTTTGAGCAATCATGTTCAAACAGTAGGACTTTTACTTCTCCATGTGAGGTTTTGGGTTCATGGTGTTTGACAAAAGATGGTCCTTAGGGCCCAATTAACAAGCTAAAAATTAAGTTACTTACTTTGCATGCAGCTTCTCGAAGGGAATAAATATGTTATTGCTATCTTGCAGTTAACAAGCTGACGTCTTACATTTGAACACAAAACAAACGGAAACATTTATTTTCTTTCAGCAAATGTTCTTGAAACATGTTTGTGTTAATTTTTTAACTAGATGTAGCTGCACTACAGATTTCTTCCTATTTTAAATCGCTTTGTTTTGTTTCTGATTCAGCTGTCGACACTCTGAGGCAGCATCTTTTTGACACTCAGTTGAGCGTGGGGAGTCTATTAAAGATTGCTTTCCCTAAGTTCAGTTGTAAAATAAGCTCAAACATTCAACTGACCTATTACTTCATGAAGTACATATCCTGAAATCTTTGTTATTCTATGCCAAAAATGTGTACATTTTGGCAGGGAAAGCACACCCCCTCGACTGGAAATCGACCACAGAAAACGATTTTCAGCAGGGAAATTTAACTTAGACGAAATGTTATGATAATCTGCTGCTTGTACTCACTTGTAACATATTTTGAAACTGAGATACTGCTGAAGAAATCTAATATTGATATTTCCATAACTCAAAATTCACCAATAACTATTTCTTAAAAATGTACTCATCATGTTAGCCAAATTCAACATTCATAAAATAAAATTACCCCAAGAAATACCTATTATATCTCACATTTTAAAAAAGTGGCCTGTATTTTTTTAACCATTTAATGTGGGGGGGAAACTACAAAAAAATGAATAAAAACTATAGATCTGCGCCAATATTTTAATATTCTGCCCACCTTGCTCAGTTAATATTTTCATGAAGTCTCATTCTATATATCTCTTTACTATTGTTCACCAATTAAAAGTTTTGAATGCAATATTGAAATGAGTCATCTGTTAAAACGAAAGTAACCTACTGGGCCTTACTGCTCAGTTGTTTCTTAATTTTATATTCATGTTTTTCCAATATGATATTCTGTTAATGATGCGTCTTGTATCTATCCTGTAACAAGTGTTTACAATAACAATACAATAAGATGCAAGTACTCACTCAGCCAGCAAGGACTTCCTGTTTCCTAGACCACTCAGCTCCTGCAGCAACACACAACTTATTTTACCAAACCTCCCGAGCAGTGACCAATGTTATAATCAAAAAATAATCTGAAAACAATGACAGAAATCACCACTACACGTGGACAAGTTAATATCTGAGCTGTGTGCAGACCGAGGACTTACCGTGTCGAGTGCAATGAAAGATGATGTTTTAATTGCAACAACCAATGCCGACCAAAGGTCCTTGAAATTATCATTATGGACATCAATTACTGGAACTATTAGTAAAGATGACATGTTTGTCTTGATATTTCGCAGCCTTGAATGATACCGAAGTTTACATGGAAAGTTTAGCTAGCTAGCCTGACAAACCACCTTCTAAAGGATTTCGCTCTTGTTTTGAGTTCTTGTTAGCTGAATAGCTGTGATTGTTTCGTTAAAACGCAAGTTATAAGTTTTGTTGTTCTTTTTATTTTAGTTTTCTACTGTTCGCAGCTATCGCCGCCTCAACCGTAAACATTTCAACGTGCTTCTCTGACTGGGTCCTGCATAAAAATAAAGTAGCGGTTTAACTAGCGCATGAGTCTAAATGAAAGTAAAAACTTTAACAAAATACTCTTAAATACATTTCTAGTACTTCAAATTAGACAATTTGTGTTTTAATTTGTTGATTTTTTTATTTACTTTGCAGTTTAAAAGCATTTTCCGTCAGGCATATACAATAGACGCACATAAGCTCACGTCACTTGAATTAACACCGAGGCGATGTGCGCCATTTTGGCTCAAACAAACTGAATTATTTTATCTGTAGTAAGTGTTTTTAAATTATTTTCATTTATTTTTATGTTAAAACGTTTTTGGTGTATTTGTAGTTTCCACAAGTTAACATTTTATATGAATTAATGCTTATTTTGTCATCGGATCACATAGTAGCTGCTAAAAATAATGATTTAAAGTAACAGCTGAGCCAAATCACTGTTTGTTAAAGTTTGCTTGGCTGTTTTCTGTTTTTAATTGTGTGTAATGGGAGGCTGCTCCGCTCCGAATTGCTCAAATTCAACCAGTATAGGCAAACAGCTGTTTAGGTTTCCTAAAGACCCCTTGCGTAAGAAGAAATGGGTGGTGAACTGTCGACGTGACTTTGAACCGACTCCTCACTCCAGACTCTGTCAAGTAAGTTTAGCAGCACTCTCTTAAGTTCTGTGAAGAAACTGTATAAAAATACCAGAATCCAGCCTAAATTTTCAATAACAATCCGTTAAAATTATAAAATATAATCCAATTTATTTGTATTAGTTGTACCTGGTGACATCTGGATTTTTAAAAGGCACGTTTACTCTTTTTGTCTTGTCAAGGATCATTTCGAGCAGAGTCAGTTTGAGGAGATAGCCAGGTCTCCAGCTGGTGGGAAGAAGCTGAAGCCCAATGCTATTCCCACTCTGTTCAGTCTTGGAGAGCCTCCGTACCCTGCTGTCACTTCTCCCTACATCCTGCTACCTCTAAAACCTGAACCAGGTATGCATCAACCCTCATGCATAATTGTGATAATTTTTGTCCAGTTCTGCAAAATTTTTGTCTTCATCTGACCATCATGTTGTGGATGTTTTTGCATTTGACACAATTTTTTGTAACAAGGACTCACTCTTGACATATTTTAAAAATTCAATTTGTTTAACAGAGCAACACTGGAAAAATAGATTTGATAACATGATGCTACTTTTTTTTTGGTGATATTTTTTGAAAATGTTATTTACCATAAAACAAATGTTGGGTGGTTGGCAGATGTTTTTTTAATTAGTCTTCTTGTATATGTTAAGAATTAGATGACTCTCTTTGTGTGTTTTTACATTTGAAAAAGAAGCATCATGCAAACAAACTGGCATATAAAGTGTTAAAATCCAGATTATAATTTAATTTTTGATTGTTTTGATCAGGGCTGATGTTGATCAAAAGATTCAACCTTAAAAAGTAGAAAAAAATTAACTAAGGAATGTTTTGATAGCAGTTTTTGGAAGTGAGTATTTTTGTCCTAAAACTGGTTCAACCCCAAACTAATAACGCATCAAAGTTATTATTATGGATTTTCTATGACATAGTGCACAATTCTGATTTGAGGGAGGAAAAAAAACTCACATCGGTCACTTTTATGGAAAATAACTCATATTTTTGAATAAATAACACTGACATTAGGTAAACAAACTATTTAACCTCAAAATGATTAAATGTAGTTTTGAGCAGCTTTATCCCAAAAAGGCTGACAAATAATAATCAGAAATGTTTTTAAAAGTGGACATTTTTGTCCTCTGTTGATTTCAAGAGGGTAGCAAATTAAAGTGGGGGTAACTGAGGGTTAAAGTGTAAACTAAATCTTTAAGGCCTGTTTTAGTGACTGTTGCAAGTGAAACTAACATTATGCATCAACCCTTTCATATTTAGCAGACATTGGCTTTTAGGGTTTAGGAAGAAAGACTTTTTTTTTTACATTTTAAATCAGTTCTGGAGATAAAATAAAATTTATTTTTGCTTCATGTTATTTAGAGCAATTATTACAGTAGTGTGAAAGCAGGGAAAAAGATCTGAGAAATGCTAAGTGCATCAAATAAATTAATAACATTTCCATACATATTAACAACAAATATTGATCTATCACTTCTTTTATTTTCCTCCTGCTACTTATCTATGTTATTACACAGTCAGTTGGATCAGGGACACATTTCACTACAAGTACTCGTGCATCTGGTATGGTGACAAATAAAAGCTCTTGAATCTTGAATACACTCAATAAACTCGTCAAAATCATGAACCAAAATAAAACAATGGGCTTATTCACAACCCTCCTTTACACCATTTGATGTCTCTGCTTTTTAATAACACAAAATAATCCTTGATTATGTTCGATTTTTTTAGTTTTTTTTTTAAGGTACTTCATGGTACTACTACACATTATTTCATGAAGTTGATTCCATAATTTAGATCCCAAAACTAAATCCATCCCACAGTCCTATTACATTTTGGTTTTCCTTCTCTAAACCTAAACAAATGTTGACGACAATTTGAAGGCTTTTATTTTTATCTCTACAAAGTATTGTAGTACTACTGTACTATTGTACTACTGTTATTTTACACAATGTCTACTTTGTTTTAAAGTATTGGTTTGTGGTGTGAAATCACTCCATAAAATTTTATTTTGTAAACTCTTCATTTGAACTTTATTTTTAAAACACTTTATTTGTTTACCACTACCAAATACCATAAATCTAGTTTTGTGTGAATTTAATAAGTTGTTTATATTACATCAAACTTTTTATTTTATAATTTTAATTTTTTTGTGCAATAATGTAAAAAACTTGCAGTTAAGTCTGACTTCTTGCCATGAATCTATTTTAAAAAATCCAGTTGATTCCTGCAACCCCAGTTTGAGGTTTTCTTGTGGTTTTTAGTGGAAAAGGAGCTAAAATTTGGGGACCATGGCTATGCCAGACGCACCCCTCTGCCTGGGATGGAGGAGGAGGATGCAGACAGGGCAGATGAAGACCAGCATCAATGCACACAGTGTCAACTCCTCAAGAAAAAGCTGGAGCAGGAGATGCAGCATACTGCAAGACTGCAAAGAGAGGTAGGAGGGTTGCTGTAGTGTTGCCTTTTCACCAGAGTGTTTGTTTTGTTTTGCAGCAATCAATCATTTCTGATCAGATCTGTTAATGTGCAGAGAATAACCTCAGCTTACTGTCTTTGTCAGGCGGAGGAGATGAAGAAGCGCATGTACCGGCTCGATCGGATTGAGAAGGGCCTCCAGAACTTTCTGTATGAAGATCAGGTCAGGGCTCTGTCCCTGAGCAAGCGCTCGCGTCGAGCTGTCTGGTCACCAGAGACCATCCTGAAGGCCAGAAAGATCCGCTGTGCTGTCGGAACCAAAGGCTACGAGTACCTGAGAGAGATTGGCTACCCTCTGCCCTCCTATAGGACTTTATGTAACCGCTTGGAGACTAAGATCATGGTGACGACTGATTTGAGCTGTGAGGAACTGGCTGAGCTGGGCCTGGGGCTCATGGCTACATGTGACAGTCCAACAGAAGGTCTTGGAGACGGCAATGAGGAAGAACTAATGGGTGTTTTGTCCTGATCCCAGCAGGGTGTGTGAATTTTACTCTAGCTAGGCTCAGACTGAGTTAAGATTTGAATCTGTCTGTAGCTGTAAATATTACATGGTTTTTAATTTATAAAAGACTGAAGCATTTCTGTTTTTGTCTCAACACATCATGGGTCTTTTGATTGGTTGTGGTTGCAGTTTGCACCATAGATACGTTTGCTCGGGTGACTTGTGGCATACACTTCAAACGTGCATTCTGTGGACAATTTGCACAGTTTTTATTATTATTTTACAATTTGCTGTTTAGTTTGAGATTAAATGTCTCGCATCTGAACATTTCAGTGGTTCCGTTAAACAATAAATGATAGTATTTGGTTTAAGTGAGTGTGTTTTTATGTAAATGAGTATGTTTTGATTTTATGAGGACTAATGGGTCAGCTGACATGACGCACCATAATCTCCTCCTTGGTCTGAATGTTGGTCATTTTATTGTGTGTGTAAAGTAAGCTTGGATTTACTGTGAGCATGTTTTTGAAGGTTTGGTGTTGACATTTAGCTCTCTAGATAAAAATCTGCCAAAGGTTGATCAAAACTGGAAGTGATCACTTTTGAATAGTTTGTTCTTATCATGTTAATGTCTTATCATGTCAATTAAATCATGTACTTTAAATGGGACCTATTTTAATATGAGAAAATAAATTAAATTGTCTTAAAATTGTGATTTGTTCTTTCCAAGGTTCTTATGGGTGTTTGAAAGTGCTTGAATTTGAATGTGGTAGCATCGCTCCTGAGATGAAGTGAAATTATTGTGTTGAGCGTTTTGGACGCTGTAAGAAAATGTCGGTTAAAACAAACTCCTGGTATTTTTCCAGGTCTTGTTTTATGAAGTGTTTGTACATTTCTGTTTATCCTGGTGCAGATTTTAGTGGAAAAAAACTAGTAAAACACATGCCTCCAATTTATATGGTATATTTTACAGACTTCAGTGTGTACAGGTCATGCGTGTAAATCATGGAAGGTGCTGAAAAAAATCTTGACAAACCTTGAAAGTGATTGAATTGTGTAAGAACAGCGTTTTCCTAAAATTATTGTAAGTTGGTTAGAGATTATTTCCTCTTAAATTTTAGAATTTTATTTTCGTCTGATTACATTTTTATAAATTATGAGACTGTTCTGTAACACAAACCTGGATCCAGCTCTAGTAGAAACAGCCATCAGGTGATGTTTTTTGCCCAGGATGGACTTTGGGCAAATCACTAACATTACAGTTTTGATATTTGTTTAGGAGGTGGCTTGTTACCACAGGTTAGTAAAAACATAAAGGTTAACATTGAAATGACAGAAGACGGACAGAAGAAATGGCTGATTGTTGTTTTGATACTTTTGTGGCGTGTTTAGCTTCTCTAAGGATTCTGCATGACTGAATAGAATTTTATGTAAGTTAATGAAAAAATTTAATTTATTAGAAAACGTCCAAAAAGAAGCAAAATACCGTAGTTAGATTTCACCTACACTAAGACAGCAGTTTACAACACGGGTACAATGTGAAATAACAGGCTCTAGCTGTGGTTGATTTTCTACCACAGCTGTAAATGAGCGTGTTTTTTAAACTGAAGACGGGTTTGTTTGTTTGTCCTCTGATGGACTGCTGAGCTCTCCTGGTTGGGCATTTTGTTACAAACCCAAAATGGGAAGAGGGTGTGAAAAAATACACATCATGAGTAAACATGAAGGATAAAACATCCTGGTCAGGAGTGAAATTATATCATAGTTTCAGGGTAGTTTCATGCTGTAAATTCTTAGAAATGCTTGAATTTTTAATAAAGTGCATGAATCTTTAGAATCACACACACACACACACAAACCCACTGGTGATCAGAATCTGTGATTGGCAGATCTGAAGATTTTATTTTGGTCTGTGAACTCATCGCTATAAGTGCTGATTTATGCAGAGATCCCGTGTAAAAGTTTTGTCCTTCCATCCATCCATTTTCTATACCTGCTACATCCTCCACAGAGGGTCACAGGGGAGCTGGCGCCTATCTCCAGCGGTCAAGAGGCGGGGGACACCCAGGATGGGTCACCAGTCCATCGCGTACCTGGAGAAAACCCACGCATTTATGAGGAGAACATGTAAACTCCATGCAGGGAGGCCGCTGAGCCGGGAAGCGAACCCACGACATCCTTGCTGCGATGCAATAGTGCTAACAACTGCACCACCATGCAGCCTTTCCATAGTCATAATTTTAAAAATAAATCATTTTCTAATCCATTCTGTTAAAGTTTTCTGAGATAAATCAGAGCAATCTAAACTCTGTAGGCCTACCAGCAGGTAACAACTGAACAAAAACAGGAATCAGTATCGGCCCTCAAAACCAGAATGGGCATTTCTACTTTAAGATAAGAATTATTTATTGTCATTATGCATACACATAACAACATTTGGTCTGTAGCTCTCAACTTACAAGGCACTAGAAAAAACAACTAAAGCTATATAAAGAAAAAAAATAATTAAATTTTAAAAAGACATAAAAACAACCATCTCCTTCTGAGAGGTGTAGAAATAACATGCATAAAAGACAGAAGAAATTATAAAATATATAGTGTATACAAAAGAATAAAATGTTAATGCAAAAAACACTGATACTGATACATTGAGATACTTTAAACTGTTACTGAAATTAATTTCAGCACAAAAACAGGAAGTGAAATAATCAATTTGTTTTTTAAATCTTCTATATGGTGCTGGAAAACCTTGAAAATGCACCTTGAAAGTGCTTGAATTTGATTTTAGTGAAAGAACACTGAAATAGTGACTTTGCTCAAAAGCATCAGTGTAACCATATATTTGTTAGTTATGCAAAATGCATTTGCAGCAAGGAATTGTGGGACAGTATTTCTAACTTCTTGAACTTTATCCCCAGTACTGTTCTCCTTCAAATAAACAATATCTCCATGCTTTATTGTTCATTCAGGATATTAAAGCCCAAAAACATATCAAATAATGCTTCTATATTTGTCACAAGGGCCACTCAGCATTGTCTGTAACAGTTGAGCTGGAACAATAACGTTACAAACCTTCATTTTACTTTTAAACCACCAGGACCTGACTAAAGGGCCATTTGGTATTTGGTCTTGCCAAGATCCCCATGTCACCAAGGAAATCACATCTATGGTGTTGTTGTGGTGTTGTAAAACAGAGCCAATATCATGTACTGTTTTAACTAAATCCAAACCAAACGTGAAGTGTTTTTATAAATTATGAGTAAAGGAAAAGTGGAAAAAAAGTTTATTAAAAGTTGGTTTCTGACATGATTCCAAGTGATTAGTTCCTTGTTGCTTAGAGGACACATTAAATAAATGTTCAGCACTTCAGTGTAGAAGTGCTGTTTAGTTTAGTGTCTCCTGCTGTTTGTGATGGAGATGATAGTAAAAGAAGCTGTGAGGCTCCTTCTTCATCATGACTACAGATACTGTCGTTTCATTTCATTTTCTAATCAGATAATATATAATAACATGAATATTTGACCACAGACCTAGAACAGTTTGATCCTCTTCTTCAAAAATAGTCATAGAGGTGGTTATTTACTCAGACCTGAGTCCTTTGACACAGAGTACCCCCCCTCTTTCTCTCTCTCTGTTTAATTTGGGGGAAGTGCTTGATCGACCTTAGAGGTTTTAAAAACAACAGACGTTTGCTGTGTGGATCAGAGGACAGAAGGTGGACAAAGGTAAGAGCTTCTGTTTGGCCTTTGCTTTAATTTTATCCTACATGTAGTACTTTGTTTTTCCCCCTTCTGATTTATAGCCAACTGTAAAAATATGCAGATTTTGGCTTAAAATACATACTTTCTGAACACATTCACCTTGTATTTGAAATAGCAGCACATTGAAAACTCTAGAAAACAACCCATTATGAATTTCAAATAACTAATTTCACATTAACTGAAGTTGTAAAATTGTCTTTTAGACACTTGTGTCCTGATTGTGAAATCTGCAATTTGAAAACAAAAATTTATGTTAAACAAACAACATAAGAGTAGCAATTATATGAAAAATGATATAGTAATTCAGACCATGTCAGTTCAGACCTGCATGTGGCTGGGGACATGTTGTCCCTCCAGCTCTGTGTGTTTGTCCCAGCCTGTTTTACCCCCTGACATTCCTCTTCCTGTTGGCTGCGTCCCCCATAATAAACTCTTTTCTTGCTGATTATTTCCACTTGTGATGGCAGAGACAAGGAACTGTTTGATTACATTTGAGGTCAGAGACTGACTTCTGTTCAGGGGGAAACTGCTGATTAAATCCCTGATTGTCCTACAAACATTTTAATACAATGACAGAAAATCTTTCTTACAATTTAGTTGTCAAATTTGCATTTTATCTATATCTAAAAATGGTTGTGTTCTGATTGTATGTGAAACAGGTTATTGCACACATGTTTGTTTCCAGGTAAACAGGGAGTCACCATGTACTCTCTGTCCACCCTGTGGCTGTGTGCAGTCCTGCCAGGGCTGCTGCAGGCATCGCACTCGTCTCTTTTTGTAGAGGGAGACAAAAATGCCTCCAGGATCTGCAAACCTGCCCCCCGTTGGAAAATAAAGGACGAAGAGCCAATGAAAAACCTGCTGGGAAAAGTGGGTGTGGTGGCTCTTCTGAAGGCCAGCTGACAGTTCTGTCTCATCCAGGCATCCAAGTAAGAAAACAGTCAAATTATTAAAAGGATAAAATAGTGTTTACATTTTTTACAGTGCAGATGTTTAAGATTCTGTGCTTGCTGGATTAAAAGCAAGAAGATTTAACTCCATATCCTATACAGTATAATCTTTTAATTACCTTTTGATTGAGATAATGCAATGCACTTTATATTTTTTATGCAGAACCTCAACGCATGTGTGAAATTCAAACCATGTGCATCCTCTCAACCAAAAGCTCTACAGCGCCCTCTGCAGAGCGAATTACAAACAACTGCCTTCAGCTCTCCCTTGAGAAAGAGATTCTTGTTCTCAATGATCTCATTTAAAATAGGGTTAAAACTGCTATCACAACATCTAGCTGCGCAAATCGACCAAATTATTTTGATGGATTTACTCATTTTTATCTCTAAAAAGGTGAATTGTAATATTTTTGTATGTCTGTGTTTGCTTATGTTCATTACTGTGGTGTTGGCAAAATATCCCATGAACCACTGGGTGGAATTTAACAAAACTCTCAAAAAGTCGTCTTATACGTCAACAACTGATTCACTTTTAGAGTAAACTCAATTCAAGATGGCCGCAACATCTGATCAACATTATCAAACACAAAAATGGTTATAGGGGTGGGAGAGGGATGAGAGTTCTGGGTCCGTGTTTGTGTAAGCTAGCTAGCTATAGCCTAGCTTGTTTGCAGATTACAGAGAGGACCTTTAAGTAAACCATATGTCATTGAAGTCAAGCTGTCTGCCTGTTAGCAAAATATCTCATGATTCACTATAAAGATTAAGCCTTTAGAAATTAATTGTTGGATGTACATCTACAACGGAATAACCTTTGGGGTGAGTCCAATTCAAGATGGCTGCCAATGCTTTGAAAGCATAAAAAAATGTCCATAACTCAGTCAATTTTAAAGATATCATTTGCATCAATGGTGCGACTTGTAACAAAATATCTCATGAACCACTCAATGAATTTAACTGAACCCCCCAAAAGTCTTCCTTAGGAGTACGTCAACAACTTCAGGGTCAATCCAACTCAAGATGGCTGCCTCAGCTAACCTTAGCTAACCTTACTCAACACAAAAATGGTTAAACCTCTTTCAGCTTTACATTTATTAAGCTAAATGTGGTGTTTTAGTAGCTGACACATTTCTCCAACACAACACTTACTCTGACTCTTACTCATCGCATAACACATCTGCTAAAAACTTTGCCATAATGGAGCTAACTGTCTCTGTTAACCAAATGTCTCTTGAGCTACTGGATGGATTTTAAAAAACTTACTGAAAGTCTTTATTGGACATGCATCTAAAAGTGATTAACTTTTAGATTCAACTCAATTCAACAAGGACTCTGCAACTAATGAACCATAGCATTAGCAATCATAAAAATGGCTATAACTGTCAGTTTTACGTATAACAAGATAGGCCTACATATTGATGTAGTAGCTTAGAGTCATTCACACCTAAATTGAGTTTTAATCTTTGGCTATTCCTATGAGGAATGCTTTCAGTTTCCAGTTTTAGAGTTGGAGCTGTTGGTATACTGTTGCTCCTAGACTTCTCTGTATGAGCAATGGGGAAAATTATCAACATTTTATTTTATTTTTTTTACCAATTTTTAGAATTGGAAAGCTGCGCGACAATCTGAGACGAAGCAACATAACAGCGGTGTCCTTCATAATAGTAAATGAGCTGGAGGCTCATTCCAGAGCCATGTACTGGGAGCTGAAGAGAAGAGCGCCCCCTGGAGTCCCAGTGTTTCAGCAGTCCCCTCTTCAGAGTGACGTGTGGGAGGCTCTGGATGGTGACAAAGATGATTTCCTGATCTATGACGGGTATGCATGTGTTCTGAATCTAGAATCCAACCAGAGAGAGGAATTCATTAAGTAATGAAAATAGAGACATACTGATGCAGTGATTCCAGTTTGCATTCAGATCTTTTTCTGTTTTTTTCTTTCATTTAGGTGTGGCCTCCTCACCTTCCACATTATCCTGCCTCACAGTTTCCTACATTTACCGTATGTCGAGGCTGCAATCCGAGCCACTTATCAGAACAACATCTGCAACTGTTCAGTGAGTGATCACTTCAGAGACACGCACGCACATGCACACACACACACACACACACACACACACACACACACACACACACACACACACACACACACGAGTGGTTAATCAGTCCAAATTTTCCACCCAAAACAGTTACAAAATGACAGATTAAGATCAAATGAATGGTGATAATGGATGCTCTTCATGCAAACAATGCAATTCAAACCTACTGAGTTATAAAAAACTATGAAAAAAGTCATTTGCTTTAACTTCACAGAATGTCTAAGTCTGCTTCAGCTTTTTATCTTGTTTGTCTTCAATGTGCTGAACTGATTCTTGTCTTTCACAGTCTACTTACACTTCATCGCCTCTGTTAAATACCTATGTTGAAGTAGCCGAGGGAGACACCCCCCCCACCGAGGACCCCTCCCTGTCCAGCTATAACCACCACCATCACGGAACACACTTTCACCCTAATCCTCAAAACCAGTCCAACCATTACCGCAACAGGTCACAAGAAGCTGAGTTTGAGACTTCTCACCTGCCTAGTCATGTACATCAGCATCACCACAAAAAATAATCATCAGGAAGTCAACCATAGTGATCAAATAGATGGTTGTTTGTCAGTTTTAGCTGTTAGAATCCATTATGCAAACTTGTTTTTGCTGTAATGTTTAAATGTCCTGGTTCTTAAAGTTAAATCTGTTTTACACAGTGATCTGTTTGGGGCTGCTCGGTTAGTGTTTCCACACCTCGCGTCTCTGTTTGGAGAAAGTATCCAAGTCCTCTCATCTTCTCTGATTAATGAAGTCCACAGTTTGAAACCTGCCTGCAGGAGGCTGTGGATGGATGTGTGGGGGGAGAAGAGGGAGGGACGGAGCGTTACTGACACCAGACAGAGACTGATGATGTGAGACGCTGCTCAGCTGGTCTCAGTCAGATTATTGCTTAAAAAATGGATTCTGTTCTCATCTCCGTTCACTTTGTGCTTCGGTTCATTAAAACCAGTAGTGATGTGTGATGATCAGAAGGAGGTTAAAGCATTAACTCACTAATTCATTGACCTGTTTGAATATGATGTGCTTTACATGTTGTTCAATAATCCTTTTATTACATTTTAGGTGAGAATGTTTTCTCCCAGTTTATTGTTGTTGTTTCTGAGGAGGATTAGGATCAGACACTTTTAAAATGCTGTTTCATTACATATGAAAAGAAAACTATAATAAAACCTGTAATTACAATAAAAAACATCTTTGTGATTGATTATTATCTGCTCAAAAAGTGTAAAGGAACAGTCTGGTACCAAGTCAGTTAAGCTTCTGGGATTTGTCTGTTTTGGAGTTAATACAATTAACAACAGGGGCAACACAGGGGCAACAATGAGACGACTCCAAAGACAGGAATAATTTTGCAGGTGGAGACCACAAACTATTTTCTCTACTCATGTTTTTTGACTGCGTTTCAGTAGTTTTGCATTTGACTAGGGTCAGCTCCACCAGGATGGCATACGTTCCATTCCCAGAAGGTTTGCTTCCAGAACAGCCTCAAGAGCATGGAGGAGAATCTAGACTAAGGGAGCTGGACAGGGACATAAAAGGACCACTATCTGCTACTTTTGCAAGGGGGAACAGGATGAATACAACCAGAGTCCTACAAAGTGACATCCAGAGGGCCACTGACATGAATGTCTCTGACCAAACCATTAAAAACAGACTTCATGATGCTGCCTGAGGGCCTGACGTCCTCTAGTGTGCCCTGTGCTCACTGCACGGCACCGTGGAGATTAACTGGAATTTTCCAGAAAACACCAGAATTGGCAGATCCAGTACTGGAGCCCTGTGCTTTTCACAAATGAGAGCAGGTTCACTTTGAGCTCATGTGACAGATCTGGAGAAGCCACAGTAAACGTTATGCTGCTGCTACATTGTTCAGCATGATGGGTTTGGTGGTGGGTCAATGTTGGTCTGGAGAGGCAGCTCCATGGAGGAACACACAGACCAGCACAGGATAAACAATGAAGCCCTGACCGCCATTAGGTATCAGGATGAAATCCTTAGACCAACCACTGGTGCAGTGGGTCCATGGGTTCCTCCTGGTGCATGATAATGCCAGGCCTCATGTGGCAAGAGTTTACAGGCAGTTCCTGGAGGATGAAGGAAATAATACCATTCACTATTGTTCATGCTAACATGACCTTGAATTCATTTTAGTCGTTTCCTCTCTGGCCTAACACCTTGGGATCCCCCAGGAGGAGTTGGAGAGGCATACCTCCTAGAGCTGTTATACCTCTGTGACCTGAGCACAGATTAATCTTTTCAATCATAAATAAGTTAAAACATTACATTCTATTTTCATTATGATGAAAAAATTATTTGGTTTCATTTGACCCCTTGCCTTCCTCCCCTTCCGGGTCACGGGGGCAGCATCCCAACTAGGGAGTCCCAGACCGTCCTCTCCCCAGCCACTTCTACCAGCTCCTCTGACAGGACCCCAAGGCGTTTCCAGGCCAGGTTGAAGATGTACTTTCTCCAACGTGTCCTGGGTCGACCCGGGGGCCTCCTGCTGGCAGGACATGCCCGAAACACAGGACATGCCCAGGGAGGCATCCAGGAGGCATCCTAACCAGATGCCCAAACCACCTCAGCTGGCTTCTCTCAATATGGAGGAGCAGCGGTTCTACTCCGAGTCCCTCCCGGATGTCCGAGCTCCTGACCCTATCCCTAAGGCTGAGCCCGGCCACTCTACGGACAAAACTCATTTTGGCCGCTTATATGATCTTGTTCATTTGGTCATTACCAAAGCTTATGACCATAGGTGATGATTGGGAGGTAGATCAACCGGTAAATCGAGGGCCTTGCTTTCTGGCTCAACTCCTTCTTCACCACAACAGACCGGTTCAGTGTCTACATCACTGCAGACACTGCCCTAATCTGCCTGTCGATCTCCCGCTCCCTCCTTCCTTCACTTGTGAACAAGACCCCGAGATAGTTAAACTCCTCCACCTGGGGCAAGACCTTTCTCCCGCCCTGGAGTTGGCAAGCCACCTTTTTCTGGTCGAGAACCATGGTTTCAGACTTGGAGGTGCTGATCCTCATCGCAGCCGCTTCACACTTGGCTGCGAACCTCCCCAGTAAGAGCTGAAGGTCAGAGCCTGATGAAGCTAAGAGGACCACGTCATCTGCAAAAAGCAGAGACGAGATTCTCCTGTCACTGCACCTAGAAATCCTGTCCATAAAGGTTATGAACAGGACCGGTGACAAAGGGCAGCCCTGGAGGAGTCCAACCCTCATTGGGAACAGGTCCAACTTACTGCTGGCTATGCGGACCAAACTCACGCTCCTCTGGTACAGGGACTGAATGGCCCTTAATAAAAGACCATCCACCCCGTACTCCTGGAGTGTCCCCCACAGGGTGCCCCTGGGAACATGGTCATAGGCCTTCTCCAAATCCACAAAACACATGTGAATTGGTTGGGCAAACTCCCATGACCCCTCCATCACCCTAGCGAGGGTAAAGAGCTGGTCCACAGTTCCACGACCAGGACGAAAACCACATTGCTCCTCTCCTATCCGAGATTCAACTATGGACCGGACCCTCCTCTCCAGTACCCTGGAGTAGACCTTTCCAGGGAGGCTGAGGAGTGTGATCCCCCTATAGTTGGAACACACCCTCTGGTCCCCTTTCTTGAAAATGGGACCCACCACCCCGGTCTGCCACTCAACAGGAACTGCCCCCGATGACCACGCATGTTGCAGAGATGTGTCAACCGAGACAGTCCTACAACATCCATAGCCTTGAGATGACTTCAGCCCCAGATATTAGACAGTTCATCCCAAGGTCTCTCAGCTTTGGTTCTTCATAGGAATGTGTGTCAGTGGGATTGAGGACTTCCTCAAAGTATTCCTTCCATCCAGCCACTGCTACTGAATAGTTACTGCTATCAGCAGTCCCTCTGACCACCACCAGGTCCCTCTGACCACCACCAGGTCCCTCTCACCACCACTAAGTCTCTTTGACCACCACCAGGTCATTCTGACCACCAAAAAGTCCCACTGACCACCATTAGGTCCCTCTGAACACCACCAGGTCCCTCTCACCACCACCAAGTCCCTCTGACCACCACCAATTCCCTTTGACCACCACCAGGTCAGTCTGACCACCACCAGGTCCCTCACACCACCACCAAGTCCTTCTGACCACCACCAGGTCCCTCTGACCACCACCAAGTCCCTCTCACCACCACCAGGTCTCTTTGACCCACCAGGTCCCTCTCACCAACACCAAGTCCCTCTGACCACCACCAGGTCCCTCATACCACCACCAGGTCTCTCTGACCACCACCAAGTCATTCTGACCATCACCCATCCCTTTGACCCACCAGGTCTCTTTTACCCACCAGGTCATTCTGACCACCACCAGGTCCCTCATACCACCACCAGGTCTCTCTGACCACCACCAAGTAATTCTGACCACCACCAGGTCCCTTTGACCCACCAGGTCATTCTTACCACCACCAGGCCCCTCTGACCACCACCAGGTCCCTCTGACCACCACCAGGTCCCTCTCACCACCACCAAGTCCCTCTGACCACCACCAGGTCCCTCTCACCACCACCAGGTCTCTTTGACCACCACCAGGTCCCTTTGACCACCACCAAATCCCTCTGACCACCACCAGGTCCCTCATACCACCACCAGGTCTTTCTGACCACCACCAGGTCCCTTTGACCACCACCAAATCCCTCTGACCACCACCAGGTCCCTCATACCACCACCAGGTCTTTCTGACCACCACCAAGTAATTCTGACCACCACCAGGTCCCTTTGACCCACCAGGTCTCTTTTACCCACCAGGTCATTCTGACCACCACCAGGTCCCTCATACCACCACCAGGTCCCTCACCACCACCAGGTCCTTCTGACCACCACCAGGTCCCTCTGACCACCACCAAGTCCCTCTCACCACCACCAGGTCTCTTTGACCCACCAGGTCCCTCTGACCACCACCAGGTCCCTCTCACCACCACCAAGTCCCTCTGACCACCACCAGGTCCCTCTCACCACCACCAAGTCCTTCTGACCACCACCAGGTCCCTCTGACCACCACCAGGTCCCTCTCACCACCACCAGGTCCCTCTAACCATCACTAGGTCTAGGGGTGTGTAAGAATCTGGCGATAAGATATGCATCACGATACAGGGACAACGATACGATATATTGTGATATTTATTAATTTAACAGATGAAATCCTGTTGCAGCTGAACAGAAAAGTTAGCCTCTTCAGTTCCACTGAGCTAAATCCATTCACTTTATGCTGAAATGTGCCTTTAATGCTACATCATGGTTACTAGCCATATGTTCTCACAAATTTGTCATGTTTCCTAAGTATTTGACTTTGCTTTTGCAGATTTTACAGACTGCATAACTCCTGTCACAGTTTTTACTACATTTAATCATTCTGAAACCAAAATGTTTTCAGACCTGAGCTTTGGAAGCTGCTGGGGCCGGCTGTATCCTCTCCTCATCATTCACTGAATAGCTGTGTGAAGTTAGAAATATTTACCACTCATTATCACCAGATCTTACATTTTATGGGAGTGGAGGACTGCTGAGAACTGCCAGGTCCTTGTAATTTTCAGCTGTTCAGCACCTCAGACAGCTCCTGCTGCAGCGGTCTCTCTCTCTGTATTTTCCCAAGTAGTGCTCACTGCAGAACCAGAAGGTAGAGCTGCACCAGGTTCAGCCCCGCCCATTCAACCAGAGTCAGCCCAGCCCAGGTTAGGGTTAGGGTGAGGGCGTGGCTGCACCTGGTGCAGCTCCACTATCTGGTTCAGCTCCACCTTTCTGGTTCAGTAGGAAGCACCCTCTCTGTTTTCCTGCCTGCTGATCAGCACCATGGACAGAGGCACAACCAAGTTGCACCTCATCTTCTCATCTCTGGTGCAGCTTTAAAAAGCTGCCTTTTTCAGCGGATCTTCCTCGTGCTGTCTGTGCCTGGTTGTGTTTTTGAAAAGTGTTCAGTAGAGTCTGGGCTGGGTTTCCAGTGTAGTGTTTAACACTTGGGGGCGTTTGCCCATTATAGCTTAGTATTTTCCAGTCGGCCATTAAAGGCCCTTTCCAGTTGTTTTCACTCCTTTAGTTTAAAAACATTTTATGAGGCTTATCCTCTCTCCTTTAGTTTAATTATTTCTGAAGAGCACCTTTAGTTTACCTTGTTAATATATAAAAATACAACTACCTGTGAGTTTACTCCAGTGCTTTTTAGTTGGATTAGATACAGTAAGGATTTTAGTTCATTTTATTTATCTTTGTAAGAACAATACCTCTTCCTGTTTTGCTTTGTACTTAATAAATGTAATTATTTTTCTCTGAATATTTAATTTTGCCGTCCACTTCTTTTGTTAGACCCTCTTTTCTCCTAGACATATTAGAGGGTCGTAACACTAGTGGAGGAGGAGCCGGCAGCAGAGAGGTTACTGGACACCTGGCTTTGGACTCCAGCCACACCGCTGCTGACAATGTTGACTGGTTTCAGGTGTGTGGTGGTGGTGGGAGAGGAGGTGGCAGACAGACACAGAGAGCTGGTGGTGCTGGAGCTGCTCAGGGTGGAAGTGGTGGTCTTGCTGGGAGCGACTGTGATGGAGGACAATGTCTGAGCAGCTACACTGGGCTAAGTTGAAGGAATGGGTTTTGTAAATGCATCGTACTACAACATGCATCAACACCACATTGGAGCTGGAGAAGGTTGATGTGGGGTCTTCCTACACCCCTGTTCTCTGCTTGCTACCCTGGGCCGGGTGGCCGGTGGCGGAGCTGGCCATCTGGTCGTGTTCTGTGGAGGTGGGCTGCTCTGCTGCTGCAGTAGGTGGGGCGTTCTGCTCATCCCCACCCCAGTATGAAAGGGACCATCTCCTGGGTCTGGGGGCTGGTTTCACCCTCAGGGCGCTGTTCCCTGGACCTGGGAGTATTCAGTATGTATAAAGAGTAGGGATGAGCGAGTACAGCATTATCTGTATCTGTATCTGTTCAACCATCTAAATTATCTGTATTCGTATCTGTACTCGGAGTGGGCGTGGCCTAAACCGGACGTGGACATGATTTAACCCGGAAGTGGGTGTGGTTTGGTCAGAAGTGGGCCTGGCTTAAACTGGTACATTATTTTAAGTCTGAAATTGATATGGATTGATCAGAAGTTGCTTTATGTATTGTTTATTTGAAAACTATTTATAGAGCAGCCTCAGAATTTAGATTCAATGTTTTTGATCACAATATTGAAGGAACTAGTTAATGTTTATGATCTCTACCTCTGCTTATTTTGGACTTGCAAAGCTTACACATGGCTTTGGAGGGATCATTTTCACAAACAGTGAAAGAGTCCCATACTGCAGAGATCCTTCTGGTTTTTGGTGGAGGAGGATAAAAAAACCTATATTTTCTATTATGTTTTCATTAAAAATGTATTTTGGCTTTTACAGCTGTGAGAGCGTATTGTGTCATATTTAAAATATAAATCTAATCTGGTGTTTTTTAAAGTCATATTTATAATGATTCAAAAAGATGTCAATATGCATATTGGATTGTTTTTAGTGGAATAAAATCCACACAGAACAGCTGGAGAAACCCTGTAACTTAGTTTAAAACAGTGAACAGAACTACAGCTTTCAGATGTTCTCTGATGCGTTTTACCTGATGTGTAATAATACAACCTATAGAGCTGTCTGTCAGCTGGTTGTTATGACAACAGGCTGCGAGTCTGGCAAGGAGAGACAGAATCAGAATCACAGCGGCTCGGCGCGAGCCTCTGGCAGCTCGCGCCGGTCGATCCGACGTATGGTGGGGATGCAGCACAGCAGGAGGAGCGGGCGCTGTGTGTGACTGAGAGCGACAGGAGATGTCAGTCAGACAGTTACCCAATGAGCAGCATGAGTAGCCTACAGATAATGAGCAGCATGAGTAGCCTACAGATAATGACGTGTTTCACTTGGATGATGTTTGTATTCTGAAAATATGTTTTATCCGTAACGAATACTCGTCTGAAACGAGCATTCGGCGCTCACCCCTAATAAAGAGAGTGTGAGTGCGTATACAGCGTCTACTGTGTGTCTTGGAATAATTGCTAGGGATGTGTTTGTGCATGAGGGTGGGAACGTGTGATTGTTTATCTGTCAGGTCGGGTCTTGTCAGTCTCTTCATTGTCCACCTGTCTTCAGGGGGCAGTGACTAAAGACGTCCTGAGGAAACTCTTACTTCGTTCTGCAGAGACCATCTTTCAGATGCAGAGGGTAAACGTGGCTTCTGGTTCTGACTGAAACAACTGCTAGTCAGTAAAGAGTAGTGATGTGCTGTTTGGATCTGTTATCTAATCATTCACATGTTGTCTTTTTTACATCAGGTTCTAGATTTCAATTCAACATCCTGACACAAATCCAACAATGTGCACTTCAATTAAAATCATGTGCAAACACAAAGATCACAATAAACAAGTCGATGTGAATCAGAGTCAGTTAGGAGGAACGAAACCAAACTCCAGTAAAACTGCTGGAATTTTCTGGATCACAAAGTTTCTAGTCTGTCACAACAGCGTGAGTGAGTGAGTGAGTGAGTGAGTGAGTGAGTGAGTGAGTGAGTGAGTGAGTGAGTGAGTGAGTGAGTGAGTGAGTGAGTGAGTGAGTGAGTGAGTGAGTGAGTGAGTGAGTGAGTGAGTGAGTGAGAGAGGGAGGGAGGTCTTCTCAGGTCTTCTCTTGACCTGATCTTCTCTGGTCTGGCCTCTGGGAGCAGGTCTTCAGAGGAGATGCTTCCAGGATGGCTTGATATTTACTGTCTGATCACTCCAAGAAAACACACCCTGAAAAAAATAAACAGACACATGTTCTTACAAAGACTGCAGCCAACAAGATGTCAAGAAGTCTGTTGAATTGAATTAAAATACAACTTTATATTATATTTTGTAAATATGTTTCTATGATTTTATATCTTTGCCATCTGTTTTATAATCTATGATATTTCTGTTTGACTTTCATTTTACTTTCTTATCTTATGCTGAAATGTTTGTCATATATATTTTTAACTATGATGTCACTTCCTGTAGGCACAGCTGGGACTAATTATAATGGGTGATCACTCACTTACAAACTTTTGCTGTCCTGATGAAGGCCTTTAGTGGCTGAAACTAGTCTACATTTTTTAATCTTCTAGCCATGACTCAATAAAGGCTTTTTATTCTACACTCCTGAGTGCCTCAGTTTTCCCCCTTTTTTTTGAAGACAACTTTATATTATTTAGGAATAACGTCCTTACTTTGTTTTGCTTATCAAGCTTCTCATCTTCATTCCTTTGGTGGTGCTGAAGATGGAGGTTTAGACTCCGACCCCAGTCGGGCCTGGCTCCAGGACGCTGCCCCGGTCTCCCTTTTCCATGAACTGGTCTCCCGTGGTTCTCCTGCATTAAGGTATTTGAATCGCTCTTAGTCTGACCCTTCCTCTGAGGCCAGGTCATCATGGGAGACCCCACCAGGAGTGGATGCCCCAGACAACACAGGCCCCAGGATCACGGGGGTACGCAAACCCTTCCACCACGTTAAGGTGGTGATTCATCGGAAGGGACCTGTAAATTGAAAACATAGTTAGTATTGCACACAGACTTTAATCTTTAAATATTAGTTACATGTTTGATCTAAATAAAGCACATACACATGCTGTCTCTGTCCATCTGTATGGTAAACGGCATGCACTAGTAAAGCACTTTTCTAAGTCAAGGACTCTAAAGTGCTTTACACTGCGATCAGTTATTCACCCATTCACACACACATTCATACGCTGATGGCAGTGAGCTATACTGTAGCCCCAGCTGCTCTGGAGCAGACTGACAGGAGTGAATCTGCCCTTCACCCTCTGACCACCTTTTGCTTTTTTGTGATGACATGAACAGGCAAAGCAAAACCCACATCAAGAACTGCATCTCAGTTGAAGTTCAAATACATTTGAATTCAAATGAGTTCTGGCTTGATGCAGGAAAAAGAAGCCTTCAAAATGTTTTGTTTTGGGGGGTTTTGTGCATGTGAATTTAACATGCATTAAATACAAATGATAAAACAGAACACACATTCTCATAAATTTAAAAACACAACACATGAATACAACAACATCACATTGAACAAGTTATGAACTAAATAAAGAAATAATTCATCGGACAACTGTCCAACAAATAAATTGTGCATAAAACTAAAATTCTAAGAAATATTCTATGTACCAAATAAAGAAAGAAAGGGACTGTAGTCCAACAACACATGGTGCATATAACAATCTAACTAACTAATGCACCAAATAAAGAAATAAAGGGACTGTAGTCCAATAACACATGGTGCATATAACAAATAATCTAACTAATGCACCAAATAAAGAAATAAAGGGACTACAGTCCAACAAATAACTGGTGCATATAACAAGTAATCTAACTAACTAATGCACCAAATGAAGAAATAAAGGGACTACAGTCCAACAAATAACTGGTGCATAGACTAAACACAGAAACACACATTAGAAAGATATTTCAGCTTTCCTCTGTGGCTGCTGCAGTTTCCTCTTCTGGCCCTGAAAACACAAACATTAATGTTACCCTCTGATCTCAGCTGATAGAGACTATTTACTTCCTAATGCTGAAATTTTAAAACTGTTTATTTTACATTCAGTTCAGGTTTTTTCTCTGGTCAATAATGAATTCAAGTTAGGAAGTAGAACCACTGTCAGTCTGTGACGGCTGATTTAATTTATTGTAGATTTGATCAACACTGTGAAACAAACATACTGACCCTGTATCCAAGGACGGCCTCACTCCCCCTGGCGCTGGTCTCAGGGTTCACCTTCGGTCTCTGGTCCCTCAGGAAGATCTCGAAGGTGTTGTTGGGAGTGACTCTTCTTGGCCGGCGGCTGGTCCTCAGGCTGCTGGTCCTCACGCTTCCTCTTCCTGCAGAGACACAACAAAAACCAGAGAGTTTACATCTTGGTGTTGCCTTAAACTGAAGAGAAAGAAAAAAATCTTTGAGACGAACAGAATTTCTGAATGAAAGCTTTGCAGCTTTTGTTCATAGTTCATGTTGATGTGTTTCACTTACAGGTTCCCATCCGGACACGGGACCACATCCCCAGGAAGACTTGCCGAGGGGACGTCCAGGACCTGGAGACAAAAACAAAACAGATGAAACAACAACCTGCTGTGGAGTCACCTGCCCACCAGGTGGCAGGAGTCCTTTGTCTTTCACATCTAAACACTGAACTGCTGTCATTTCTGTCAGAGTCTGACTCATCAGCTGTGAACAGACCAACAAACTCCAAACAGGCGAGTTAAATTCACATGAAATGAGCCCAAACCTGACTGAGTTTGAACTCTGAATCAAACTTTCTATCAAAAAAGAATTGACTTTTTGATTTAGAACAACAACATTCATTTGAGGAGTGTGGCTTTAAAACAGCCAGCAGTTCAAACTAGTTCTAGGCTTTAGAAAAGGAGCCAGAAGCAGTAAATCCTCCACACTAAGAACAGAACTGGGAATGAATGTTGCTGTTATTAATGGAGCTGCTTCAGGGGATGTTCTTAGAGGCTGGTTTGGTTCAATCAACAGTCCAGAAGAAAAAAATCAGAAATGATCAAACTTTACATTTAGAGGATAAAAACACTCTGATTGGTTGATGAGTTGAATGTGATCCTTCTGACGTTTTAAGGAGTGTTTCTGTGGAGAGGTTGTAATCAGTGAACATCTGACCTGCTGGAGAGTGTGTTTTAGAACTGAAATGTGAGTGTAAAGCAGGAATTTAGCTTGTAGTTTAGCAGAAATGGTTCAGGGAGTTGGAAAATGAGTTACATGTTGAAGTCATTGTGTCTCAAGTACCAGAAAATGTGTGTAAACAACTGAGAAAACTGTAATAAAGTGGACCAACACACTGCAGTTTGCTCCTGAACAAAACAAAGGCAAGAAAGTTCCTATTCCAAGACGCTAGATGGCAGCACTGTTCCATGTAGCCTTGTTTAAAAGTTCACTTTGTTCTCCACACCAAGCAGCCGTTCATTGAGAGGATTATTAGTTATTATCCATTATGCAGAGATACATTTGGATTAGTGAACATAATCCTTGAGTTATAATCCAGATCATCACTGGGTGGTTTAATCAAATTTGCAGTGGGGTGTGGTTCTTTGGTAAGACCTTAGAAGAGGGCAAATTTATGAACATATGCTGTTTTAAATCTCGACTTTGCTTTGTTTATACCAAATGTTTGACATATGTTCTGTGATAAATTCTCAACCACACATACCTTCCACTACATACACAATACAACACTTCTTTGATGTAGTAATGAGTTGTTGTTCAATCTACGTCTGTTCAGAGTCACAAAACACAAAGTATAAATCATACAATTAAAACTCATTAATCAAAAGCATGAAAAAAAATATTTTTATTATAAAGTACATCATGAACCCATCAGATCTCTAGTTTTTGATCCACAAAATAAAAGTCAGAGACTCCTGAGTTCTGACACCAACATATTGCTAAGAAAAGAGCCCATTAAGTCATTAGTTTTTATTATAATTTTGTTTCGATTTTTGTTAGAATATTCTACTGTTTAAAATTATTTCTATTTCTATTTAATTTGTTGTTTACATGTAAATTAAAACTAATCCACAGAGCTAAGAGAAAAAATGCTCACCAAAATAAAAGTTTGGATCTCTGGAGGTTAAAACGGTGATTTTGAATTCAAGTGTTGAATAATTCAAAGGCTGAGGACTTTATTTTTCACAGATTACCATTCAAAGTCCAGTTTCTTTCAGTAAACAGTTTCAAGAACAATAAACTCATTTGTCTTATTTCATTAATTTTGCTGAAGTTTTTAGATGTTTAGATTATTTCAGTGCACGCTAAGTAAAAAAAGGGAAATCATTTTTATTGAAATAAAGATAGACCCATAACTTGAAACTGTTTAAAAGTAATTCCCAGACTATTAAAAGAATAAAAAAATGTAAATAAGAGCCTCAGTTCATTTAGAGTGGAAGGTTCTGCACAAGTAATACCAGTTTAAACTAAATCATGAAGTCTCAAGTCTCTAGTCTTACAAAACTACGTTTGGTATTTTTTCTACTCCTGTCCTGAGACACACCATCATTCAAGCTATTTCTTGAGCTGTACCTTCTTTAAATCAACGTGTTTGGCCTGATTTTGGCCTCATGAGCTAATGATAGTTTGTTCTGTTCATGTATTTCCATCTCAGGGTAACAAGGCTGTCACCATGTGGCAGAAAGTCCAATTATTCTACCAAGGTGTTCTGGAGAATGTCGGTAAGGTTTTTATTTTTAGCTTGTTCTTATGTTTAGCTCTGTATGCCAACTATCTAACTTTGCATATTTTTGCCAAACAGGTCTGTACTGTAACTTGCACTGCCTTCTCATTTTTCTCTGGACGTATGGACAAAAGGACAGATGATTGGCTGCTGGTCTACTCTCCTGTGTCAATTACCTGTGTGTTTGTTCCTGTGCTACCTGATTATTATATGGGTGGGGTCGAAGCTCATGGTAAAGAGGCAGCCCGTCAACCTCAAGCTTGTCCTGATTGTTTACAATTTTCCCATGGTCTGCCTGCATGTTCTACGAGGTGACTACTGCACAATGACAGGAAACTTTACTTAGGGTGGATTAGACTGAATATTTATTTATGGGGTCTCTAATATTAGTATTCAAAAAACTTCCAAAAAATGCTGACATGAGAAGGACACACAGTGCTGGAAATAGTCATTTCCTTCTTACTGATTTATTCAGTTTTTAAATCATGAACTCATTAATCGCATTCTTTGTAAATCTGAGTTCAGTTTTACTAGTCACACCCAGGTCTGATTACTGCCAGACCTGAAGAATTAAGAAATCACTTCACTAGAACCTGTCTGACACAAAGTAGGCTAAAAGATCTCAAACAGCAGCACATCACATCCTGTTATAAAGAAATTCAAGAACAGAAGAACATCATCTAAAGCCCTGTAGGTCTCACATGAAATAAGAAATAGATGGGACAAAAATGATATCCATGAGAACGTTCCAAGGTCAAAACCTCTCTTGATCAAAAAGAACACTTTGACTCATCTCACGTTAACATGTCTTAATGATCCCCAAGACTCTTGGGGAAATATTCCATCAGTGCCAGGTTGGTTTAGCTTTCATCTCTTAATGAATAAATTCATCATTTGAAAAATGCATTCTGTATTTTCTCAGGTAACTGTCTGATATTTAGATCTGTTTGCTGATCAGAAACATTTAAGTGTGTCAAAAACAAACAAACAAAAAGAAATCTGTATGGAGTGAATACATTTCCATTTTAAAAATATTATAAAGAACCTGAAAACCAAACATGATTAAAATATTTTTTTATTATTTCCATTTCACAGCTACTTCTTGGATGGCCAGATACAGTTTATTGTGCCAACCAGTTGACTACAGCGACAGCCCACTGGCCATGAGCGTGAATATCTTTGAGGTTTTTCTTCTTTATGTAGCAATGCCTTTATAAGACTCCAACTGCTTTTTAAGTCTTGATAACATGTTTGCCATTTGAAATGTTTTATAAAAACAAAAATGGGAAAAAAAAAATCAAAATTCCAACATAAGTTTCAAACATAAAAACAACACAATTGTTCTATTTTATAAAGGAAACTACTTTTAGTGTCAAATATTGACATAGTACATGTTTGTAACTTTTAAAATGTACATTAATGTAAGGATGGTGCAATAGAGGAGGCTCATTTTGTGTGTGTGTGTGTGTGTGTGTGTGTGTGTGTGTGTGTGTGTGTGTGTGTGTGTGTGTGTGTGTGTGTGTGTGTGTGTGTGTGTGTGTGTGTGTGTGACAGATGGCCAGAGTGTGCTGGTGGCTCTACTTCTCCAGAGTCATAGAGCTCAGTGACACTGTGAGTACCAGATAATTAAGAAAAAGGATCTAATTTGTTAGATCACCTGAACTCCTGAGGATTTTTTGTTAGGCAGATGAGGCTCTACCTAAAATATACAAATTAGATATAAAAGTGTACTCAATGAAAAGGTTGTCTGTTAAAAGTGATTTGCCTATTTTGTTATAGTTTTTAAATAAAATTTAGGTGAAACAGTGACCCTTACAGGCCAAAATTAAAACGACATGAATCAAATCCAATCTGTACATCACAACTGAAGATTTCATTTAAGGTGTTGTGATCTTTTTTCATGGTCACTTAAAGTGTTCCACGTCTTCATGCTCTTGCGTTGTGCACGTATGTACGTGTTGAAATAAACAAGGCATTGACCACTTTGATTGTTGTTTGTACTATAAAAATTTTACTTAAAGTATCTAAAAATGGAAATTTGTGTATCTATCTTTCATGCAGATATTTTTCATCTGAGGAAGAAGAATGGTCAGCTGACATTCCTTCACGTATATCACTATGCCACAATGATCTTTAACTGGTGGGCTGGAGTTAAGTCTGTAGCTGGGGGACAGGGTGAATACATCAAACTAGTCTAATGAAACTTTAAAGCTTTCAACAGAACAGAACATATGGTATATAATGGTAAGTCCACACTGCAGGTCTCAGAGCTCAATGATGATTTTTTTTAGATGAGATCTATTTTTTTCCACGTTACACTTTAAATGCGACTGTTACCACACTCCAGTGTGACTGGTCTGCAGTGTGAGCGTAGCCTAAAGTATACCTGTGTGTCCATCCATAGCGTTCCTGATTGGTGTGGTCAACTCCCTTGTCCAGCATGTATTTGTACTACAGGCTCGCAGCTCTGGGACTGAGTAAATACTTGTGGTGGAAACGATACCTCACCTCCCTGCAGCTGGTGAGTACAAACTTCAGAATTATTTAAGTATTTTGTACTTTGAGTCAGATGGTATTTCAGGCTGTGAGCTTCTCATTGTGGTAATGTGGAGGCAGGTATGAGACTCATGGTGTCTCAGTATCCAAAACTCAGAGATAGTTAAAGATGTCCAGGTTAAAACCAGATCCAAGAGCAAAACCAAAAGTAAAAAAAGTCAAGGTTCAGAGCACGGAGCAGACAGAAAACTCACAGATCCAGGAAGGAGCAGTCAGAATTGGTGGTTGGTAAGAAACAATGGCAGAAACATGACCATGGAAGGAATGCTGGAACACTGTGAACAGCTGGAGACAACAGACAGTGTGGCACTGAAACCGAGGAGACGGAGATGTCTGCAAGATCCAAGTGTCTGTGTGTGTTCAGTGTGTCACTCTGCTGGTCCTGTGATCGGCTCCAGTTCACCTCCATGAGCCTGAGCAGGATGGTGCAGAAAATGAGTGTGTGGGTGAGTTTTGATATATAGTGCTATTAATCACCAGAACTTTTTAAAGTGCTGGCACAGCTAGCTGCCAACTTAATGCCAAAATGGTCTTCTTACTGTAAAAATGCCTGAGTTTAAGGATTTGCCATTTCATATTTTGGTAAGAACTGGTGCTGAAATAAAATCTGTTTAGATTTTTATGAATTCAAATATTATTTTCACAAGTTTAGAAGTTGATTTAAAAAGTTTAAAGGTTTGGTATTTTAATGTTTTTGTTACTGGTATAAAAATCAGAGGAAATCAGAGGATAACTTCAGAAAACCCCTAGATGTTTTCAAGGCAGCCAATGCTAAGTCTCTCAGCAGCTTGTATCACAGTCAGTTAGTCAGTCTTTGAGTCTCATATGTCCATAATATTCACAGCATTCAGTCTTGATGAGATTAATGCTGAGACCTCCTGGTTGGGTTGTCATTGTTCTGACTGGCTGCTTGCAGACAGATTAGCAGCACTGATGCTCCTCAGCTAACCACAGGGCCATCTGTTTTCCACTTAAAGCATGGAACATAAAACAATGCATCTGGGCTTTTCTGTGTGGGGTGTTTATACACTAATGTACACTACCTAACTGACATTTAGTTCTCATTTTGGAATAGAATAGTCATCTGCATCAACTATCAGCTTCACCATTTATCTGAGTTTTCTCATGAGAATAAAAATTATATATGTGAATTTGTGCCATTAACGGGAAAAATCCTTAGTAAAGTTGGTTTAAAGGTAAACAATCTTACCGTTATGTAAAGGTGTAAGCTGAAGATGTTTAAAAACATTTTTCTAATAGGAGAAAAAACAAAGTGTTCAAAAATGGATGGTATCAGAATGGGCGTCCAATCATAAGGCTGGAAATGAGAGAGCCAAATTTACCCATTTGAGCAAGATTGTTTTAAATGAAATTAACTAAATTTTTCACAGGAACAATAATTCATCAATAGTCATCAATGAGTCATATCAGGACCAAATCTCTTTTTTGTAGAGGGTAAATAAATAAATAAAACCCATATCATAAAAACCAAAATCTCAACTGTAATTGGTTGAGCTCAGTCAGGTGAATGCAGGTGAAAACCTCAAAAAGCAGCAAATAGTATGTAAGACAGAGTTTCACAGAACAAGACTTTTATTACATGTGAAGCCTTTTGAAAGAAGACAGAAGTATCAAGGCGTGTTCATGTTCTGTTTTCTGTAGAAAAAAATTAACTTGCAAATTGTTGTTTTTCATAGTGATAAAATGATTTGTTAAGAACACATTCGCATGCTGCTTTGTCTGTAACACCTGTGACATTTAATTAAGAAGACGCGTCTGCTAAACCTGGTTTATGAAGCCGGTTATTAACTTGGGTTATTTTTTGTTTTCTTTCTTGTCTTAATTTACATTATTTTCACATTTGATGGTTACTCAGAATGCCTAAATATGCTATTTAAAATCACTTTCTCCTTTTCGTTCTTTAGCTGCAGTTTTTCACAGTCACCATCCACACTTCCTACAACCTGTTTGCTGACTGTGACTTCTCTGACTCCATGAGCGTGGCTGTGTTGGTCTACTCTGTCAGCCTGATCGGTCTGTTCTGTAACTTCTACTACCTCACCAGGAAGACCAAAACCAGTTAGAGACTGGGAAAGAGACTAAACTAAAGCAGCCAAAGGAAAAAAAACAAAAACAAAATAGAACTGTAAACTAAATGGACAGATCATGTTGTTTGTCATGGAGATTATAATAAGTTTGGGGTAGTTGTGGCTCAGGAGAAGTTGCTTTAAATGAAACTGATGCTTTGATCTCCATGTTTTCCAGTCTATATTCTGATGTGCCCTTGAGGAACATGTGATTGTGTATGCAATGGAGAAAATCCTGCATTTTCTGAAAGATGATTTTGAGCTCCATAAACCAACCAAACCGATACTACTCTATACTCAGAGTCGTGAGCTGCAGGAAAACCAATGAGACGCCAGTTTCTGTGCCACCCTAATGGTCTCAATCTGCAGTAAATTACAGCCAGTCGGCCCCAGGGTTTCATTGTCTCTGTATCCCAGTCATTTCATATATTCCACCCCTTTGGTAGATCAGTGCCCCTACCCCCCGAAATTATAGCATTTAATCCCATTTATTAAAAGCAAGAACCCATTCACCCCACATCCCCCTTCTCCCTGTCCCATCTGTCATATGTGAACACAATCAGACTCATAAAGGAGGGTTAGATGGGATCATTTGCACCCTCTGGTGGACAAAAATCAAACTATTTGAAGAAGACAGAAGCCAAACCTGAGACTGTAGCATAAAGAGGTGACTAAAGAGGAGAGAGAGAGAAAAGATAAAGAGTAATGTCCAGGTTTGGAGCTTGGCTGTTGCTCACGTCATCCCTCCATTCATCCATCTTCTACAGGTTGGGTTGCAGATGTAACTGAAGGAATCAACACTCTCCAGCTCCTCCTAGGGAATCAAAGCATGTTGAGACCAGAACGGAGTTCTGGGGTCGCCCTGGGATCTCTTTCCAGTGAGACAGCTCGAGGAAACCTCCAGAGGCAGGTGACCTGATGGCATACAGCCACGTGGAGCCACCTCAGCTTATGTCTAAGACTGAACCTGGCCACCCACCAGATGAAGCTCATTTTAGCTGTTTTTATCTGGGATCTTGTTTTTTTAGTCAATTAAATTCAGCTTATTTATAAAGCTCCAGTTCACAACACAAGTCACCGAACAAAGCAACAAATCCAGATAGTTTTAGGTCCAGATTCAAGCCAACTGATTGCATTAAATCAGCTGTAATAAAATAAGATGTGTTATAAAATGACAATTATTCAGTTTGTCTTGTTTTAAAGGAAGCAGCACATTAGATTGAAGCGTCATTTCAATGCAATCCCCCATTCTGAGCAGCACAGTACAAGGGTGACAGTGGGAAGGAAAAGTCAAGTCAAGCGTTATTCCAGACTCGTATTCCAATCTCACAGGTAGCAACAAAGAAAATGCACAAATGAAGTAAAAGAAGCAGAATACAAGCAGAATGGGTGGAGCCTTCTGCCTCAGCCTACTGGGGTCTGAGAGGACAGGAAGGAGAAAAACAAGGACTGGGTCAGTCGTTTCTAAAACTGAGAATAAAGTTAGTGGCAGCAACATTTGTCCTCCAGCCATCTGAGTCTAGAGAAGCAGAACTAAAGGGATGAGTCCAGATAACCCAACATAACTCTAACTATGGGATTTATCACAGAGGAAAGTCGTAAGCCTAAATCTCATGACCACAGGTGAGACTTTGAACATAAAGGAACCAGTAAACTGAGACATCGGCTCAGCTCGGTGGAGCAACTCCCTCTTTACTGCAGATGAAGCACCAAGTCATTGGTCCATCTCACTCTTTCCTACCATCACCTGAAACCTCTGCGCTTGAGGCAGAGACTCATTCCCAGCTTGGAGGGATCATTCTCCCCTTAACTGCAACAATTTGACCTGAAATCTTTTTGATCAGCCAATCAAAGCTGAAGTTTTTATGTGTCTAAAGCATCAACAGATGGACAAAGCATCTCCTTCTTTCATTGTTGAAAAATGAGGCCAAGTCAACAGCCACTGCCATGTTGTAATCTTGACTAACATTTGGATTGTATTCTTGCATAAAGCCATGGTGTATTTTAACCATTAAATAACTAATTACAACAAAAAAAGAATATTTTTATATTCAACAGAGCGGCAAGGTGGGGACTACATGAATCAACAGTGACCTAAAGAGTGTTATATTATTGAAACAGGGGTGTGTTTGTTTGCTTTGGATTCAACTTGAGACTAAAAATATCCAAAACCTCCTAAACTACATCTGTCTAGATGCAAACCTCTCCAAGCAAATAACAAAAACACTTAAATCTCCAAGACGACTGAAGTCGTCTCTGTGTGTCATTACCGGTGAATAAAGATGATAGTGAACAAATAATGGACTCCATCTTTGATTTCCACTCCTCTTTGATGCGCCATCAGACTTTTAAACATCACACGTTAGAAATGTCTAATAAACTGATCTTGTTCGTGTTCACTGAGAACAAAAGGGAGTTTTGTTGAGTGAATATTTGGTGAATTGTGTCTGTGAGAGTAAACAGAGTTGTTTGGTGAGTTCCAAAATAACTCACTTGTGGCTCACTCGTGTAACATTAAAAACCATATTTTGCTGTTGGCAAGTGCTTAATCTACTCTCCATCTCAACACAAGGGTTTTACACACACACACACACACACACACACACACACACACACACACACACACACACACACACACACACATGCACACACTCACAGCTGATTGCCAGAAGCCCATTTAAAGCTTGATGTCCCTCAGCCTCGCTGCAGGCACAGCTCCAGGTTCATTACTGCTGAGTGGCTTCTGCTCAGGCATGACTGACTTTCTGGCTCACCATCACTTTGATCAACTTATGATTTTGCTACCAGATGATGGCCTTCATCTTGACTGTCTAGTGACTTATGGGGCTTTTCATGAGACACCAAACTCGTAAGAGGTGTCAACTAAACGTCTCTTTATTCACATGCAACATGTTTGAATAACTTTTGATTGTCATGCATGTTAATTAAAATGGTTTGAATGTCGTGGTTAACAAAGACATTAATAGCCTGGCAAAATGAACAACTGCTGTGCAGTGAAGGTGCTTAATTCTATTTTTTGCAAGATCTTGCTCGTGAATGACTTTGTGTCGGTCTCCTTGGAAACTGTGCCAGACAATGTTTGGGCTGCGGTCAGCTTGAGGCAGACTGTAATTAATAATCAGGTTAGAGTGAGAGGATATTGAAGTGGCTCTCGAGCGGCTGCAGCTAACTTTGTAGCTAGTGAGATGGACAGAGATACACACACAGGCAAACAGAGACATAATTGTTGATGGTGAGAGAGAGGTTTGGGACAAAGAGGCTGATAAGTGTGCTTGAAGGAGAGCCACTGGGTTGTTTCAAGCGAAGAAGGTTAACAAGAGGCTGCAGCAATCTCAGCATGATGGGAACGTACTCAAACAAAAGAAAACTAGCGTTAATCAGCCAATGAAGCAGCTTGAGCTTCGTCTTAAGTGTGTGTGTATTTTTAATAAGTTCTCTCTTTAAGAATGCATTCCTTTTATTTTAAACACCAAGAAGTAATTTTACCCTTTAAAAATCATCAGTCGTTTTGTTGTGTTGTTGTGTGTGTGTGTGTGTGTGTGTGTGTGTGTGTGTGTGTGTGTGTGTGTGTGTGTGTGTGTGTGTGTGTGTGTGTGTGTGTGTGTGTGTGAGACCGTCCCTGTTTATGGCCAATGGGATGAACCCGCTGCCACCTGTATCTGTCATCAGTGGTTTACGGGGGCTGTCTGTGCCAGTTATCATGACAGGATGATTTATGACTTATAATATTTGCTGAATGTAAGACAATAACACAGATAAAGATTAGCATTAATGTTATTTTGTTAATCTTATTTTCAGTGCAAATTTCCCCCAAATGTATGAGAAATATTTCCACAGTTTCCCACTTAAAATTTGACATTTATGAATACATGAATGCTGTGTGAGTCTTTGGAAAAGCATAATTTAAATGAGGGGCATTTTTGTTTTAATCTTATCAACATGGATTTATTTCTATCTTTTAAGGTAAAACAAAAATAATTGAAAAACATAATTTAGGCTTCAGATTTGAGAGTTTTGCTGTAAATATTACATTCTTAGTACTAGGTGTTCCTTGCTGAGTGTTTTTTTCAAACAGTGTGATTAAAACGTATTGAGTTCATATAAAAAAACTTTACATGTAAATACATAGCAATGTGATTTACTATATGATTTAGCCTTTTGATGTTTGTAAACTAAATAAAAGCTTATTTTGTTTTGATTTTTTAAATATTTTCCACACAAAAAAAGAAATCAGGGCTGTAAATGAAGTCATGAAATTATCAGCCATCTCACTGTCAGATAAATAATGACATAAATATAATCAACCGCCATCGATTCGACTTGATAATACTACTTTTAAGTTTCGTTTAAAAGCCAACGTAACATGAAAGCTCCTAACCAATAAGTCAACCAAATAACCTGAGGCCTAATGATTCTAATGATCTAATTAAATGCATTCACTTTCACACATTCAAAAACACTTCACACTTTCTGCTGTTTGATCTTTTAAATTCAGCCTCACACCAAAGGAGTTTCTATTTTTCAGTCTTAGCTGGGACCTTGGAGTTTGCATGCTATCTCTGTGCATGTGCAGGTTTTCTCAAAGTATTACAGTTTTCTCACCACTCACTAAAAACATGTACATTATACAGTATTAATTGGTGATTCTTTATTCACTTTACATGATTGTCTCTGTGTTGACCCTGTGATTGACTGATGACCTGTTGACAGTGTACCCCACCTTGAGATTTGCACCAGCCTTCCATTCAACACTTAAACATGAATAATTACCACTTTCACTGTTTCAAAATGACAAAGCATGAAGTGGTTTTAATATCTTGCTTTCTGACGCCATTTCAGGAAATGTAATTGAAAAAATGGGCTGAAAAAATTCTGCTAATGAAAACTGATAGATGAAGTGCACCGAGGCTGATGTTGTGATCTCTGCTTTATTTAATAAAGCACGCTCAAACTTCATCTCGAATCTCTCAGTTTATTTATTAAGTTCCCGTTTCATTCAGATACAGCTAACTGCACTAACATGCTGCTTCATGTTATACAAGTTGGTCTCCTTCAAAATAAAAGTCATCACAAAACATCTGTCTGTTAATAAGACACCTTTTGTCCTCTTTTTGTTAAGGATGTGGAACTTAAAATGTCTGCTGCCCTCTAGTGGAGGATCTACAGGTTATTTATTTATTACTGTTATATTACGTATATTACAGGTTTTCTCAATTGCTAAGACACTAAATTCTGTTGTCTGAACCAAATTCTTAGTTGCCTAAACCCACTGATTGAAACAATCACTATTTTGACAAAACCATAAGCTCTTGTCAGCTGTTTAGACACAACTTCTCAACACATTTTCATTGTGATGCACATGTGATGCATAATAGTGAGCACTTTTTAGCTGTTTAGGCACAACTTCTCAACATATTTTCGTTGTGTGCACATGTGCTGCAAAATAGTGAGCACAGGTGACAAAAGTCAAACACAATTAAAGCTCTGGTGTCACCACTTGAACACTACAAGTCAAAATGGGTCCCACTTGTGTCTGATGATGTAAGGGAACATCCACAGTAACCAGTTCAGAGAGCACTGGTTTGTGAGGCCCTACAATGGACAGAAATCTGAGGAAGAGTTCGTGTCAGAGGAGGTTGAGGTGGTCAGGAAGACAAAAAACAGAAATATCTGATGACATCAGAGCTGCTGTGATTGACCATGTTCTTGTCCATGGTCTTTTGACATTATAGTACAGAATGTAAATGTTGACAGCAGCTACTGTATGACATCATACTGTAGAGCTGGTAAGTCCCGCCCATCTGTAAAACCCCACTGGACCTCTAGATTGAAAAACCCTCAATGCTAGTGAATGAGAGAAAATACATTTCTCACATTCACTACTGATGAGGTTTTTTCCCCCGTTGCCTGGCCAGAGAAAATGTGTCGTGTGATGTGGATGAAGTCCTGTGTCCTGACCCAGTACGGAGACATGATGCTGAGTAATGCACTTACTGTAGTATTTGTATATTTTTGTACCTTATTTTTACATACATGGGCTTACTGTGCACAAGTAGCAAACACATCAGATTTCTGTTTGGTTTTACCAGTGCTTCGTGTAAATGCACCAGATTTCTGTTTAGTCTTTTTGTTCCAGAGCTAAATGCTCAGTTATTTCTGTTTTACAACATGCATTTCACCTACAGTGAACAATAAACATGTATTCCTCCAGCTTCAAGTCCTGAGCGTTGTGTTTTCTATTTTTCTATAGTGTTTAGTGACTGTTCTTAGTGTTTATAATTTTGATTGACTCGGGGCACGATTTGACAACAAAGTTCAGTTTTGGGCACAGATTGAACTGTTTTGAGGTGAAAGTTTGGTTTTGCAAGTAGAGTCTGAGATTTTGTGAAATTAGCTTGAAAATTGAGATTTGTGTTCAAACTTTGGAGAAACTGAGAGCAGTTTTCAAGAAATGTGTCTTAGCAATTGAGAAAAACTGTAAAATAAAACTGAATATTATATTGTTGAATTGTAAAAACTACATTTCTAAATGTAATATTATTTTCTATTTCAGGTTTTAAAGGGTTAAATGTTGATTTTCAATGAGACAAAGCCACTCATGTTGGGGGGGGGGGGGGG
>SSNR01000008.1:4316232-4357635 GCA_006937965.1 Callopanchax toddi | reverse complement strand
GCTTATTTTGACAGGGCGGGGTTTTGACCACGTGGGGCGGGGCTTATTTTGACATGGGCGGGGTTTTGACCACGTGGGGGCGGGGCTTATTTTGACAGCTCATTAGCATTTTTGACAGATGATACCCTCTTATATCTCTAGCAAGTCGTGCAAAAAGTACTGAAACACTGAGCAGTTGGACATGTGCATTCAAAGGTTTAGAGAAGGTTAGAGTGCATAGCTTCATCCTGATATTTTACCAGGAAATCAAATATACCTAACCTTTTGAGGGTAGCGTATGTATGTAAACAACTTCAGGATGTAAAGTTTAAAAAGAAGAATTAGGCTGCTACTGTATATCATAAGTAATAATATCAGAATTTGTACAATTTCTCTGTAAAACACAAATCCCAAGGCTTTAGATTACTGTACTTCAACACCCAAATAATCTCACTCTCATCCATTTAGGATTTTTTATTCATATTAGACTACGTAACAATTTCCCTTAGCATTTTATTGTCAATTTCAAGAAAAAATATTTCTTCATTTACATTTTTTTACATTTCAAAGTGAAAAATTCTTAAAGTTGTATTTAAAACATTTCAAGTTTGTAATAGTTGTTGTTTTATCTTTCCACTTAAATTATTTGCACACTTCAGTAAAAATGTTTTAATCTAAAATCTGCTCTTCATAATTGTTAAACAGAAGATGAAAATATTAAAGAAAGGTTCCATGGTGTAAGCATCAGTTAGTACCATCGAAAAGACAAATATCCCTCAATGGAGCTCTACCAAGCTCACCCTATACTGTATGTGATATTAATGAGTTAAGGAGCATGACGTCTGTGTCAAAACAATAATTCTCAAAGTACAGCAATTTGCAAATGTGAAGTCAAGACCTTTATACCCGACAATCCTTTCATTTTTAGGGTGACTCATGTCTTTTGGGAAGGTTTTCATTTTTCTAGGATGAATTACCTTCTTTCCTTATATACTGTACCTGCTCAAGCTGAGAGACTTTTTGATGACCGTGGTAAAGCATTCATCATGTACCTCTTGAGTTTCTCTTTGTGCGTTTCCAAATTGTTTGAAAAGCCATATCCTGGCCATTCTTTTTATAGACAGTTTGAAGTTTGATTTGAAATATGTTTTTTTGACAAACTGAATTGACTTGTCTTCTTGCCCATCAAATGTTTTTCTGCTTTCTTCTTTTCCCACTGAACTTATACAAACCCAAAACAAAGCAAAAAAATGATGTTGTGCTTTGGCTGCACAAAACTTAAAGTATGTTACATTTGGTAGCTCACTTTTCTCAGAAGTGACCACAGTGATGGCCTGAAACTTTACAAGGTCTGCAAATTCTAGGGTGACCAAGCGCCCTCTTTTCCCCTGACATGTCCTCTTTTCACGTTCTGTCCGGGGCATCCGAGGTGGGTGGGGTCAGAGATCAATGACAATGTCCAGGTTTTATTGTTTTTCACTGGGAATAGGCGTGTACTTAAAGTACCTGGAGCGAATAAAGCACTCTGTGTTACGTCCCTCTCACAGACAGAACAGACAGCGGTTCACAGTGTATCTTTTACAATGTAACTTTAACACTTCAAACGATTTATGTGTGTGTTTGCTATCATGTGGCCTTAGTGGCTAAGACACTAGTCTTACAGCCCAAGGGGTGTAGGTTTGAATCCAATTCTTGATGTGTTGGTCAAATTAAATTGATGATTGATTGAAGCATACATCTCTCGTGTCCTGTGTCAGGTCTTTGATGGATTTTGGTCCCTGGCTGTTCCTTAAAAGCATGACTGCTTTTCAGTACTTTTGCATTAGAATCAGTGTCACTACTGGTAGCATGAGGTGATAACTGGACACCACAGATGTTGCACTGGCAGTCCAACTCCACCAGGATGACGCATCAATATGTACCATTACCAGAAGGTATGCTGCATTGCAGCACAGTCTCAAGAACATGGAAGAGATTCCAGAAGACAAGCAGTTACTCTAGGAGAGCTGGACAGGGGAGTCTAAGGTCCAGAACCCATCAGCAGGACCACTATCTGCTCCTTTGTTCTATACGTATGTCTCTGCTCAAACCATTAGAAACAGACTACATGAGGGTGGCCTGAGGGTCCAGTAGTGTGCCCTGTAGAAAACGACTCACCATGGAGTTGATTAAATAAAGACAAACATGGAATCAATCGGCAGAGTTGTTACAAGCTGTCAAGAAGGATTCTTTGAATAATATTATCCATTTGATGAGGTAAACAGTCCAGCAACTAGTAAAAGTTATCGTCACCTTCAAAATAAAGGTCTGCTCGAAAGAGTTCACATGATAGACAGAAAAAAGACTCAGAGTTCATCCAAATATTGTCCCACAGCTCCACACAATAATGGTATACATGTTTTACACATTTTTATTGAGTGGGGAAAAAAAACACTGTAAATGTGTAATTATTTCAAATTTCCACCATTACAGTTTTCATCTTGCGCACCCCCAGGGGTACACACACCACAGTTTGGGAATCCCTGTCCTAGAGGATGAAGGCATTGATAAGAGGTGACCGTGGCCTAGATTGATGAGGAGCTGCCTTCCATGTGGGAGACCGGTTCAAACCCCAGTCTGGCCATGTGTCAAAGTATCTGAACCTCATGCTGACATACTGAACCTGTAGAGAACAAATATCAGTATGGATATCCTGCATACTTATCTGACTGTTGATATCTGATGTGTTTTCAATGTGTTTCTTGAGCAGTGTAGTTCTGTTAATCAGCTTGTACGTCAAATATTTCCATTTTTTAGCCTGTCTGTTTAAAACTGACATACATTTCACTATATAGAAATGAAATTAATTGTAAATAAAAATGTCATCTTTCTAGACTTGGTTCACTCCTGTAGTGTTTTGAGAACAATGCCTCTGGACACCAGTAAAGACCAGTTAAAAGGCCCATTTACACAATTACAATAAGAGCAACAATGCATTATATCATAAGTAATCAATTTTTTTAAAATAGAAAAGGCACAGTAATCAAGCTTTGTAGAAGTGCTTCAGCTTAGCTATTATACCTTGTAACAAGCTAATTATCTATCTCCCTACGCAAATGCTTTTCCACTAAAATGATTCCAATCATTCCTCTTGAGCTTTATCCAGCACCGGACCAAGAATAAAGACCTTGAATGGGCACATGATTATCCTTTTGCAGACCATTTCCATTTGGGAGAAAAACTCTTTCAAATTGAAGGTTTGAGTTTCAAAACAAAGCTCTTTAATTTTTGAAACAGCAGCAGTAAAAATAAAGTTTATGACCATAAAACCATGGCAGAAGAGTTCAATGTCCTTAAGGTGAAGTAGTAGTTTTCCCCAATCAGCAGTCAGCATTTTACTCACTGCCAGTGAACTCCATAAACACCCGTTCATGCAGTTTATTGCCACGTTCGCTGTAGCTTGCCATACTCATCACCTTCAGGTGTAACTGCTCTCCTGTGTCATCACGTGTAAACGAAGGAGGCGGTGAGGGATACAGTATAAAAAGGAGCAGTCTTGTTCCCAGCACCTTGCATTTTCCTCAGCTTGCCTCAGCAGCTCTGCTACTCCTCAAAGACCACCAGAATGGCCTTCGCTGGAAAATGGGAAGTGGAGACCCAGGAGGGATACGATGAGTTCTGCAAGCTTATTGGTGAGAACCCAGACCAAATCCAAAACCATCCCTAGACAAACATCAAGAGCATCTTAATTTTCTGGAGTTGTCAGGTTTTCTCTAACCTCACATTCTGCTCTAGGTATCCCTGAAGACATCATCGAGAAGGGCCGTGACTACAAGATGATCACCGAAGTCACCCAGGATGGGGACGCATTCTCCTGGACCCACGTCTACCCCAAGAACGCCACAGTCACCAACAAGTTCATCATCGGCCAAGAGTCCGACATGCAGACCATTGGAGGAAAGAAATTTAAGGTAGGATAGAAAACTGGTTGGTGTTTTTTACCTTAGTAAACCTGTTCAAACAATCACTTCTCATGATTTGTGTTTTACAGGCCACAGTAAACATGGAGGATGGCAAGCTGGTTGCAAGCTTCCCCAACTACCGCCAAGTCAGTGAGATCAGTGGAGGCAAACTCATCGAGGTAATTAAACGTCCTTTGGGCTTTAATGTTGAGAAACTCATGCAGGAATCATTAGAGTAATCAAAGTTATGTCTGCAGCTGTGAAGCAACATAGAGCTAACAAGGAATGGAGTTTATGGCAGTGTCATTGAACTCACCTTAGCCAGCAATTCAGTTAACCATAACACCTGAACAGACATGACTCAGCTTTAAAAATTCACTTAGAATTCATAAAAAACATTTAGACCTCTTAACTCAGACCTCTGGGGGACAGGGGTCAGTCTGTTGCTCCCAGTTTGTCGGTACTCACTCTGTGGATGCATTTAAAAAGCAGTTAATAAACATTTTTGTTTAATCAGCATTTTTTTCTACAATTTAATTGTTTTCCATGTTTTACTATTTGACCCTATGTTGATCTGGTTTTATTGTGTCTCCGGCTGTTTCTGTATTATTGTACTGAACTCTGTTTTGATGTAATTTTACTGAACAGCACTTTTTATGACCATGTCTGTGAAGACGCTTAACCAATAATCCTAACTTACCTAACTAAAAAAAAAAAGTGATATCAGTCTGGATGACCCAGGTTAAAGAACGTAGTGAGCCGATGCTGAAGAAAAGTTTATTTCTCATAGCCTGAACATTTATAAATAATAAAGAAATATACAAAAAAAACCTGATCTATCTTACACTGTTCTTTAGGATCTGTTTTGATTGAGATTTGATTAAATATGACTAAAAACTGAAGCATTGCTCCTGCTTTAATAATGTTTGTCTCATTTTTGTTCTTTTTGTAGATCTCCACAGCTGGCTCTGTAGTGCTGAGGAGAGTCAGCAAGAAGATCTAACTGACCTTTGACCTTTTTTGCATCTGTAACAGAGATCTCTAAACTAAAGCAATAATAAAGTATTTTATACCAAAGTGAACTTGTGTTTTTGTCAATATTGAAATGACGGTAACTCAATAAGAAGAGAGTTAGTTAAAAGCTGACTTTATTTATGAATGAAGGAAATGTGACTGGAGCAAAGCAGGGAGTTAAAGGGATATTTCAGCAATTTTGGAGCAGTGTTCTTTCATTTATTTGTATACAGCAGAGGTCACTAGCAGCTGGACGTGCACGGTCCAGATCCAGAGCTGGTTCTCTCCGGACTGCACAGCGGGGGCGTGTCCAGGGAGGCATGTGAGCGCTACTGAGGAGCTACCGCGGGGAGGGGCCAAGCGAGTCACGCACTCGCGCCAACCCTTTTGTAGAGTTTGCGCAGAATACTACTCCTACGTCTCGGCCCCTCCCGCGCAGCTCCAGGAAGAGATGCTGCTGCTGTGTACAGGCAAGCAGCCTCCTTAAAGTAAAGTTTATATAGCACCTTTCACAGAAAAAAATTACAAAGTGCTAGGAAAACAACAAACTTTGGAGAAAATTATTTTCCCTTTCATTTGTCAATTAGAAAAAACACAACACAGTACAAAATGAAGTAATTTACTAATACAAAATACAATGTAGATGGGGTGGTGGTGGGGGGTATACATACCGAACTTAGTAAGTGAGTAAAGTTTTAGCGACTTTCATAGAAAATAAAAAATCACAAAGTGCTTCAAAAAACATCATTATTAAAACATGATAAAAGCACAATAAAAATAAAAAGAACAAAATGATTATTTAAAATACTATTAAGAAAATAAATATTGATCATAAAATAAATGAATACAGATGATTAAAAACCAATGAAAAAACATACAAAGTTAAATTAAAGCAACTTGAAATAATTGTGTCTTCAGCTGCTTTTTGAAGGTGTCCAGACTGTCAATACAACGTAAAATAAAGGAAAATAATTCTAAAGCTCAGGTACAACACTGGCTTTAACACTTCAGCAACATAAAGAGGAGCCTGACCATGTAGGGCCTGAAAGTTAGTCAGGATTTTAAAATGAATTCTACATTTAACAGGTAACCAGTGCAGAGACCTCAAAATAGGAGTGACTTGAGCTTTTCTTAAAGAGTGTGTTACAGTAAGTGTTTAAGTCGAAAGAAATAAGTGCTGTACTTTCCTTAATGTCATACATGGGACAGAAATATGGGTAATATTTTATGGTAATATTTTATATAGCTCTATCTATAGATCAATTTTTATTGTAATGAAATTACAAAGAACAAATCTGGTTCTAAATCAAATCCTCATGAGCCAAATTCAAATGTATCTGTTTAGTCACTAATGCTCCCTTCCACACTGTGATCTCTATAAACTGATGGGCTGACCCTCCCTTCATACCTGGAGACTCCATCACTGGCTTCTATTTGTCTAAAAAAACAATTCAGGGCAAGACACCTCTGTATCTGTCCTCTACTGTCTTTGGCTGTAAATCCTTTTATTCTGTAGCAGCATGTGACTGGAACACTTTACTAAACACCCTGAAACTTTACCTCTGACATCTGATATATCTTTAAATCTAAACTTCAGCAGATTATTATGCATAATGACAGTGATGCTGTTTACAAAAAGGGAGAGAGCAGACTTTACTTCTTGAGGAAGCTGAGATCTTTCATGTTTGCAGCAAGATTTTCCAGATGTTCTATAGGTCTGTTGTGGAGAGTGTAATCACATCTGCAGTCACCTGTTGGGGCAGCAGCATCAAAACCAGAGTTCTTAAAATGTTGAACAAGCTGATAAAGAAGGCAGGGTGTGTTCTGGGGACTTTGGAGCCTCTAGAGCTGACTGGCCAAAAAAGGACACTTCATAAAATGAAGAACATGATGTACAACCCTGAGCATCCTCTACACATGACAATAGCCCAACAACAGAGTGTCTTCAGTCAGGAGCTTCTTCAGATCTGCTGCATCACAGAAGAACATGACAGAATCAACTGCACACCCCTGATCACAAACTGACATACTGCAGCATGAGCTGAGAGGCTCATTCTAAGTTTCATTTCCCATAGTGGGGCGCTATGGAGGTGATTGTGGACACACACACGCTGCACAGCCTGCACCGGCAGACTCACAGCAACGGCGTGCGTACAGGTACTTCCTTCAGGAAATCAATAAAAACATGATGTGTACCCCTAGTTATAACCAGAAACCTTCATTTTGATGTAGGTCTAGAAATAGAAGGGAAGGGGTCTGATTATCACTTTATAAATGCCAATAAATGTGAAAGAAATCTATCACTTTTATTATCAAGGCGTTCTGGAGAGAAATATTCTGTCCTGTGATGGAAAGCTTGGTTTTTGGTAGGATGTGTAAAGGCTTTTCTCATGGGCCCTTCAACAAGATAATGACCCAAAACACACAGCTAAAAACACCCAAGAATGACAAAAAGATTGGACTATTCTGAGGAGGCCTTCGTTGAGCCCTGATCAAAATCCCATTAAACATCTGTGGAAGGACCTGGAACATCTGGTGACAAAAAGCCTTTTGATGTTTAACACTTAGAAGATCTCTGTCACAAAGTACTATCTTTTTTGGCCTTAAAACTAAAGCTAACAAGATTTTTTGCAAATCCATTTGCTTTAAGTTAGGGACATATACTATTTACCAATGGAAATGAAAGAGGCTTCAGTCATTTGAAAATTCAAATATTTTTGGGCTTGGTTAACTCCTGTAGGGTTTTAAAGTCCTAACAATGCCTCTGGACACCAATAAAGACCTGTTCAAGGCCCCTTTACCCAATTACATAGTTAAGATAAATGCATTGAGAATAACATTGCATTGCATTTTACTGAGTTCTTTTTCTAACTTCGTTCGGTGTTTCACTATGGGAATCGCCTTGGCGTGACCAACTACGGAAGCTCCAATGACATCACGTCTGTCTGTGACAGACAGGTTGAGCCGTGCTCGGGCTCCACCCACCCGACCTTACCACGGCCAACTGACCCCTCCTACTCATTCTTGCTTTCTTCCCGTGAGAAGACTACACCGGAGCTCCCTCAGTGCCTTCAGGCTAGCTGGTTTGGCTGCTCAACCGTTCTCAGGTGCACCGTTAAGGACAGCGCCGCCGAACGTGGCTTACCGACGCTGGTCTGGATAGTGCTGAGTGAGTACTCGTGCAGAGTATATTTGCTACACTTTATAGCGGAAGCAGTGACCGCGTCAAGGCGAACTGTTCCGTCTGCTTCTCTGTCGTTGTTGTCAGAGCGGTGGTCGTGAGTGTAGCGCAAGCTAACGCGTTAAGGCGAGCTTTTCTTGTTGTTTGGTTAGCATTAGTTTGCTAGCAAGCTGCGTTAGGTGCAGCTACCGTGTCAAGACGAGCTGACCTGTACGTGGCTTCCAGGCTAACGATAGTAAGGCGACCGTGTCAAGACGCGCTTTTCTGCCGTTAGCGCTATGGCTTCAAAGTCCGCTCCCGTAGAGGGGTCGGAACTGAAGGCTAAGGAGGTTGTATCCCGCCCGTGCCCAGCGTCATGCGGTGCTTCGGTTTCGGGCAGGGACCCCCATCCTATGTGCATAGCGTGCATGGGCTCTAAACACGACCAAGCTTCGCTGGCTTACCCGCAGGCGTGCCCGCACTGCTCCTCGATGCCGGAAAAGATCCTGGAAAGGAGGCTGAGAGTGGCAGTGGCGAGTAGCTGGGACCCGGGTCTCCCCACAGCCGTGCCTGTGGCTGCAGGCGACAGCCGTCAGCAGCGGGCCACCACGAGCTGGGCAGACATGATGGAGCAGGAGTCCCCGCTGCTGTTTGAGGGGCTTCTCGACAGCGAGGAGCTCGAGACTGGCGGTGTCGAGGCTGAAGGGGACGTGAACTCCGACCTCCTTGATCTGGAGGACATGGAGGAAGAGGAGGAGGACTCCACTTTTCCGGCTCAACACTCCAGGCCACCCAGTGGAGCTGACACGGCTCCCCAGGGGGACACTGACCTGTATGAGGTCTGTCGGCGCGCAGCCACAAAGCTGGGTATCCAGTGGCCTGCAGCCCAAGGGGCAGAAGGAGTGGAACGTGACCTGTACGATGGTAAGAGGCTTCCACCAGCCTCTGCACCAGCCAAACAACTCCTGCCAGCTGTTCCAGCTTGCATGAGGGAGATGAGCCGTCACTGGTCGAGCCCGTTTAAGAGCAAACTCCCCACCAAAGGATGCTCTAAACTTGAGGTTCAGGGAATGGGTGAGCTGGGGCTGACCGAACCCCCAGCTGTGGAGCCTTCAGTGGCTTACCACCTTCACCCCAACCGCAGGTCTGTGTCAGCATCGTCAAGCATCTCTCTTCCATCCAAATTAGACCACCTCACGGCGTCTATTTATCAGAGAATGTACAAGTATGCTGGTCAGTCTGTGTGTTCTCTTAATGCAGTTACACTGTTGTCTGCATACCAAGGAGAAATCTTGGAGGAGATGAGCCGCCAGCTGGACTCTGGCGCTCCAAACCCTGCTCTGTGGGATGAAATCTGTGTGGTTAACAATCTCATCCTGCGCTCCTCCAGAGGAGCGGTTCAGGGCTGTGGTCGTGTGATGGGGCTGGCTGTCTCTGGTGAGAGAGCTTTATGGCTAAACCTCTCGGGTCTGGGTGATACCCAGAAGGCGGAGGTCATGGACGCCCCATATGACCCCTCCAAAGGCCTCTTTGGCCCAGCTTTGGAGAGGATGAGGGAGACAAGCACTCGCAGGAAGCAGGAAGGCGAGGCCTTTAATCTCTGCTTACCTCGTAAGCAAAACCCTCATCCCACCCAGGGACCCAGACCTGGTTTTACAGCACCTGCCACGGCTATACAGGGCCGGCAAGGTGGTGCCAGGTCACAGAGACAAACAGGAGGACAACCAAAAAAGGCGGAGAACCCCCGTCCATGGGGCAAGCACTCCTTCGCAGCAGTAGCTGCCAGGAACCGCTCGTCTCACCCCGGCGAGGGCAAGAAGAAGCGGACATCCTAGCCGCTCCTCCTCTGCTTTCCCCTCCTTCAAGAAAGAGGAAGCTGTCGGACGGGGAAACAAGTCTCTGTGTTCGGGATTTGGTCTCTCCTGCAGTTCCCAGTTCAGCAGGAGTTCGATTCACCCCTCTTTCCCAGGTTCAGAGAGGAGGGAGGAGTGTAGTGCAGAGAATATTGTGTTCCCAGGCACCTCTGTTTTGTTGCACACTCCAAAACACTTTGGAAATAAACTCTTGTTTGAGTCCAAATGTGTCCTGGTTTATTCCAGGGAAAAATCTCGAAATAAAGAGTTCAGTTCTGCAACCAGGCACACAGCCAAGGGCGAACTGCTCTCCACCAGCAAAAAAGGTGAAAACAGAAACTTGGGTCAAACCACCTTTCTGTCCGACAGGGGGAGCTCGAGCTCTTTCGTCCGGATCGGCCGAGTTGTCGGGGGTCACGAAGGTGACATCACCCAAACACGAGGCCCTGTCGGCTCGGGTCGAACAGTGGCGCGCATGCGCAGTCCCCTCATGGGTCCTGGGGACCATTTCTCGGGGTTGCAGGCTCCAGTTTGCCACGAAGCCGCCCCGTTTCAATGGGATTATAACCTCCGGAACCGGAGTGGATTCAGCGCACGTCCTGGAGGACGAAATCGCTTCACTGTTGGACAAACAAGCCATCAGAAAGGTACCGGGCGTCGAGGCCCACCAGGGGTTTTACTCTCGTTACTTCCTCATTCCGAAGAAAGACGGGAAAACGCTCCGCCCTATACTCGACCTGCGTGTGTTGAACAAACACTTACGCAAGTACACGTTCAGAATGTTGACTCACAAAACACTCTGTCGCTCCATCCGTCCCGGGGATTGGTTCGTAACAATCGACCTCGCGGACGCGTATTTTCACATCGCTGTTTATCCACCACACAGGAGGTTTCTCAGGTTTGCTTATCAGAGCACAACCTACGAGTTTCAAACCATCCCGTTCGGTCTGTCTTTAGCACCGAGGGTGTTCAGCAAATGTGTGGAAGCAGCGCTGTCCCCACTCAGGGCTCGGGGCATCAGAATTTTCTCGTATATAGACGATTATCTGATATGTTCTCACTCTCGAGAACAAGCTATCAGCGACTCCCAGGCGGTGCTACGTCACTTGACCGACCTGGGTTTCCAGATAAACTGGACCAAGAGCCGCTTGATCCCCATGCAGTGCACCGAGTATTTGGGTCTCAAGCTGGACTCCCTCTCGTATCGTGTCATGTTGTCACAGGGGAGGATCATGTCCTTCACACAGTGTCTCGGACGTTTTCGGCGAGGAAATCTCGTCTCGTTCAGATTTTGCCTGCGCCTTCTCGGCCTCATGGCCTCGGTTATTGCTGTAGTACAGCTGGGACTTCTGATGATGAGGGATTTTCAGTGGTGGGTGAAGTCGTTGCGACTTTGCTCCCGCCGTCATCTCAGCCTAGGGTGAGAGTAACTCCCAGCTGTGTAGCGGCTCTGCAGCCGTGGACGGACCCCGCGATCTTTACGACCGGGGTTCCGCTGGGGGCAGTGACGAACAGGGTCACCATGACAACAGATGCATCCCTCACGGGCTGGGGTGCGACGTTGATGGGCAGAGTCGTGAACGGCGTTTGGTCACGCAGTTTGAAGCAAGTTCACATAAATGTGCTGGAACTGCTGGCAGTATTCCTCGCTTTAAAACACATTCTGCCTTTTGTAAGGGACCGCCATGTCTTAGTGAAGACAGACAACACCACGGTTGTGGCATACATCAACCGGCAGGGTGGGACTCGATCCCTTCAGCTACACAGGCTGGCCTCGAGACTGATCTGGTGGTGCAGCACCAGGCTCCTCTCAGTTCAAGCAACTCAAGTAGCGGGGTGTATGAACAGAGGAGCAGATCTGTTATCCAGAGGGAATCCATTGTATGGGGAGTGGAAGCTCCACCCCCAGGTGGTTCGCCAGGTATGGCAGAGATTCGGTCAGGCCGCCGTAGATCTCTTCGCCTCATGGGAAAACTCCCATTGCCCCCTGTTTTTCTCCCTGTCAGATGCGGACGCGCCTCTAGGGGTAGATGCGCTGGCTCACCCGTGGCCGAACGTGCTGCTGTATGCATTTCCTCCTCTCAGTTTGATTCCCTCAATTCTATCACGAGTGAGGGAGCAGGGCCTGACCTTGATACTGGTGGCCCCATGGTGGCCATCCAAGCCCTGGGTGGCAGAACTCATGCAGATGGTGTGGGACAAACCCTGGCCCCTACCTATTCACAGGGACCTTCTGTCACAGGCCAGGGGGGAGATTTATCATCCCCACCCAGACCACATGGCACTCTGGGCCTGGCCCGTGAGAGGTGGAATCTAAATTAGGGATGTCCCGATCAGGTTTTTTTGCCCTCGAGTCCGAGTCTGAGTCATTAGATTTTGAAGATCTGCCGATCCCGAGTCCCGATCCGATCTTTTTAATATGTTGTTGTGATCAACTTTATAAAGCCTCCAGACACAGACATACTCACACTTTCTGCTTCAAGCTGCTTCTGAGTTCTACTTTGTCGATGTTTAACTAATAAAAACAAACAAGTAACAAAATGATGTCATGCTGCAGACATAAATCCATCCATCTGTATACTCTATCATATCCATATACAGTATGTTTAAATACTTAAACATAATTCTCTGTGCACAAAATTAGTTTGTGGTTAAAGTAACTTTTTGAGGAAAATCTTTTTTTCTACAGCTGTTCAGGTGCAGAAATGTCAACATTATTTTAACACTCTGCTCCATTTTTGCCCAGAAAGAACAAAAATGTTAACTGACAATGACCCGGATCATTTCTTAAGTCATCAGCTCCTCCTTCACTCCTCCTCCTGCTTCATTATCCTCTGACTGCAGCAGCTCTGAACAACTTATTAATTAGAATATTTGGAGAAATCCGTCAGTGTTGTGCGCATTTTTGAGCGACATTTAATCAGGAAGCTCCTCCTCAGAAAGCGCTTTTTAAAAATCTAAACATTGCTCAATTTATTTCCAGACGGGGGGCGGGTGTGGTGCTGCGCACAGAGCAGAATCTCCTCCTGAGGCAGGAGGGAGACGCGGCGTAGGGGGAACTAGTTAGCACGGGTATGACTCGCTCCACGACGGCTTCTCCGCCTCCTCCAGACAGAGTACTCCCATCGGTGCTTACTTTCCGTTCAGGGGGAGGACGAGTCCTGGCGGCGGGTGTGGAGAGAGCGGCGAACCCGGTCGCTGCTCCATAAGCTGCATGTGTCCCGGTCCCGGCCCATCCCTCCTCCTGGACCGGCGGAAACTGATTCAAACTCTGATTATGGTTAATATAAGTGCACAAAAATAGACTATATATAAATCCCATGTGCTTTAGATTGTTTAACATATATTTAAAAACCCAAACTTCCTTCTGAAGGCATAGCGGCTTTTATTTTGGCGGGGAGGTGCGCATGTAGAGGAAACCCGAGTCAAAATCGGGAGGTGACGTCCGATACCGATCGAGTCCAAAATCACGTGATCGGGGCCGATTTCCGATCACGTGATCGGATCGGGACATCCCTAATCTAAATGCAGACGGACTGCCTCCGGAGGTCATTGATACAATTCAGAATGCAAGGGCCCCCTCTACTCGCTCTCTTTACAGTGGTAAATGGCGAGTTTTTGAGAAGTGGTGTGAGGAGAGACAGATTGTCTCTTTTCAGTGTTTTGTTGTGGATATTCTCTGTTTTTTACAGAGCTTGATGGAGAAGGGCAGGTCTTTCTCCACTATCAAGGTTTATCTGGCGGCTATTTCAGCCTGCCATGTGGGGTTTGGTGACAAACCTGTGGGTCAGCACCTTTTGGTGTGTCGCTTTATGAGGGGCGTGCGCCGCAAACTGCCGGTCTCTAGACCGCTGGTGCCATTGTGGGACCTCTCGCTTGTGCTAGAGGCTCTCTGTCGTCATCCTTTTGAACCGTTGGAGGGGGCTAGTATGAAAGTACTCTCTTTGAAGGTGGTTCTGCTTTTGGCTTTGGCCACGGCTAAGAGAGTGAGTGATCTACAGGCTTTGTCGATCAGTCCTTCTTGTTTACAGTGGGCCCCGGGCTTCACTAAGGTGTGTTTAAGGCCCAATCCGACGTTTGTGCCTAAGGTGATGGATTCATCATATAGGTGTTCTTCGGTGGAGCTGTTGGCATTCCACCCCCCTCCTTTTTCCTCAGCTGAGGAACAGGAGCTTAACTGTTTATGCCCTGTTCGGGCTTTAAAGACTTATGTGGACAGGACGTCTGGTTTCAGGAAGTCTGACCAGCTGTTTGTTTCTTGGGCCACCGCCCATAAGGGCAAACCTGTGTCCCGTCAAAGGCTAGCTCACTGGATTGTGGAGGCTATCAGTCTTTCTTATAGATGTAAGGGTGCTCAACCCCCTGTCGGGTTGAAGGCTCATTCTACTAGGAGCATGGCTACATCTTGGGCCTTATTCCGTGGGGTATCGGTCCAGGATATTTGTGCAGCGGCTAGCTGGGCAACACCGCTTACGTTCGCACGATTTTACAGGCTGGACGTGTCCCGGCCATCATTGGCACACTCAGTGCTTGAGGCAGGTTCTACGGAGCCCACATAATGCGTGGCTGGAGGCTGTTGTGGTTTGCAGTCTCAGGGTTAACCATGCAATCCGGGAGCGGGCCATATCTCCCATAGTGAAACACCGAACGAAGTTAGAAAAAGAACGTTGGGTTACTTAACGTAATCCCTGGTTCTTTGATAACAGAGTGAGGTGTTTCACCAACAATTCCCTCCTTGCATGGGCACGGTAAGAAATCTGCCCAGAATGGGTAGGAGGGGTCAGTTGGCCGTGGTAAGGTCGGGTGGGTGGAGCCCGAGCACGGCTCAACCTGTCTGTCACAGACAGACGTGATGTCATTGGAGCTTCCGTAGTTGGTCACGCCAAGGCGATTCCCATAGTGAAACACCTCACTCTGTTATCAAAGAACCAGGGATTACGTTAAGTAACCCAACGTTATCAATGGAAAATGATGAAGAAGCTTTGCAAAATTTCTATTAATTGCTTGAGAGCTTTAAAAACACCTGGTCATGCAGTTATTTGCCCAGTCCGTTGTAGCCGGTGGTACTCATCGTCACATGCAAATGAAGGAGGTAGTGGGGCATATAGTATAAATAAGGAGCGGTCTTGTTCCCAGCAAGATACATTTCCTCAGCATCTCTGCTACTCCTCAACTCACCAACACCACCAGAATGGCCTTCGCTGGAAAATGGGAAGTGGAGACCCAGGATGGATATGATGAGTTCTGCAGGCTGCTTGGTGAGAACCCAGACCAAATCCAAAACCATCGACAGTCATCAGGAGCATCTTAAAGCAGCATTCTGGAGGATTTCATCAAGCGAGCAGTTATTTAATCTAACGTCCAAAGGCTCCTCCTCAAAACATCTCGACACACGCGCGTCCGGTCGCGTGTGTGCGCGTGCACGCGGCGCATATACGTTGCGGGCATGAACTGTACAGCTCAATGTGTAGGGTTTAATCACTCACAGTTCACAATCTTATTCCAACACTACGAGGGTCTGATGAGTCCTCTCTGTCCCTGCTGCTTCTGATATTAGCTCTGTTAGCAGAGAGCTGCTGCTGGACTCTGAAGCTGAACTTGACTTGGCCCTGGATGAACTTTCTGACCAAAATAAACGCATAATCCTGTCAAGTCTTGCCACTCCGTGAGGTGAAAGGTTTAAAATTAAAAATAAATCCATCTTTAGCTGGAGAATGGGTAGGTTTTTAGTAGAAATGAGCTGTGAGGCTGAGACGCAAACAGAGAAACACACGGAGCGTCCTGTACGACAGCGCCCCCTACTGGTACAGGTTTGGTCGATGCGCGTACATGTTGAGAGAATGCAGAAATTTGAATTTCATTGGCTGAAAAATGTCGGCGGCAAGACATAATGGAAAGGGGTCTCTAGGAGGAAGGAGGGTCTTCATCAGAATGACAGATGTTGGGGAACTCATCCCATAGATCATAGTTTAGACCTGAAACATCATTTAAAACATTTAGAAAACTTTGATACATAGAAAAATAATCCAGAGAGCCGCTTTAACTTTATGGAATTGTTATGTTTTCTCTAACTTCACATTCTCACCTCTGTCCTGCTCTAGGTATCCCTGAAGACATCATGGAGAAGGGCCGTCACTACAAGATGATCACAGAAGTCATCCAGGATGGGGATGCATTCTCCTGGACCCACGTCTACCCCAAGAACGCCACAGTCACCAACAAGTTCATCATCGGCCAAGAGGCCTACATGGAGACCATTGGAGGAAAGAGATTTTGGGTAGGAGGGAAGAACAATTGATGATTTACCTGGTAAACCTGTTAGAACATTGACTCAGTGACTTCTCAGGGTTCTGCTGGATCTAAGCTCTGCCTTTGATACCGTAGAGCACACTGTTCTTTTAACCCGTCTAAAACAGATCGGCATCTCTGGTGCTGTTCATAGATGGTTCACTTCCTATCTCACAGACAGGACTTTTATGGTCAGCATGGACACCTGTTTCTCCAGGGTCCATAGCATCACATGTGGTGTGCCCCAGGGTTCCATTTTAGGCCCAGTGCTTTTTAACCTTTATATGCTCCCTCTGGGCAGCGTCATCAGGAGACACGGGGTGAATTTCCACAGTTATGCTGACGACACACAGTTGTACATCTCCGTGTCTCCTGATGACACACAGCCAATGGATGCACTTTTTAACTGTACTTTAGACATTAAATCCTGGATGGCAGAAGACTTTCTCCAGCTCAACCAGGGCAAAACTGAAGTTTTAGTCATTGGTCCTGAGGCCCAGAGAGAGAAACTTTTACCCAAATTACAATCACTGTCTTAATCCTTCTTCAAAAGTTAAGAATCTGGGCGTGATCTTTGACTCTGAGCTGACTTTTATCCCTCACATTAAAAACGTCACCAAAATAGGTTTTTATCATCTCACAAACATCGCCAGAGTCCGCCCCATTCTCTCTCGGACCAATACGGAGACGCTGATGCTTTTATCACCAGTAGAATTGATTACTGCAATGCCCTGCTTTCTAGTCTTTCCAAAATGAGTACTTTAGGTCTACAACTTTTACAAAACTCAGCAGCCTGTGTCCTGACAAAGACCAGGAAGCGGGAGCACATCACTCCGGTTTTAAAATCACTGCATTGGCTCCCTGTATGTTTTAGGATAGATTTTAAGATACTGTTAATGGTTTTTAAGTGTCTTAATGGTCTTGGCCCTTCTTATCTTTCTGAACTGCTTTTGCCATATGAACCCTCGCGGTCACTGCGCTCCTCTGGCAGCCGTCTCCTAGTCATCCCTAAAGTCAGGACACACACCCACGGCGAAGCTTCTTTTAGTTATTACGGCCCTCGCCTCTGGAACGGGCTGCCAGAGGACCTCAGGACCACAGAGAACGTTCAGATTTTTAAGAATAGACTCAAGACCCACCTTTTTAGATTAGCTCTTAACTGATTATTATTTATTTAGTTTTTTATTCGGATTTTATTGGTTATTTTACTATTCATATAAGTTCTCGTTATTTTATATGCTACGCATTTTAATCCTCCAGTGTTTCCTCTGTGGAGCCCTCTGCCTTGAGACCGGTGGTCAGCGGTGGCGGCTCGGGCGCTCCCCGGTAGGGCCCGGGCAGTGGCGGGGGTTGCCACCCTCCATTCCCAGGTGCCCTTGGTTGGTGTGTGGCTGCTGACCTGGTTCTACAGCTGACGAGGCAGAGGGCCCACTAGATGGCGTGTTTCTCATTACTGGAGCCATCTGAGCTCAACATAGTGTTTACTGTGGTTTTTATGTGTATGTGTGGGTGTATGTGTGCCTGGGAATGGGTTTTGGACTGGGAGGGGAGAGTGTCATAATTGTTCTATGTGTGGGAAAGGGAAGGAATGTGGGTTGTATGGGTCATTTTAATCTGTCAAGCACTTTGTGTTGCTCGCTGGGGCATGAAAGGTGCTATACAAATAAAGTTTGATTTGATTTGATTTGATTCATGCTGTGTGTTTTACAGGCCACCATAAACATGGAGAATGGCAAGCTGGTTGCAAGCTTCCCCAACTACCGCCAATTCAGTGAGCTCAGTGGAGGCAAACTCATCGAGGTAATCACACTTCCTTTTTGCTTTAATGCAGGAATCATTAGAGTAATCAAAGTTATGTCTGCAGCTGTGGAGCAGCTAAAGAAAACAAGGAATGGTGCTTGTGGTAGTACTGAACAAACCTTAGCAAGCAGTTCAGTTAACCATGAATGGTTACTTTCTAAGTAAAATCTGGAGGTCTTGAATATAACTATAAACTGAAACAACGTATGTCCCTTTTTATTGATGTTTATCTTGTTCTTATTCTTTTTGTAGACCTTCACAGCTGGCACTGTGGTAATGAAGAGAGTCAGCAAGAAGATCGAATTGACCTAAATCCTGATCTAATATTGAAATATCCAAACTAAAGCAAAATCATTAATAAAGTGAGATGTAAACCAACATAAACTTGAGTTTTTGTCAATAATTTCTAAGTGATTGTTATTCAACATGAAAAGTTTTTTAGTTAGATAAACTTAACTCGTGAATCAGGGAAATGTAACTGAAGCAAAGCAGCAAATAAATATATGCAGGAGTAAGTGAATCAGTGGTATTCTAAGATCTGAGAGCAGTTTTCTTCTCAAGAATCTTATATTCAGGTACACACCAAGCTAAAAACATGATATTCTGCAAAGTTAGTGTTAGAAGAAAGCCAAAATCATTAAACTCACACCAATAAAATATAAACAATTGTCTTGAAATATTGCTCAACATCTAGTGGTGTCCAAAGTCAGTCTTCTAGGGCCGGTATCCAGCATGTTTTAATTCCTTCCTTGCTCCAACACACCTGAATCAATGGTTGAATCCCCTGTTCTGCAGAAGGTCTTTAATCAGCCACTAACTGAAATCAGGTGTGTTAAAGCAGATAAACCTCTAAAACATGCTGGGTACCAGCCTTCCAGGATCAGGACCACTAAAACAATCATTGTCACCAGGAGCTACTGCAGGAATTCCTCCTACCAAAATGTCTGAGGTGTGGTTTATCACTGGTACAGATCATGACTTTATTAAAACAACAGGAATGCTTTAGAAGGGAGGAGTCTTGAAAAAAATAAAACTTATTTAAGAATATAGAATTTTGGTCTTTTTTTAGATTCACATAGACTAAAACATCTGTCTTTATTACTTCCAACAAAAACAGCTGGGGTGCACAGGTCCATGCTGTGGTGCAGTGGCTCCTGGCTGGTGGCTTGGGTCAATGGATGTATTGGACCACCTACTTCCTCAGGGGCTGGTACACATGGCTGCCTCCCTCCAGCCGGGTGTGGGAGTCCCCCTTGTTACTGGCTCCCCTTCTCTCCCGGGCTCATGGTCCTCTCCTGGGCTCACTGGATGCTGGCTTGGCGATGCGGGGCTTGGCGGTGCGGGGTTTGGCGATGCGGGGCTTGGCGGTGCGGGGCTTGGCGGTGCAGGGCTTGACACTGCGGGACTTGGCAGTTGTGAATGATGACAAGACAATAGACACGCGGACATGATCAACTAAAACGTGAACCAAAAACATGGTCAAAGACATTGAGGACCACAAAAGGGGAAAACAGGACACATGACACACAGAGGGATGAGGATCGTGACAGAACGCTGCTGCCAGAGCTCTGATGAGAGATCAGATTTCTCCAGTTTTAGCATCACTTCATTGGCTCACTGTAAGATCCAAGTGTTGCTTCTATTAGAGATCTTCTTGTTTCAGAAGTCCCCAAACTGAGCTTGGCTCTCAGACTGCTGGTTGACTTGTGGCTCTTAGAGTTTCTAAAAGTAGAATGGGAGGTTAACACCCTGTAGACTAGGTCTTAGACTTTCCTCTCTAATAAATCCCATATAGCTTGTGTTATCTGGTTCATCCCTTTATTTCTGCTGCTCTAGACTCAGACTGCTGGAGGACAAACTGACCACATCTCCTCTCTCTGCTGGCTTTACTCTCTCTATAGTTCCTGATTTGATGATCTTCAGAAAACTGAAAGTTTTTCTTTGCATCATTTTTATCTTCAGAACTGTGGATATTAGGTAAAGAGAGGATGAGGAATTCAATACACTTTATGAAACAAATGTAGATGATACAATCAGACTGATAAACACAGGTTCTCGCATTTAAAGAGCTACTAGTCAAAATGAGCAAAACGTTGCATGATTCAGTTTTAAAACGTGAATAATTCCACTTTTTAATATTTTAATTGTATTTAAACAGCTAAAGTCAAAATGACAAAGAATGTGAACTCTGATCGTTATTTATTTTTATTTCATATTGAAAAAAGGTGGAAATTAGTACAGAACAAATTATAATTTTAGTTTTCATGTATGAAAATGAGGCAACAGTCAAATGAAAATTCAAATATCTCAGGGCTTGGCTAACCCCCACTGGGTTTCAACATCCTGACGACTCCCCGGTTAGCAGCATGTCACCATTTGTTCTCACTTCTTTAGTTGAATCCATGAAAATACCAAAAATAACACCTTCTGACATAATATTTTAGTACCAACAAGTTGAGAGCTGAAAACCTGATCTAAAGATGATCAATAAAAGGATGAAGCATCTCTCAGGTGGAGTAACCCGTTCCTCTTTTAACACACAATGCTCTATAGATGCTGTCATGATCAGATGCAAAAAGTGGACAGAAATAATGAAAAGCAGCCAAATTTAAAAGAAAACCACTGCAAGATATTTGAAAAGTTTGAAGAAAATGTCTTCATACATAAAAGACTTCAGGAAAGTCAAGACTTTTTTAACCATAAAGAAATGAGAGGTGGTTTGAAACATTTGCACAATAATCCATATTGTATATTTATTATTTTCTTTATTTGCTTTTATCTTGTTGAATTTTTCATTTGCTCCTAATTGATTTTTTTTTTTTTTTTTTTTTTGCATTAGAACGTTCCAGTTTGAGTTGGTCTGTTTTAGACAGACACTTTAGGGAAAAAGCCAAATAGACTTTTTTTTTAAACTGGTGCAAAACTTCTTTAATTTTCCTCTGAGATTACTTGAAAATGAAGCAACAGTCATTTAAAAATTCAGATATTTCTGGGCTGGTTCACCCCTGTAGTGTTTCAACACCCTAACAATGCCTCTGGACACCAGTAAAGCCCAGTTAGAGGCCCCTTTACCCAATTACATGATTAAAATAAATGCATTTAGAATAACAATGAATTTTATTATGAGTGATCAATGGAAAATAAAGAAGAAAAACAGGCACAGTAATCAAGCTTTGTAGGAGTGCTTCTATTATACCTACTAAGCTAATTATATGCAAAATGTATTCCCGCTAAAATTATTCCAGTCATTCCTCTTGAGCTTTTTCCAGCACCAAAACCGCAATAAAGACCTTATATGACTTTCCTAACTCTGACCATTTGCATTTGGGAGAAAAACTCTTTCAAAAGGAAGGTTTGATTTATAAAACAAAACTCTGTTTTTACTTTTTTGGGGGGGAAATGTGTTTATGATCATAAAACCATGGCAGGAGTTGATGTGGAATACTAGTTTACCCCAGTGAGTCATCAGCAGTTCACTCACTGCCTGTGAACTCCTGTTCATGCAGTTTATCCTCTCTAGCCTGCGGTACTCATCACCTTCAGGTGTAACTGCTCTCTAGTGTCGTCACATGCAAATGAAGGAGGTGGTGAGATGTACAGTATAAAAAAGAAGCGGACTTGTTCCCAGCACCTTGCATTTCCCTCAGCATCTCTACAACTCCTCAACTCACCACCAACACCACCAGAATGGCCTTCGCTGGAACATGGCAAGTGGTGACTATGGACGGATACGATGACTTCTGCAGGCTGCTTGGTGAGAACCCAGACCAAATCCAAAACCATCCCTAGACAAATATCAGGTGCATCTTAAGTTTATGGAGTTGTCTGGATTTTTCTTACCTCACATTCTATCAAATCAAATCAAAAAGCCTTTTATTGTCAGTCCACTATGTACAGACCCTAACCCTCTCTCCTCTTCGTAGTTCAGGTATAAAATACAAAAAAGTTTTAAAAAAGTATAAACATGAAAAATATAACAACTAACTAAATGACTGAGTTTAAAAGGTAACCCTGTGTACAACGTGAAATGGTCAATAGAGCAGATAACCAGTAACATTGGTGAAAGAAGTCAAACAGTTTAAGCAGCAATTGTTTTGTGCAGAAAGACAGCAGCAGAAGTAATATTGAGTTTTTTCATGGTAGCAGCTGAGTTAGCATACATGATACTGACACTTGTTACAGTCAAGTAGCAGGTGGGAAGTTGAGCATTCTGACTGCTTGGCAGATGAAGCTGATGGACAGCCTTGTGGAGCGGACCTGGAGGCTTCGGTACCTTTTCCCTGAGGGGAGGAGGCTGAAGATAAAGTGTAAGGGGTGGGAGGAGTCATCAGAAATGCTAATGGCTTTATGGGTGGGACAGGTGTGGACAATGTCCCTAAGAGAGGGCAGTGGGGGACAAATGATCTTGCAGGATGCATCTACAGTGCGTTTCAGGTACTTACAGGAGGCAGTGCAGCCTCCATAGTGCACAGATGCAGCTGGGGTTGATTATCTTGATTGTGCAACTGTAGATTGAGCACATGATGGGGTGGGGGGGTGATGTGAATGACTTCTCCTGAAGTCAACCACAATCTCTTTGGTCAAGGCCATGTTCATAGTTCTCACCTCTGTCCTGCTCTAGGTATCCCTGAAGACATCATCGAGAAGGGCCGTGACTACAAGATGAAAATAGAAGTCATCCAGGATGGGGATGCATTTTCCTGGACCCTCATTTACCCCACTAATGCCAAAGTCACCAACAAGTTCATCATTGGCCAAGAGGCCTACATGGAGACCATTGGAGGAAAGAGATTTAAGGTAGGAGGGAAGAATGGGTAGTGTATTACCTGGTAAACCTGTTAGAACATTGTCTCAATAGTTGCTTATGTAACATTTTACAGGCCACTGTGACCATGGAGAATGGAACGCTGGTCACATGCTTCCCAAACTTCCGCAGAGTCACTGAGATCAGCGGAGGCCAACTCATCGAGGTAAACACACTTCCTTTGGGCTTTAATGTTGACAAAATCATGCAGGGATCATCAAAGTTACACTGAGATGTTTTCCGTAACACCACCACAAGCTGAGCCCTCTCAGAGAGAATTTGCTATGAAGTTTTTTCTATAAATTGTCATAAATTGGAAATATAGCAAAAGAACAGACTTCCTGGAGCATTTCTCACCAGATGAATTTGCTTGATGAAGACTTCCTCTGCACCGTACGATCAAGCTGCTCCTCAGACATCTCAGTTGCATTACAGCCACAGTATTCATTAAATATAGTCACAATATGGAGGTGTGTTTTGGGTCTTTATCCTGTTGAAGGATGAAATTGGTCCAACGGAGTTCTGTCTACAGTGTATGGCATGGTGATGCCAAATCTTTTTAGAGCCTTGATTTCTAAAAATCCCTTCCATTCTGTACAAATCTCCTATTGTACCACTTCCAACCCCCCAGACCATCACACTCTATGAGATAAATGTGTATTTTCATAGCTTATTTATTTAAGTTGTCAGTCATTAATATATTTACTGATCAGCCATAAAGTCAGGCATAGAGTCATGATATTTACCTCACATCATGTACGATGATGCTTTGTTTGAATATCTTATTGAAATGAAATGCATTTTTTGTTTTAATAGTGTTTTTTTCTTTTTTGTTCCTTTTTGCAGACCTCCACAGCCGGCTCTGTGGTGCTGAAGGTAGTCAGCGAGAAGATTTAACTGATCTAACTGATCTTTGCCCTTTAGTAAAACTACAGCAGAAACCTCTAAACTAAAGCAAATCAATAAACTAAGATTCATGGCATCATAACACTTTGTTAAGTCATTATTGTTAATATGATGGTTACTCAACATAAACCAGTTTAAGGTTCTTTTTAAATGTAAGATTTGTCTCACAAGTCAGAAAACTGACATGGAGCAAAGCAGCAATAAATCTGCAGGCATGCAGAGTCAGTGACGGTGTAATTCTAAGATAGTTTTTTTTTTTCATTAATCACTTTCTTAGGAGCACATCAACCTCAAAAAGGATCTTCTGCAAAGTAGACAACATTGAACAAAAGCCAAGAGCTATTACTAAATTCATGCAATGCAAATTCCATGATCCGTTTTCTGGAGTTTTGCTCCAGGATGTTGGACCGCATTTTTTGTCACCAATTGCCTCTAGAAGGTATTTATCTGCAATTACTCATATCTAAATTTCTTACTGACATGAGACCTGGAGTTATTGGAGGCTCAACAAACTCTGGGTTTATCCATGACACAATAATGCTCTGATTAGAGTTTACAGCATTGTTTAGAGGTAATCCCAACAGAAAGGAAATCCTGACACAATGGCGTGGCATGAAGATTTTGTGGTTCGAAAATGAAAACCTATAAATCAATTACAAGTAATGGTAGATAAATGTTTAGAAGGAGTGTATGAAAAAATGTTTCTGAGTGTGAAGTTAGACCATAACATCTGCTGGAAGCCTTACGTCAGACACGGAATAACAACAAGTAACTCCATGATGGGAAAAACAAGACATATTCTGAACCAGAACATATTGAATATTTTATACTATTTTGAATATTTTATACTATTTAGTGGTTTTGTCCTACCTGAATTACTGTGTGGAGATATGGGGAACACACATACAGTACAAGATAAAGTATGCACATTAGTAAGTAGTAAAGCTTATTTACATCGCACCTTTCACAGGAAAAAACCACAAAGACACAAAAACATCCAATTTAAAACATGATTAAAAGACAAAGAATCAAACGCATCAAGATAAAAATAAAAGACTATTAAAAACATATCAATAAAAACACAATAATCAAAACACAAATAAAGATGGTTAAACACAATGAAAGAACATAGAAGGTTTACATAAAAGCAGTTGCACATAACAGGTATTACAAAAACAATCTATAAGAATAATTCATCAGGTTGAATGGATCATCGTTCAACCTGTTCATCGATCATCAAATGTCGTTTTTTAAGGTGAAATTTCTGGTTATGGACAAATTCAAAACAGTCCAAATATTGTACAGCAGATAATGTTAGAAAAAAGTTCACAGAAAGAGGGGGAAGGTTTGAGCTAAGAGGAGAGATTAACTTCAGACAAACTTAAACATATACAACAATAAGGAGCATGTGTAAAGAGGTCTGTGGAGTGAGCGTGTGGCATAATATAAATGATGAATAAAAATTACGCATAAATGTAAAGCAGTAAAGGAAAATAATTAAAAAAAATATATATATATATCCGTGTATATATATTGTTATTATATATATATTTTTTTTGTTGTTGTTATAATTGTCATGTTCTGCCCCCTTGTGCCCACTTCATGCCTTTGTTCCTCCTCCTGTGTCCTGCACTAATCCCCTCCAGGTGTGGCTCGTCTCCTTGATTAGCTCCCTCCCTATATATGCTGTTTAGTTCAGTCACTTCCTGTCGGTTCCTTGTGTTGTATCCCCAGCCTCATGTCTCCTATGTCTCCTATGTCTCCTATGTCTCCTATGTCTCCTATGTCTCCTATGTCTCCTATGTCTCCTATGTCTCCTATGTCTCCTGTGTCTCCTGTGTCCAGTCAGCAATAAAGCTGTTTGTGTTCAACCTCACCTGTTCCTGCCTCTGTCCTCCTGTGTTTGAGTCCTACTCTACCCCACTCATGACAATCAGTTTATGGACAATGTGATCCCTCCTACCTTTCATACAGAAAATGATCAATACCTTTTTTGTTTTGTTTTTTCTTTACTGAGTTGCAGTTTGGAGTTCAACTATTGTGTTGTGAACTGGACCTTTATAAATAAACTGAACTATTTTGTATTTATTCTATTTTAAACTCATACGGTTTGCTCCTTTTTAGATGACAATGGTTACTCCTAAACAGTTCACCAGTGTATCAATCTGATGTCCTCCTTATCTGTTCAGATAATGACCCATGTGTTAAACTCCTCATCCTCTCTATTCTATCCTGATCATTAAAACTGGTCCATCTATTTTCTTAGGTTTTGTTTAGGTTGAACCCTCAAAAGACATTTTTGTTTAATTTATGCCCAAACCTCATCGCGTATTTAAACAAGATACCAGTAGCTTTAAATAAATTTGATCATTTCTTCAGGCTCTTTGAAAATATTTAATTCTGTGGAGATAAGAGAGAGAGAGAGGTCAGGGAGTTCAACAGAATTCATGAAACAAATGCAGGTGATGAAATCAAACTGATCAAACTCAGAGTAAACACAGGATATGACGTTTAAAGAGCCACTTTGTCAAGAAGAACAAAACTTCTGAAAGATATTAAATTTTAAAAAATCCACATTGTTATCCATTTTTTAGGCTTGTTTTTGTTTTACTCAAGCTGCTAAAGTAAAAATTACAAAGAATGTACATTCTGATATAATTTAGCTTTTTCCACATTGGGAAGAGGCCAAAAAGCTGAATAGTGGTACAAAACAAATTATTGGTATAGTTGTCATGAGTAAAAAATGAAACAATTTTTTTACAATCTTTTTTCCATTTCTGGGCTGGGTTAACTCCTATAGTGTTTCAACATCCTAACAATGCCTCTGAACATCAGTAAAGCTCAGACAGAGGCCCATTTACCCATTTACATGATTCAATTTATGGTGTTGAATATACATGCATTATACTAATGATCAAATTATACTATCAAAATAAAGAAAAAGAAAACACCAATAAGTGCTTCAGCTCAGCTATTAAACCTTTACGGGCTAATGATCTGTCCGCCTACGCAAAATGTAATTCCTTTTAAAATGATTCCAATCATTCCTCAAGATTTTCCAGCAGAGGACCAAGAATAATGACCTTGAATAGGAACATGACTGTCCTAATGTAGACATTTTCTTTTTGGGAGATAAACTCTGTAAATTGAAGGTTTAAAACTTTATTTACCGGTACTTTTTGGGTTATGACCATCTAACCATGGCACGAGTTGATGTGAAGTAGTAGTTTACCCCAATGAGCCATCAGCATTTTACTCACTGCCAGTGAACTCCATAAACACCTGTTCATGCAGTTTGTTCTCTCGTTTATTGTAGCCTGTGGTACTCATCACCTTCAGGTGTAACTGCTCTCTTGTGTCGTTACATGCAAATGAAGGAGGTAGTGAGGCATACAGTATAAAAAAGGAGCAGCAACTTACATTTCCTCAGCATCTCTGCTACTCCTCAACTCACCAACACCACCAGAATGGCCTTCGCTGGAAAATGGGAAGTGGAGACCCAGGAGGGGTACGATGAGTTCTGCAGGCTGCTTGGTGAGAACCCAGACCAAATCCAAAACCATCGACAGTCATCAGGAGCATCTTAACTTTATGGAATTGTTATGTTTTCTCTAACTTCACATTCTCACCTCTGTCCTGCTCTAGGTATCCCTGAAGACATCAAGGAGAAGGGCCGTGACTACAAGATGATCACAGAAGTCATCCAGGATGGGGATGCATTCTCCTGGACCCACGTCTACCCCAAGAACGCCACAGTCACCAACAAGTTCATCATCGGCCAAGAGGCCTACATGGAGACCATTGGAGGAAAGAGATTTCGGGTAGGAGGGAAGAACAATTGATGATTTACCTGGTAAACCTGTTAGAACATTGACTCAGTGACTTCTCATGCTGTGTGTTTTACAGGCCACAGTAAACATGGAGGATGGCAAGCTGGTTGCAAGCTTCCCCAACTACCACCAAGTCAGTGAGCTCAGTGGAGGCAAACTCATCGAGGTAATCAAACGTCTTTTGAGCTTTAATGTTGAGAAACTCATGCAGGAATCATTAGAGTAATTAAAGTTACACCCCTCCAAACTTCCCTGACCATCACACTGTGTGTAGTATGATGTTTTTCATAGCTTAAATATTGAAGTTTTTAGTCATAAAGTTATTTATGACATATTTAGCTATCAGACATAAAGTAACATAGAGTAAGATCTGTTTGGATAATGCATTTTTTTATATCACAATAAAATGAAAGAACATATTTCTTGCTTTAATGCTGTGTTTTTCTTTTTGCAGACCTCCACAGCCGGCTCTGTGGTGCTGAAGGTAGTCAGCAAGAAGATCTAACTTCTAACTGATCTGTGACCTGTAGTAAAACTACAGCAGAGACCTCTATAGTGAAGCAAAACCAAATCAATAAACTGAGACATGACTATGTAAAACTTTGTTTTGTCATTCTTGTTCAAAGAATGGTTGAGGATGATGATGATGATGATGATGATTTGACATGAGTCAGAAAAATGCAACTGGTGCAAAGCAGCAAATTTACATCTGCAGTCATGCAAAGATGGTAAATGGCTTGTATTTATAGAGCGCTTTCTATAGTGCAGAACACCCCAAAGCGCTGTACAACACGAACAGTCACTCACCCATCCACACTCACACTCACACACTGGTGGTGATAAACTACGTTGTAGTCTCAGCTGCCCTTGGACACTCTGACAGAGGCGGGGGCTGCCATGCACCGGCGCCCTCCAAGACCCTCTGACCACCACCAGTAGGCAAGTTGGGTGAAGTGTCTTGCCCAAGGACACAATGACAATCTAACCCAGCTGGAGCTGGGGATCGAACCGGCGACCCTCCGGTTGCCAGACCGGCCACTCTACCAACTGAGCTAATGCCGCCTTAATGATGGTTTAAGATTGGTTTTCTCCTCGCCTCAGTGTGTTTTGCTAATCTGGTGCCAGGCCACGGGTTCAGCATCCCTATTAGGGAAGCCCAGACGGTCCTCTCCCCAGCCACATCCACCAGATCATCCAGTGGGACCCCAAGACATTCCCAGGCGCATTCACCACCTCAGCTGGCTTCTCTCGATGTGGAGGAGCAGCAGTTCTACTGTCAGTCTCTCCAGGATGTCTGGGCTCCTCACTCTATCTGTAAGGGCTGGTTCACACAAGAGGATTTTCAAATCGTTGGCTGATTTCAAATCATGAGAGACCACACACATTTTGGACAACATCCCTGAGTTGATGCTGAAAAGACCACACATCACACACAGACTGATTAAACTCACAAACATTCCCAGGTCAGATGTGAAATCTCACCGAACTTCTCCAGATCAAATGTGACTTCAGAGCAAACAAAAATGACAGCTTTTATTTTTATTATACTGTAAACAACAATGCACTCATGGCAGTTTTGTTGCTGGGTAAAACAAAGAATACAAACGGCTGTTTTGGTTTGGGACTCCCCATGCAGCTTGTGCCTGTGAACTCGCTCTCTGATTGGCTACATGTCACATTCCACAGGCTGCTCCTCAGGGGAACACCACACATGCTGCAATACCAGGTCAAGACAATCCAACATGTTGGAATTCCCCAATTTATGGTCAGAGCGGTTCTGACGTTCTTCTAAATGGATCACCCACCTGTAGCGCCGGCAAAGGCGTTACTATCTCTGAATTCTGACCTCTTGGTTCATCACTACAATAACTCATCTTTTTCCCAATAACTTGGATTAAAATGACTCTTTTATTATGTTGTAACCTGAATCAACATTCCTTCCAGGACCCGGTCGTGTCGGAAGACTCAGACGTTCTTTAGTTAATAATTAAACTCAAAGACTCTTTGATGTCTCATTCTAAAAAGACACTACCTTTAATCCACTGTCCAGAAATGTCTTAATATGATTAATTCATTTTCTTCCAGTATTAATGAATGTTGATGTTGCATCAGTATTATTTCATGTTTCTACTTTTGCTAAAAGGTTAAACCATATTAATAATCCATCTAAGTTTTTCCTGGGCTTCCTTAATGACGAGAACCACGTGACTTGGTAACTCCTTCCCATTGGGCCACGCGTCCAAAAGTTTCCACTGTCAGACTTCCTGCCTGGAAGCTAGCCAGTTCTCGTTCAGCCAGCAACGAGACGAGAAGCGATCGTTCCTCAGCTACACGATACGCTCAGATGCCGACTGCCCATTTTGGGTTCTAGCCCCAAACAGTCGAGGACAATTTCCCCTGGCTAGAAGCCAGACGCCATCCGTCTGCTTCTGTTCACCTGCCATGGGGAAGAACATGCTAGCCTCTTCCACCAGCCGATCATGGAGCTGCTGACCGACTCATTCAGACGCTTCCGTGCCTTGGACGCCCTCCCGGCCACCGGGGATAATCCGAGGTTCGTCAAACCAACAAACCCACAGACGAACCTCCACCTACCACGCCGAGGCGATCTTGGAGCGGTTTCAGCGAGGTACCAACTCCGATCTGGTAAACTGAGGCTCTTGATAAATAACACTCCTGTCAACTTAGTCTCAGCTCCCCTCATAACTAGCTCAGACTCCCTAGAGATATTTAATATCTCACGAGCTCTCGTCATTAACTCTCAGCTTAATAACATCAGAAGAATCTCTTAAGATGCACCATCTACCTCATATCTGTCTGTTCGTTCAATCTGTTTCTTTAATAAAATAAGTGTAGTCTAAGTCTGCTTCTGGGTTATAACTTCCAAATACAACATACGTAGGTCTTCCCTTTGAATCAAAAGAACCTAAGATATCCTGCATAACAATTAGTTTAGTGAAGGTAGCTTTGCATCGCTTAGCATAAAACCGACAGAAACTAAGCTAATAACCTTGCAGAAGTGTGTCCGTATTATAACAATAAAAACAGGTTATATTACGCTACACACCACACACCAGGAATATCTGATAAGATTATCTTTAAAGCCATTATTGTAATCAGGGACATCATTAAGATCGTTGAAAGGGGAGAATCTGGCCAAAGTTCAGCTGAAAAATCCTACTGTGTGAACCGGCCTTAAGGCTGGTTACCCTGCAGACCCGGCTGGGAATAAACCAACAACCCTGGACCCACATCTACCCCAAGAACGCCAGGTTCTTAGGGTAGATGTGGACAACTAGTTGCAGGACAACTGCTCTATGGAGCCACTGTCACCCCGTGAAGATCATCAACAGAACCAATGACAAAGGACAGCCCAGAGTCCAACTCTCACCAAAAACAAGTACGACTTACTACCGGCTACGCAAACCAGACTTTTGCTCCATTTGTACAGGGCCATCCACCATATGGTCCCATAGCGCCCCCCACAGGCTGTCCCTGGAGACAGGGTCATAAGCAATTTGCAATTGCTTCCCCAAACATTGAATGCATTTTTATTCATTTAACATTCATCTGAGCAATATCTGCAAGGAAATGCAAAGTTAGAATGTTCTTCATCTGTATATTAATATGTTAAAGATGTATTTCATTTCTTATTTCCTGGACATCCTTGGGGACACCCTGGAGGGGTTAAATGTTTATCACAGGGTCAGCACAGAGAGGGAGAACCATGCACACTCACGCATAGGGTTGATTTAGATCAGCTAGCCTATCTAAATGTTTTGGGATTATGGGAAGAAACCAGAGCACTCAGAGAAACTTTCATTTCACTGTACATGCAAACCTTACACACACCTCCAGTCTAGTTCTGAACTAGAGACCTCTTACTCCGAGGTGAAAGCATGAACTACACATAAAGAAATATTTCATCTATTATCCACAAATTATCCATACTCTGAACAGCTGTATTTTTATCTCAGTTGTAGAATCAGATGTTTCCACGCTTTCTCACGTGACTCTCCTTACTGGACCAACTCATTCCTTTTATTTCTATTGATCTTAATGTTGTCTTGACTTTTCATCCAAAGTGAGAGTGAGATCTCTGTCATATAGATGAGAGATAAGAGTCTTGAAATGCACTGAAATAGACACTGGATGAATGAATGATTAATTCTGAGTCTTTTCCTTAGTTTACTATAGTCTCTATCAACTGTTAAATGCTACGAAAGCTTCATTAAAACTGTAAATTTTGACAAATGTGTAAAAACCATTTAAGGTTGCTTGAGGAGGATTAGGCTACTCTTTTAAAATACGAGTTTAGGTAAGATGGAAACTGTAGCATTTCTGATGTAGCCTACCATAATAGTCAGCAGAATGAAGTCATGACAAATAAATACATTCCTGTTCTAATGTTTACCTTGAGCCGAGGCAACATTTTACCAGTGGATCTTTTTCCACAAAGTTTTTTGTTCTTTTAAAAACTACTAAAGTGTTTTTACAGCCATACACAACACAGCGTATTCCTCTTCTTGATGGTGAAACATATGCAGCTTTATTTATCCCTTCAAGGCCAGTTAATTGAACAAACCTCTTTCTATTTTGTTTAGCCAGTTCATAGAGCCAAGCATCTATCAGGATATTTCTTTTCTTCTCATCTTTCTTCCTTAATTTTTCCAGCTTCATTGAATCTCTGGTATTCTCTTTCCCTTTTTCACACTCTTCTCTTGTCTTTCCTCCTCTCCCTTTTGTCGTTCTGTACATCTACCCTATTTCTCTGTGGCTCCCAGCCAAGCAAACAATCAGTTAATTAACCAGCTCGGTCCCAGGATCATTGTAGCAGCCCTCAGAGGAGCTCTGTGGAGGCCCTCACGCCTCTAAATTTACAGCTTCATTAAGTGGACTGGAGTAAAGGAGAAATCTTTTGGAATAAAATTGCCAGATTGAAGTCTGTGTATATGTGTGTGTGTGCATGTGCTTGTGTGCGCGCGCGTGCATGCTGGCCTTGACTCCAGAGCTGGTGACTCAATTGCTCCCTAATGAAAACAAAATCTCTGTTTTTTTGCCTCTGAGGTGGCGATTGTTTTGGTGTAATAATGAGCCGTCCCCTCTTGCCGGCACAGATGCAATCAGGATCTCACACTCCTCCGAAATTAGGGTTGGAAGGCAACAAGCAAGGTGTCATTTGAGCATGTTTGTGTAGCTTGGCGCTGGTGCAATCACTCTGCAATATCACTTCCTTTGTCCTCCCAGACAAACAGGCCTAATTGGCTATTTCCAAGGCTACTGTTTCTGATTGGCTATTCTGCCTCTTTCTGATTGGCCTCCATCTCTGCAAATGGAAGAGGGGAGAAATGGCTTGTTAGCATCTCCATATTGTGTTCCTCTGCCTGTTTTAGTGATGCACAACATCAAGAACACTTGGAACTAAGCTGTAATGACAACCTGCACATGCTAGAAATGCTAATGGCTGCGTTGTGTTTCTCCTCCACTATTTTGGGCTTTTTTTCCTGTTAGTATTGTCATTTCACTAAAACTGCAAACATGTTTTCTTTGCAAGAAACAATTTTAATGCAGGGATGTTGAATATGTCACATCACATGAAACACCTTAATACAGTCTACTCATCTATCAGATACCAGCACTGCTGCTTGTTGTGTGTGTGAGTATCTTCAGTTTCAGCAAACAAATTAACTACCAGTGGAAGATCTCAGAGGGGGTCACAGGGGTCCTGGCCCCTAAGGTGCCCCTGTTCAGTCACAAATGGCTTTGTGTATTTGTTGGTTTTTAGGACGGGAAAAACAAGTAAAATCTTTAATTATTGTTCATTTCACTGTTTCAGTTATATTTTGTATGGCAAATTAAACATAAAATTAAAAATTAACTACTTGATTGATGATAAAATAGGAATTATAAGCAGGAAACGCTGTTTGCTCCTATGCTTATATGAACAATAAAAACATGAAAAATATCCTATTAGGGTAGATTTAGAATTTGCAAATAATTTGTGGGTTAACTACAAATAGTATGCAATTAATCACAGTTAAAAAATGTACATGATTGACAGCCCTAACATATACATATATGTGTGTGTACCAGGGGTTGCGTTAACAAAATATTTTCCATCATTGACCAGTTTTTCTAAACCTCGCCTCACCTTCCTCCGCTTATTCGGGTCCGGATCGCAGGGGCAGCATCCCAAATAGGGTATCCCAGGCCATCCTCTCCCCGGCCAAGTCCACCAGCTCCTCAGCTGGGACACCCAAGCTTTCCCTAGCCAACCTGGAGGTGTATTTCCTCCAGCTTGTCCTGGGTCCACCCAGGGGTCAGCAGGATATGCCCAAAACACCTCCCAATGAAGGCGTCTAGGCATCCTAACCAGATGCCCAAACCACCTCAACTGGCTCCTTTCGATGTGGAGGAGCAGCGGTTCTACTCCAAGTCTCTCCCGAATGTTTGAGCTACTCACCCTAGGCTAAGTCCGGCCACCCTGCGGAGAAAACTCATTTCGGCCGCTTGTATCAGCAATCTTGTTCTTTCTGTCACTACCCAAAGCTCATGACCATAAGTGAGGATTGGGAGGTAGATCAACCGGTAAATCGAGAGCTTTGCTTTCCGGCTCAGTTCCTTCTTCACCATGACTGATCGGTTCAGCGTCCGCATCACTGCAGACGCTGCCCCAATCCGCCTGTCGATCTCCCGCTCCCTCCTTCCTTCACTCGTGAACAAGACCCCGAGATACTTAAACTCCTCCACCTGGGGCAGGACCTCCCTCCCAACCCGGAGTTGGCAAGCCACCCTTTTCCAGTTGAGAACCATGGTCTCAGACTTGAAGGTGCTGATCCTCATCCCAGTCGCTTCACACTCAGCTGCGAACCTCCCCAGCAAGAGCTGATGGTCAGAGCCTGATGAAGCTAGGAGGACCACATCATCTGCAAAAAGCAGACGAGATTCTCCTGCCACCAAACTCAACACCCTCCACACCACGGCTGCGCCTAGAAGTCCTGTCCATAAAGGTTATGAACAGGACCGGTGACAAAGGGCAGCCCTGGCAGAGTCCAACCCTCACTGGAAACAGGTCCGACTTACTGCCGGCTATGCGGACCAGACTCACACTCCTCTGGTACAGGGACTGAATGGCTCTTAACAAAAGACCATCCACCCCAGTTGCAGAGGCAACCAAAATGTTGCAGAGACGTGTCAACCAAGACAGTCCTACAACATCTATAGCCTTGAGATACCCAGGACCAATCTCATCCACCCCCGGGGCTCTGCCTCTTTGTAGTTGTTTGACTACTTCAGCAACTTCTGTCCCAGAGATTGGACAGTCCATCCCCAGGTCTCCCAGCCCTGCTGGTTTTTCTAAACCATTATGGAAAAATCTAATGACAGTCTGTCATTTTGACAGATTGCAATTCACACACTTGACCACTTGGTGGTGAGTGAGCAGTATATTTGTAGTGTCTCTGAATGCATGTAGATGTTAATCAGCCACCAGCCAGTGTGGAAACATCCATGCAGCTCACCACCGCAACTTCTGCAACAGCAACCTCGACTAGTCTGACCTGGTCTTCAGTCCAGGGGGAGGGGGCATGTCCGGGCACAAGCATGGGGACCTAGGATGTGTTTGTCGGGACATAGCAGAAGACACGCCTCCAAACTAAAAGGTGACAAAAAAACAAATTTTATTATGACCGGACTATTTTGAACTTGTCAGTCAAAATGATGGACAACAAAGAAGTCTAGCTCAACTTCTGGTGTATACAGACACAATGTCTGTGCATGTAAGCATCACACCACAGGTCCACAAACCATAGCATGTACTGAAGGCTATAATTTTATATGCTGGAGAAACAGTTCATTCTTTTGCTATTAGAAGTCAGGCTGCTTTCTCATTTCCTAGGGAAAAGATTTGCTTTACTGTTTTCTTTATTTTAAATGTCTGTATTTTTTGCAAATTTGAAAACACGAACAGACAAAACAGGTCATTTAAACTTGCTTTAAATTATTAATGTGTATGAGATTTTGTGCTGTAGTACTGTTTTATGCATCTTAATGAAAAGACAACATTAAAAAAGTACACCCAGCCTCTTGTCTGCTGTCTGCATGGTATCAACCCCCTCATAAATCTGAACTGGATTCAGAATATGAATATCTTCATGAAGAATAATTCACACTTTATCCACATTTTTCAAAAGCCTATGAATTTACCTCTGTCATTTCCTTTCTTCAAATTCAATGACAGCTGAGAAATGAAGCAAAAAAAAAAAAAAAAAAAAGAATTTGAAGCAAATTACTAAGATTTTACTCTGAATGCAAATACAAAAACCAGAAGACAACACAGCAAAAACATGATTTCACAAGACCCAGCTTAACAAAGACCTTTTAGACAAATAGGATAAGAAAAGCACTGAGAAAAGGCTTCTGCACATTCTTCTACATTTCTAAAAGGTGTTTATTGTGTTGCTGAGTTTTGTAAAATGCTGTTTTTTCAGTTTTATTGTTGTGTTTTAACCGATTTGTTGTGTTGTGTAGCTCAGGGCCACTCTAGGGTTTAGTTAGAATGAGTGAGAGTCTGAGACTGTGCCATCCAGCAGCAAGCAGAGAAAGTAAGGCTCTCTGTAGGATAATGAATGGGTGACATACCGCAGCGTGATTGGCACCTTAGGCATTAATAACCTGGAATTACCTGGAACAACAATGGTAACACTGGCAATTTGCTTAAATCTCTCCTGTCTTGGTGAAGAGCTGTTAGCCCTATTGTATTCAGAAAATGAAGGAATTGTGTGCGAGATCATTTTAGCGTTAACAGCACGTGGGTCAGTAGACTTCAAATTTAATGCTTTTTTTCTGAAAAGCTGCAAACTCAACAGCTCCGTGACTTTAACAATGAAAACAATATAAAATCTGTCCAAAACCAACATGATGTAGTTTTTTGATGTTTAGTAGAGGTTGTCTGGGTAACTTTGAACTATAATACCATATAATATATGAATTTATGGATTCCACTATATTGCATATTTTCTTCTCTATGTCATTTCATTTTTTTAAGGATTGTTTTTAAGTTACAAGGAACTCATTCTGAGAGATACAACTAGATGCTGAAATATCTATTAGACATTTGATCAAAATCCATTGAATTCATACCGATGGTCTTCCATGTATCCAGGTCTGGGTCATGGGTAGGGATGGGAATTGATACGATTTTTACGATTCCGATTCCATTTTCGATTCTGTAAAAAGATTAAATTCTTTATCGATTCTCTTATCGATTCTCATTTGAAAAAAAAGAGAACAAACAGATCTATTAGCTTAAAGCTGGCTTATATCTTATCTTTGAGTAAGATACAAGTTTAGAAGTAAGATGATGACCTTATACATCCAACAGTGAGGTCTTAAGAAAACCAGAGTCAGGGGTCACAGGGTGCCCAGAAAAAAAAAGTTTCTAAGTATAAAATAATAATAAAATATTTTGTAGAAATAACATAAAATACAACATAAATTATTCTGTGCAATTCCACAAGAATGTAACATTTCAACTCTCTTTTTAAAAAGGATCTGAGCTGAACACACAAAATTACGTCAGCCAGCAACAAATACAACTCAAGTCAAGTTTAATGAAACTGTGCATTGTGCAATTTTGCAACCATCAACTATGGAAAATTAACAATTCTTCTGCAGAAAAACTGAGCATATCTGCTTTTTCAGGAAGGATACCTGATCTTTCTGGACTTATTGTGTCTCCAGCTGTGGAGAACACCCTCTCAGACAGGGTGGAGGATGCCTGCACATAGGGCTGTAGGCCTACGTTATGACGAAATATTTCGTCTGGTCGATAGAAAATGTCTAGCTCACCTCGCCTCGCCTCGCCTTCTTCCGCTTATCCGGGTCCGGGTCGCGGGGGCAGCATTCCAAGTCGGGCAGCCCAGGCCACCTTCTCCCCGGCCAAGTCCACCAGCTCCTCAGCTGGGACGCCCAGGCGTTCCCAGGCCAAACTGAAGATGTATTTCCTCCAGCTTGTCCTGGGTCGACCTGGGGGCCTCCTGCCGGCAGGACATGCCCAGAACACCTCCCGAGGGAGGCGTCCAGGAGGCATCCTTACCAGATGCCCGAACCACCTCAACTGGCTCCTTTCGATATGGAGGAGCAGCGACTCTACTCCGAGTCTCTTCCGGATGTCCAAGCTTCTTACCCTATCCCTAAGGCTGAGCCCGGCCACCCTGCGGAGGAAACTCATTTCAGCCGCTTGTATCCGCGATCTCGTTCTTTCGGTCACTACCCAAAGCTCATGACCATAGGTGAGGATTGGGACGTAGACTGACCGGTAAATCGAGAGCCTTGCTTTCTGGCTCAGCTCCCTCTTTACCACAACAGACCGGTTCAGCGTCCGCATCACAGCAGACGCTGCCACAATCCGCCTGTCGATCTCCCGCTCCCTCCTTCCCTCACTCGTGAACAAGACCCCGAGATACTTGAACTCCTCCACTTGAGGCAGGACTTCTCTCCCGACCCGGAGTTGGCAAGCCACCCTTTTCCGGTCGAGAACCATGGCCTCAGATTTGGAGGTGCTGATCCTCATCCCAGCCGCTTCACACTCGGCTGTGAACCTCCCCAGCAAGAGCTGAAGGTCAGAGCCTGATGAAGCTAGGAGGACCACATCATCCGCAAAAAGCAGAGATGCGATTCTCCTGTCACCAAACTCAACCCCCTCCACACCACGGCTGCGCCTAGAAATCCTGTCCATAAAGGTTATGAACAGGACCGGTGACAAAGGGCAGCCCTGGCGGAGTCCAACCCTCACTGGGAACAGGTCCGACTTACTGCCGGCTATGCGGACCAGACTCACACTCCTCTGGTACAGGGACTGAATGGCCCTTAACAAAAGACCATCAACCCCATACTCCTGGAGCGCCCCCCACAGGGTGCCCCTGGGGACACGGTCATAAGCCTTCTCCAAATCCACAAAACACATGTGGATTGGTTGGGCAAACTCCCATGACCCCTCCATCACCCTAGCGAGGGTAAAGAGCTGGTCCACAGTTCCACGACCAGGACGAAAACCACATTGCTCCTCTTCAATCCGAGATTCAACCATCGACCGGAACCTCTTCTCCAGTACCCTGGAGTAGACCTTTCCAGGGAGGCTGAGGAGTGTGATCCCCCTATAGTTGGAACACACCCTCTGGTCCCCCTTCTTAAAAATGGGAACCACCACCCCGGTTTGCCACTCCACAGGAACTGCCCCCGATGACCACGCAATGTTGCAGAGACGTGTCAGCCACGACAGACCTACAACATCCATCGCCTTGAGATACCCAGGTCTGATCTCATCCACCCCTGGGGCTCCGCCGCTGCGTAGTTGTTTGACTACCTCAGCGACTTCTGCCCCAGAGATTGGACAGTCCGTCCCCAGGTCTCTCAGCTCTGGTTCCTCCTCAGAATGCGCGTCGGTGGGATTGAGGAGCTCCTCAAAGTATTCCTTCCACCGTCCGACTATAGCCCCAGTTGACGTCAGCAGCTCCCCGTCCCCACTGTAAACAGTGTGAGCGAGTTGCTGCCTTCCTCCCCTGAGGCGCCGGATGGTTTGCCAGAACCTCTTTGGAACCGACCGATAGTCTTTTTCCATGGCCTCGCCAAACTCCTCCCACGCCCGAGATTTTGCCTCGGCAACTGCCACTGCTGCACTTCGCTTGGCCCGCCGGTACCTGTCTGCTGCCTCTGGAGACCCACAGACCAGCCACACCCTGTAGGCCTCCTTCTTCAGCCTGACGGCTCCCCTAACCTCTGGTGTCCACCAGCGGGTACGGGGGTTACCGCCACAACTGGCACCGGCTACCTTGCGACCACAGCTAGCAACAGCCGCCTCAACAATCGCAGAGCGGAACAAGGCCCATTCGGACTCAATGTCCCCCACTGCTATCGGGACGCGGTCGAAGCTCTGCCGGAGGTGGGAGTTGAAGACCATCTTGACAGGCTCTTCTGCCAGGCGTTCCCAGCAGACCCTCACTATACGTTTGGGTCTACCAGGTCTGCGTCCAGATCTGTCCAAAACATACGGTCTCAGGTCAGATGATAGAACTATAAAGTCAATCATCGACCTGTAACGGCTGCCCTGGTACCAGGTGTACCGATGGGCATCCTTATGTTCGAACATGGTGTTCGTTATGGCCAAACTGCGACTTGCACAGAAGTCCAAAAACAGAACACCACTCGGATTCAGATTGGGCGGGCCGTTCCTCCCAATCACGCCCCTCCAAGTCATGCTGTCATTGCCCACGTGAGCGTTGAAGTAAAGATGAAGCAAAGAAAAGTGTCCAACCCCTCTCCAGGACTCGGGTTCCAGAGCCAACGCTATGTGTTGAGGTGAGCCCGACTATATCTTGCCGGTATCGCTCAGCCTCTTCCACAAGCTCCAGCTCCTTCCCCGCCAGAGAGGTGACGTTCCATGTCCCGATAGCCAGTTTTCCCGTCCGGGGATCGGATCGCCAAAGCTCCCGCCTCGGTCTGCCACCCGATCCACAATGCACCGGACCCTTCACTCTCCTCCTGCAGGTGGTGGGCCCACAGTTGGATGAGCCCATGTCTCTGGTTCGGGCTGGGCCCGGCCGGGCCCCATGGGCGAAAGCCCGGCCACCAGGCGCTCGTCCACGGGCCCCAACCCCAGGCCTGGCTCCAGGGTGAGACCCCGGTAACCCTCCGGGCCGGGTACTCAGACTCTTTGATTATGTCTCCATGAAGGGTCTTCTGAACCGTTCTTTGTCTCACCCCTCCCCTAGGACCAATTTGCCATGGGTGACCCTACCAGGGGCACAAGTGCCCCAGACAACATAGCTCCTAGGATCGTTAGGGCACTCAAACTCCTCCACCACAATAAGGTGACGGTTCAAGGAAAATGTCTACCGTCAGATAAAAAGTTCTATCTTTTAAGCCACGATAGAAGTTCTACAGCATAATGCTCTTTACGGGATGTTCATGAACGCACCGCGCAGCAACACATAAACAAACATGGAGGCAGACGGTAGTGGATGCGTTTTAGACCAGAGTCAACAGGATAACCAGCTAACTCAAACCGAGGAGCTTGTACCTAAAAGAGGGACAACTTCTGTCTCATCGATGTGGTTTAAATATAAAAAGACCGACGTGGACCAGACATCAGCTGTTTGTAAAGTTTGCCGGCTCCCGGTCCCAACAACGGACTCCGATGCCACTAATATATTTTATCACCTGCACAAAAACCAAGTCGAAGAATACAGAAACAGTCAACGAGCAAAAGCTGCAAAAGCAGCGTCGAGTGTTGGAGTAAGCGCTCAGGATAAACTCCAGACGCTGCTACAGGTTTTACCCGCAGCACGTCATGTAGCTGCCAGCTGAGCGGGATGGAAGGAGGAGGTTACTGCTGCTGTTACCAGGTACATCTACAAAGATATGGCTCTAATCTACACGGTGGAGAAACGTGAGTTTAGTGACTCGTGGTGACGTAGTCGTGCCGACTGGAATTTATTTTTTTGCGCCGACTGGAATTGATAAGGGAATCGTTAGCAAAAATAACAAACAATTCCAAGGGATTGAAACACTACCGGTTCTCATTAAGAACCGGTTTTCGATTCCCATCCCTAGTCATGGGGGCAGCATCCCCACCAGGGAAGTCCAGCCTGTCCTCTCCCTGGCCACTTTCACCAATCTCCAGTGGGAGGGGATGGTGTTCCCAGGCCAACCTAGAGAAAAATTCTTCCAGCGTGTCCATGGTCGGCCCCAGGATCTCCTGCTGGCAGGATATGCTGAAACACCTTCCCAGGGAGGCATCCAGGAGGCGTCCTGACCAGATGCCTGAACC